>JAGFMF010011688.1:756617-828536 GCA_019455555.1 Galemys pyrenaicus
AAAATGGATCTCCTGTAAGTTTAAATTTTTGAAACATGTCTCTCTTTAAAGCTATTTGCTGTGCTCTTTGTGCGGGCTTTGATCTCTCAGCCTATTGGCTAAATTGGCTATAAAAGTTCACCTCTACTTCCTCTCGGGGTCGATTGTCTCAGCCAGACCTGCGTGTCACGGTTGAACGGTCGGCCCCAGCATGCTGGCGTAACTAAAGCTCTACATGACCATTGCAGCTCTGTGTCCGCTCTTTGTTCTTTTGGGGTGCCCACGGAAACTCGGTACTTTACAGTATGAGCTCTAGTTTGTTCACGTGTTCCTTTGTTTTGGTTTTAGCCTTGGAACATGGAGTGGCAGCTATCTTGAAGCCTGTGCTTCACATAGTAGCCTCTTTTATATGGAGACCCACATGCTTTGAACTGCTTCTCTATCTATATTCAGGCTCCTGCTGTAATATATTGAAAACCTCCAGATCAACCTAGTGACTGTGGCTCTGAACACTTGTTCCTGCAGGTTTCTAAAAGTTCATCCTCTGTCCTGGGTGCCAACCCACACACTCTCTTATTCCTGTGCAGTGTCAGATCTCAGGAATGCCTATTGTTGGTGTTTGGCTGAGTCAACAACTGTAGGGGTTGTGCACACCAGCCTCCCGGGCCTCTTGTGGGTTGTATTCTCCCATTATCACTATAAACAAAGTTTATAAAGTTTTTCCCATCTCTATGCAGGACTATTGTTTCTAGTGTGTGCTGTGGGCTTTCATTTTTCCCTCAGTAGATTTTTGGCTTTGTTTTATTGTGATGTATTTTGAGTCTGTTGTCTTCACTCTACTCCCATCTTGCCAAATTTCTTCCACTTACTTTTTCTAAAGGGAGTTTTAACTTTTTTTTTCCCACAAATGCTCAAACTTAAATTAAGTTCCTTTGCCATCTTAAGTTCCCTTGCCATTCTTCTTTTCCATTAGACACTTTTTCCTATTTCTTCCCTTTCACTCAGAACTTCTCAATATTCCATAGCCCACATGTCACACAGGACTGTGATCTGCCCCAATGTGGCTAATAAGGCACATAATCCACACCCAGCATTGAGTACTTTTATATGCTTTTCTTTAACCTAGAACTTAGAACAAAATCAGTCTGTGCTAGTGGTAGTAGCTAACAGCAAACTGAATCATTGAAGCTATTCTTGTCCATGTCCTGAGTCAGGCAGATTAAGCTGAGTTTTCAAAGGGAAGATTAAGACTAAGATAAAGTGTGATACATAGATGAGAGATAGTAACAGAATGTCCTAGAAGTTCTGCTTCTACTTGTTCTTAATCTTAGTTTGTTCAGTTTTATTTCTTCTTATCCCACAATTACTATTTTTCTTTATTGTAGAATATTTCAATATCTAATACATAATCATTTTGTTTTTCATATTTTTTTTCTTTCAATATCCCATAAAGCCTACCTGTCACATGGAAACAGATGTTGATGAGTTATATTGAGTATGATGGGCACATTAGTTCCATCCAGACCTGAAAAGTAAATTTTAGTTTGGTCCTAGCCTGCTAACATGTTCTATCAGAACATGTTCTCTATCAGAGAAAAAAAGCAGCCCATGAACTGCCACAGAATAGTCTCAACACACAAAGTGAACAAAAATTAAGCTCTCCTCTATCACAAACTTCACATATTTTCCTACAGAACTCTGAAAACTCTGCTTTATATGATATAAAAATTCAAGTACTAATCTCATCTATTTGAAATGTTCAAAATATTCAAAATATTTCTTAAAGTCTTAGAAAAGATCTCATAGTTATGAAACAGGAAGGAGAGCACATTATTGATCATAATGATCTGCACATAAACAAAAAGAAATGGAACTCTGAGGTAACTAATCAGCAATTTGTTCCAAAATTTAAAGACAAATACAGTTGTGCGTCAAATAATTCATGTTGCATATCATTAATGATCAAATATTTGGCACCAATTTTTAACTTCTTGGATGTGCAGAATCATTGCAGTAGGCCCCTGGTCAGAAGGGAGCTAGGTATACAGAAATTAAATCTTTGATAAAAGAAATAAGTCAAAAGGAGAAAGACTAATAGTAGATGATTTCATTGATGTGGAAAATGGATAAATAAATATGGAACATAGAGAAAAAAGCAAAGGAACAGGCAAAACTAAACCAAAACAAAACCCAAGAAAACTGATTATAGAATTGAGGTTACCAAAAAGAGGTGGGAGAAAGTAGATAGTAAAGCATAGTGGGGGCCTAATGGACTACAGTGAAGGACTACAATCCTTTGTGGGGGACATGGTAACATATATCTGAAGTGTTATCCTCTGCCTCTGAATGATATACAGTATTATAAACCAACATTATACAATTAAAAAAATAGTAAAAATAGGGGTCTCCCTGGTGGCACAGTGGGCCACGCAACGCATTGTGAAGCTGGCCGCTGCCTCTGCAGTACGAATTTGATCCCTGCTGCCTGCCGGGAAGGGGACCCACATGGTGCAGCGGACTTCTGCCTTGCCTGCTGTTCCCTTCATCAATGTTAAAAAACAAAAACAACAACAACGAAAAAACACTAAAAATACTACCAGAAAAAATGAGATTAAATGTCTGTGCTATCTTAAAAGTTAACTATCACATAATGAACATATGTTAATGAAGACATCCATTCTCATCAATTCTCTATATGTCAAATTCTAATTTCTAAAAGGCATTCTTATCTAGTAGTTCTATTTGGTCTTATCCTCCCTCCAAATATTAAGACCAAGATTTATATCTTGTGTGGATATATTACTCCACTAAATTTTGAAAAGCAAAGAAAAGGAAGTGCTATGAGAGCCAAAATGTATCATTGTGAAATATTCTTTTAAATTTTTCACATAACATTATTAAATCACAGATTATTTATTTCTAGATAAAGTGTCCCCCATTCCTAACCCATTAATTTGCCCAACTTCTTTCTCAAATTTCAGAATTTATCTATTTGTTCTTTTGGAGAATACAAGTCTTCTGGGATATTCATGTACTGCTTTTAGTCTTTTATTTTTGAGAAATGGGCTTCTTCCCAGCAGAAGCTTCTAACGGGATTTTTCCAAAGGAACCACACCACAACGAAGTGACTGCTCAGACAATTATTCTAGGAAAACTCTCCCTGCAAGTTGGCCAGACAGGAAGAAATTGGATAATTTTCTTTAAACCCTAAAGAGAAGAATATGACACTTGGGAATTAAAAGAGGAGCAGTGCCAAAATGAATTTCCTCACATAGAAGAAGGAGCGGTCCAAAACCAAATAAGAAGACAAGGAACAACGTCTTCCAATGATGACCTCTCCACCAGGAACTTCGTTTTGTTCTCTCTATGGTTCTACTTGGAGTTCCAGCCATATTTTTCAGTGGGAAATGAAAATAACCCAAGTGGATAAATAAATAAATGCCTTTCCTAGAAGATACGTGTTCACTGGTCAAGGGATTAAAAGTCCAATGAATGTGATATATTTGACCCAATGAAAACACACCATCAGAACTAGTGAGTCTACTTTTATAAAAAAACACAATTTCTTGTTTTAGCTTTTCAATCTTTTATCAACATGCTCAGAAGTATTTAACTGAAATACTTGCCATGAGGAGTTACTAAATTTGGAAAATAACTTTAATTCCAGTAAGGAATTATCCTTGAGGATTATAAACATTATTAGCACTCCCAGAGACTGCTAAATCCTTTCTAATTTTACAGGTAAGAAAACTAAGACCTAGAAAGAAATTTAAGTTCACTCAGCTGGCTAGTGGCAGGGTCACAGCCAGAACTTAAGTATTCATGATTCATAATCCATGGTTTTAACTAAGCGATCATCATCTGCTATTCTGCTAATCAGGATACAAATATAATAATAATTCACATAGGCCTAATTTTTAAATTATTATTTCTTTAAGAGTACTAGGTACAAATTCATGAATTCCAAATATAGTCATTTTGCTGTGTTGATAAATTTGGGTATCCCTTAAGTAGATTTTAGAAATCCAGAGCCTCTACTATATTTTATTTTTCTGTTCAAATAGCGAATTCTGTTCAAATTCTCTGACCATAATAAATACAGAGAAATTAATTAAAACATTATCAGGAGAAGTACCACAGTCATCTTAACGGGTATGAAAAATAGATAGCAAACTAATTATCAGAGTTAATGTTAAATCAGGCTGATTATGTAATAGATAACAGAACTTAAAATTGTGTGTTGTGACCCCTTGATGAAAATTCCTAAACTAATGCTTCTCTTGTGAAGTAGGGTTTTCTTCTTAGTCTTTCCTTAACTGTCACTTCTGAGAAGTAATAGAAAATTCAGATCAGTGTCCATATAAAAAAGGTTTGAATTCTGTTTTTTAAAAAAGAGAAATAATACAGATGCTAACCTAGATGACATAAAATAACTAGAAAATTAGGATTTATTAGAAATGTTATATTTGTGTTTTTCACTGTAGTGGAAAACTCATACTGTGTTTCTGCAAGGTAACTTTTTAAAAGCAACCTTAAATTTTAGACATGTAACAAAAGAGAAATTTCCCTGAAATGATAAAAATTTGAATAACAGCTCAAAAGTTGCTGAGTGTACAACACGAAACTGAAAATAAAGCAAGCAATGAGGAAATTTGAGAGCAAGGCATGAAGGACACCAAAATCAAAACCACAGTCTTGCACTCAATTTGTCTCATGTCTAGCTGGCAGGCAAAAATGTAAATGTACTCCCATGTTGACTGGGGTATTCTCTTTTTTGAAAGTTCCTATAAAAATGGAACTAATTCAGTGAGGTTTGTAGCCTGAGGCTAATTTCTCATTCTCTTGTGTGATTCTTGCCAACATCTATCTCAACACCATCCTTCTTCCTGTGCTGTTGAGTCTTTGATTGCAGCTGAAATGTCACTAATACAAGGTGTTTGTGGGTGGCAGGTTTTACTGAAGGTTTGAAACAGTGAGGAAAGGAGTGACAGATCACGTCAAATACTAAAGGCTCTAGTCATGGAATTGGAGAGATCTTTGGGCCTCAAAACTCTTCAGCTGCTTTTCTTTTCTTTTTTTTTTTTCTGGTCACTTTTCTCCGGTTTCCCACTTCCCCATTATTCATTTGCCTCCTCTTTTCTCTCTTCTCCTCCCTGCTTGAACCTCAAGTCCAGTTCTCTTTCGCCTCTTTAAGTAACTTTTTAAATATTTCACTGGCTTCTTCCATAATTGCCTTCAAGTACTCAGAATCTACTGTTACCTCAGAAATGTGATAAATCAATGTTTGTTATTTAAAACCAAATTTAAACAACTGCACTGTACTTTTATTATAACAGTCCGAGTATCCTAAGTCTATTTTATAACACCTTGATACCTATACAAATGGAAAAGCGATTTAAATCTGTTTAATGGCTGCTCTCTTTCTAAAATCTGTCAGAACAAAATTCACACCCCTGTACAGGTAAAAATAATAATTTAAATGATTACCTTTGGGTACTCTTAACTGTAACCACTGAAACAGAAGAAACTAAGCAGAGTTCTACAAAAGATAAGACAAGGAACCTTATTTGTATTTATTATGGAGATTTAGGTGGCATGCTTACATGTCAGCTGTGGTTTTAGGATTTATGACCTGTTTATATGGCATAGAAATTCACTTATTTATAGATATTTATTGAATACCTACTCTCTCAGACATTGCCATGACTTTTACTTTATTCAAATAAAAATAGTACAAAATCCTTATTCTAATGAGCTCCTAAAAAAGTCATATTATTTTGTCATCTCTTTTCATTTTAACCTAGTAATTCCTACTTTGAGACATGGCTAAATCATATATCAATTTGGACACATTTTTTTAAAAAGTTAAAACAGTATTATAAAGAAACAGGTTTGGGGTAAGATATTAAAAACTCTATAGAGCATTCATATTTTCACACTTGATGCAGCATCTTAAAATTCATACCAAAATTAATCTACTTAACTTACACAATAAATTGATATGAAGTTATTGTCTCCCAAAGTTGTCCTCCAAATTCTAAAATTTTACATAGATAAATATTCCTCTCTCCTCCTCCAACCTTCAGTCTTCTCTCTCTCTGTTAGATTTTTTTTTAACAATTTCAGAAATGTTGACTTTTATGAGCAGCAAAATATTTTTGACGAAGAAAGAGGAAAATAGATTTTACAACAGAGGAAATTCAACCCATTAGTCATGAATGAATAGAGATGATAACAATGAATAATATTCAAAAGTGAATAGAACCTTGCCTGGAAAATAAAAGTTTACCAAATTTTCTTTGATTTTAAGCAGCATTAATAGAACTCAGTGTGCAGAATCCAAGCATGCAGTCCAAACATTGGGGCTGCAGAATGTAAGCAGCTGCTGAGCATAAATATCAAACAAATAAAAATGCTCATTATAGCGGGGTGATTTCCATAGTGATATGGAAATTAGTGAAACACCATATAATACAAGACTTTTAAAATCTTAAGTTTTCTACTAAAGTTATATATTATAACTTTCCAAAGGTAGCATAGGATTTTCTGCATTTATGATATATTCTTGCCTATGGAAACATTTTTCTTGAAGAAACACCTTGCCAAAGTTTCCAGGAAACAGATTCAAGTGTTGGGAAACTAAGGGAAATGATGTGTATAAACTCTGTTCCATTACAGTGCCTAGAACAGAGCAGGTGGCCACTGAAATAAGGTAGTTCTGGTGACAATAATGGAAGTGTTGCTAACACTGGACAAGGGAAGTCCTAGATTTTATGATGGCCAGCTGGCACCTGAAACATATATCAAGTGTTCCAGAAAACAGAAGAGGTAAGAGATAGGATAACTAGCACATTTTGAGTCATATGACACACTAAGCATGTAAATGCAATATCATTTAATCATTACAATTGTGCAATGACGTTTACTATGAGGTGAGAAACCGAGGCTCAGTATATGCTAACAGCTTCAAAATGTGTTAAATAATGAGTCGTGCAAATTCTGAATTCATTTTCCTTTGTGAAGCCTTATTTATTCCTCAAATAAGGCCTTGATTTTATATATTACACAGGGTTTTTCAATTGTACACTTGCCTTATTTTACACTAAATAGAGTAGCGTAAGAAAAAAAAGCAGCAGAGCTAAGGGTAAATCTCATCTCTGCTTCTGTGTTACCTTGGGCCTTAGTTCCTTATCATAACATGAAAATGTTCATTGATCCCTTCCTCCCTCTTCTCTTCCTTATTTCTTTTCTAGCTTCTTCCTAATATATAAAGCAGTGATAGTTAAGCTAGCCAAATGAAGGGAAAAATAGAATGAAGCCACTTTAGGGAACTAAGTAAGGTAAAGAAGGGCATTTAGGTCATGAAAGGACAACTGGATTTTGTGTTAAATATAAGGAGAACAACCACAGGATTTTAAAATCTAGGGAAGGACATTAATAGATTATCACAGAGAAAATCCCTTAGCTGTTTTCTGAAGAATGGGTGATGATAACTGGTGGGGAGAGGGGTGAGGTGAGGGATAAGAGGCCAAGAATGAAGGAGCAGAACCACTTAGAGCTTGATGAATTTGCTGAGGCCAGAGACTGTGGAGGCCTGAAAAAGATGGTGGCAGTGGACAGGGGATAAAGAAGAGAATTTTAGATATATTTTCAAGTTATAATTTTTAATAAGATGTGTTAATATATGTGCTAACTAGTTTGTTAGAAAGGACTTCTAGATGCTTCAGCAGTTTGATGAAAAACTGATTTCCCATGAAAGGAGAAAGAGGCTTGAGAAGACAGACATGAAAGGGAAAACATCCAGAGTTCCATTTTTGCATCTGTTAAATTGGAGAATCTGAGACACAATCAAGAGGAGATGTCACACAAAGTCACACATAAGAGTAAGAGCTCAACAATATATATGGGTTCCAATGGAAATGTGGGAATCACCAGTATAAACAGTTCCTTTGGAACTGTTAAGATCAAAGCTAGAGATAGAAAAGGAAACGTATTACTACAGAATTGATATAACTAGAGGGGGAGGTAGGGGGACAATGGATTAGTGTAAAGAATTATGGGTGTTTTGATGGTGAAGAGTGTGGTAATATATATCTGAGGAGGAGATGTGAACCTATTCCCCTAAATCATATACAGTGTTATAAATCAATGTTATATCAATAAATTAAACAATCACTCAATCAATAGAAAAAGAGACAGCCTGTGTCCAAATTCTGAGTTACTCCAAATGAGGTAGTCAGAGAAGTATCAGGAAAGAAAATAAACAAACAAAAAAATGGCCAAGGGAGGAAACAAAATAGGACAGAGTAATGTTTCTAAGCTAAAAGTCAACTAAGTGACAGGTAAAGAGGAACAAAACCAGTGAATCACTGTTGGTGTTAGTAGAGGATATTTTGAAATACTTTCTTTCCTAGAGTGGGATGCAGAACACACATGATGTGTGACCCATGAGGGGAGAAGGGTACCTCCTACATGGTAGGGGGATGCAAGTATAGGTTGGTTTGGAATGCAGAAGATGAGGGAGTTCATATGTGGTGGTGACAGTTTTCCCAGTGAAACATGCCGCTCAAGTAGATTAAATCTCAAATACATGGACCCATTAAAACAAGGGCACAGTTTCAATATGTATGAATTTCTGTAACTGCAAAAACTGCAGGTACTTTGCAAAATGAGGACAATCTATGGAAACACACAAAAGGCACAAAGATTGCAAAACTACATCAAATACTAGAGTATAAGAAAAAAATTCGTTTTCTGCCAAAGTTGAGCCTATTAAATACTTGCTTGAACAAAAGAATGTACTGAAATACGTCAGAAAGTAAAAACCACTACCATATTTATCTTCATTTGTGGAACATAAAATATAAAAGAAAATAAACTGGTAAAACACAACAAAAATAACTCTTAAGACTCTGAAAACCATTGTGGTTACCAGTTAGGCGGTGAGGTGGTAGAAAGGGAAGAAGAGAGAATATAGAGGGGGTAAGGTGATAGATAAGTGGCACTGGCGCTTTGGTAGGGGGCAAGTGAAGTAAATGAACATATTGAGGTGTGAAGTTGTATTCTGAAACTTACATATTTTTTCAAATGATGCAAATCAGCAATTTTTTTCAGAAAAAAAGAATGAACTGTTTTTAGCTGCATTGAGGGCAACCTTTTTAAAAGAGTCAGTGGCCCAGAGCAAAGAGAGAGCATTGATGAGGAATAAATGAGAGATTTCTTTTCTTGTTCCTCTTTCTTTCCACTGTAAATTTTACTTTGCTCAAGGCCAGGATCACACTCACAATGAAAAGACAGCCAAGGGACTCTGTTCTATATGTCAGGATAATTAAGAGAGACATAGGGGAGGGGAGAGGTAGGGGCAGGACGGAAAGAATTGTTGCTTTTACAGACTGACCTGACATTGGTTTCTTAACCTAATTACACCTGGTGGCTGAAATGATACAGTAAGAGTTCAGCAAAGAAAACTACAGATAAAATCCACTTCCAAAATGTGAAAGAAAATATAATTTGTACATTTTGTAAATGTTAATTCCAAGCTAATAAGCATATGAGTTTTCCCAAACCAAATAAAGACACATATAACTTGGGTAAGCTGAAGGAATGAGTGTATTTATAAAATACTCATAGTTTCTTCAGTTTTGCCCTAACTTGGAATTGGTTCTTCTTTTAGATCCTTATTCTCAAATTGAACTTTAGGAAAAACTCACCAAACTCAGGGACACATTCTAGAATGAAACTGCTCACTGATTCTCTTCTAATATCAGTCTGCTTTCCCAACAATAGTCTCAATTACATGCAGTGTCTGGATCCTGTGTTCTACTCTCAAAATTAGGTGGAAAAAAGATACCATTTGTCCCTATTAGAATGGAGAAAATCAAAGACAGACAGCATCAAATGCCGGCACGGACATGAAGCAACAGAAATTCTCAATCACTGCTGTTAGAAATGCAAAACAATAGAGCCATTTTAGAATACAGTTTGTCAATTCCTACAGAATTAAACATACTCATGTGATTAAGCAATCACGTTCCATGATACTAACCCAAAAGGGCTGAAAATTTATGTCCATGGAAAAAGTCAGATTTTATATAACAGTTTAATTTTTTGTTTATAGCAGCTCAATTCCTAATTGCCAAAACTTGGAAGCAACCAAAATATGCTTCAAAAGTTAATAGATAAATTGGTACATCCAGACAATGGAATATTATTCAGAGCTAAAAAGACATGTGTTACCAAATCATGAAAATAAATGGAGGAATATTAAATGTGTTTTAGTAAATGAAAGAAGCTAATCTAAAAAGATTATATATTTTATAAGTACAACTACATGACATTCTGGAAACCTTAAAAGCATGAACACCGTAAAAAACTCAGTGATTGTCAAGAGTTGTGGGGGAGGAGTGACTAGGAAGAATCTAGGATTTTTAGGATAGTAGAACTTTTCTGTATGATTCTACAATAGATGTTTTTGATTATTGTCAAACTAATAGCATACACAATACCAAGAACAAATCTTAATATAATAATAGCTCTTGGGTGATTAACAATGTAGGTTAACTGATTATAAAAAATAACCCCCCTTTGGTGGGGAATGATGATAGTGAGGGAGACCATGCATGTGTTGGGGCAGAAGATATACAGGAACTCTGTGTAATTTCTGCTCAGTTTTCCTATGAACCTTACATTCCTTAGTCTATAAAATAGTTATTGAAAGGTCTCATTTTAAAAAATATTTTTCAGATTAGCTGAAAAACTGCTATATCTCTCTTATAAATATGGTTTGCTTTGGTTGTTATAAAAGATTCTTATTTGAATCTCTCTTCAGCTAAGTAATAAAAAAAGTCTTTATACCTTATGATTTAGTGACCTTAATTCCCCTGAAGGCTTCCCCTCATCCTCCTACAGTCCCAGTTCAAATAGGTTATGACACATTCTTATACATTTCTAGGATAATCCATGTTCTAGACCCTATACAGTTAAAATTCATTAGTTGTACATTTCTATAACCCCTGGCTTAAAAAGCATAGGCAAAGAAAAAATGCTATGAAGTGCTAGTTTATGATGACTTTTTAAAGTTTATTATTTAAGTCTGTCTTTATTTTGAGAAAGTGACTTCAACAGGTCATGGTGGGCCTGAATTCAGACAGAACAAACCCAAATTCCACCCCTCACTGCCATGCTAAACAGGAAGGAACACATAAAACTGTCAGGCCATTTCACTGAAAGGTCTGTATTGGAGTTTAAAAAAAAGGAACATTTCCAGTAGTCGTCTGGAAGGTTTTATTTCATTTGTTTGCCTTATAAAGTCGTGCTTGGTCATCTTATTAGAAAACAATCTTGCTATAGAAAACACAAGCCTGTTCCATGAAATTATGCATCAACAAATATTGATTTGCACCAGACTGGACCCAGGTTGCAGTAAGGTAAAGTTATGGCCCAAATAGTCCCATTGATTCAGGATAGAAGAACTGTGTCTTCTGTCTGTTTTGACTCTCCAGGATTTCTCTAACGTTTCCCTCATCAAAAATATATCAGTCTTCAGACTGAGGTGTTGAATGAATATGCCAGTAGGTGTGAAGCAGTGGGCAGTTGTGGAGAGGTTTTTGCACTTCCCTGTAAAGTCATGCCTGCCACTGGTAACCTTGCCAATGCCTTTCCTTTCTAGCCACTGCTCTGGCTTCATGCTCATTACATTTCTTTACTAAGCTTTCACTCAGACACCATCTTACTTAGTATCAGAATAAAACAGGTCCACTGTCTTATCTTCACATATACGGTAGAATCAAGATAGATCGCAGTTTGTGAATGTAGCAGAGGGTGTGTTGAACTCATTACCTATATGTAGCAAAATTTGAAAATATAGATGGTTCCCCAGTCTACACTCTTCATCTTTTTGCTCTAAGGAAGGTAGCACACATTCACTCAAATGATTCTTGAGAGACTGAGGAGAGTCAGAGGAAAACTTTGTTGAGAAGTGGTAACTAAACTGAGACTCCAAGGATAGGAAGCATCTATGATGTAGGATGGGTGCGCTGTAATTTGGGTAAGGCTGGATGGTTGCTCATTACTCCCATTCATGACTTCAGGAAACTCGGTTCAAAAAATGGAGCAAATTTCTCAGGACCACAAAGCTATGAACTAGCAGAACTGAAATTCATATTGCACCACAAGAGACAGAAAGTCCTAAATTCAAATTTAATAGAGTTGTTTCATTTTTTACCTCCTTAAGCCTTAATTTCCTCATATATAAAATGTTTACTGAAAGTAAATGTTTACTGAAATAACTACAAAATAAGAATCAATCAATGGTATTGTAACTGGTTCCTGTAGCCAAGACTGTTATAGGTGGTGCCCCCTGGAGGGGATTGCTGGTGAGGATAGAGGATAGATAGCTCCAGGAAAAATGCTAAACTTGATTTATAGTTCACCCATCCGCTTCAAAAGGAAGTCAAAGAGTGAAATAAGAGGTAAAATATACCACTTTTAATACTGAGAAAATGTACTAAGAAGCTTACAAGAGAGGTATTGAACAACTTACGTTTGTGAAACTTTGTGAAAATGTTTATCATTATCACTCTAGAAAACCCACATCATTTGATTCTAGCATAGATTACTTGGTGTAGCATCCACTATAACCTATTTTAATAATAAAAACATTATTTTATTATTAACTTTATTCTGGTCTTCCTTGCTCATTTTAATTCCTGTAGGTTAAAGCCTACTACAAGCTAGAAGTACCAATAAAAGAACAAAATCAATCATAATCTTCCCCTTTGCAAGAAAAAAAAAAAAAAAGTTGCTTCTATTTAAAAAAAAAAAAAAGTTGCAAAACTTCATGCTTCCAAAGTAGCACTGCCTGTACCAAATGGCAGAACTCCTCTGGCATTAGGTTTTCAGGGACACAGACCTAATGCCAGCACAGGTTAGTGACTTCAAGCCTGAGGCCTTCCATGAAATGCAACAATCTGTTATTTGTTTCTCTAGTGGTTCCCTCTATAATTCAGCAACACATTCAAGTAGAGGATAAGTCATAAAACATAAATGTGCACTGAATATGGAAAATACACACTGATTATTAATCACATGCCTACAGGCACAGTTGGACAGAACAAATTGCATTTAAGAGACTGATTTTCATTTTTACTTTTGCAAATAAGGTAATTCAAATCAGTTTGTCATAGAGGTTTTCCAATTAATACATTATTCTTCTATTCAGAGACCATCTGCAGATCATCACAAATATCTGAATGAGTAAGGAGATGTAGAATAAACTACATATAGCATGTACTTAAATTAAAGATTCCTTTACTTAAATGAAAATTTGATAAATACTCCTTCACCTCTAAATACCTAACCTCTGCTTGCACTAGAGATTCCATTCACTCTCTTTTCTTAAGGTTTTCACTGTTGTGTCTGTTTCCTTTCTTTCCAGCAATATTAGCTTCTTCCTCTCTTCTGGTGCCATCAGCATTTAAATCCAAAAATCTCCCTTAGATCCTTCTAAAACCTCACTCTTCTATTCTTCTTCATAGCAACACCTCTCTAGGGAGTTTTCTCTATTCTATTTCTCTATTGTTTACCATCTATTCTTTCCTGACAGGATTATCTTCCCACAGTTCAGCCCCAGTGAAAGATATTTGATCAAGTGTAGTGATGGTACACGTCATAAATTCAATGCTCCATTCGTGTTCTTCATCTTACTGAACCTTGCAACCACATTTACACAGTCAATGACTCCTATGCAACACTGACTTCTTCACCTTTCCAGGCATAACTCCCAAGACTTTCATCCACTTTCAAGGTCCCTACTATCTTTTTCTTCTATCCCTTCACCAGGATTCAGGTTTTGTTTAGCACATTCCCTGGGGAATGGCACCAAATTCCTCAGTTTTAAATTCCATTTGTATATTGACAGCCTTTCTGTATACTATAGATGACATCCCAATTCATATTGTTAGTTCTCATATTTGATTTTTGATGAGTTCCAGTAATGTACCTCTCTATTTAGTTGTACAGTTGAAACTCTTCCTCTGACTTTTCTAAGTAAAGGTGCCACTACACAGGTCCTTAGCCCCACACCTAGGGTTATCTCTTACTTCTTCTATATCCATCTGCATACATCCAATCTTATTTAGAAATAAGCCCTGTCTGCTCTCTATGTTCTTTTATCACTTCTCATCATCCCACTGCTATGCTGAGCCCAGGTTGTTATCATTCTATATCAGTATTTGAGATAAAGACCCCTAACAGATTCCTACACTTCACCCAGAAAACAAAGGGATCTTAAAAAACACAAAAGTGTTTTTTAAAGATTTATTTATTTATGTATACAAGAACTGGGGGACAGACCAGAGGTGCAGTTTGTAAGAGGAGTTACCAGAGATAAAGCGGGGAGCTGAACAGGTGGATTCACTGAAATACACTGCTGAGGGGAGCAGCGGATGATATAGGAGAGGTCTGCTGGGCCATGTGGGTCACCTCCCTGGCAAGGGATTGAACTCTTGCTGCAGTGGCTGTGGATAGCTTCATAGGGCTGTGACTTAACCCCATGCACCACTAGGGAAGCCCCAACACAAAAATATGTTTTTAAAAAACTTTCAACTTTTTAAAACACACAAATAAATCATATCATTTTAATTCTCTGCTCAAAATCTCCAATGGTTTTCTGTCTACCATATTTGCAATAAAATCCAAAAACTTTAACACAACACATAAAAATTAGACTATAAAATATACAGCCCCATTTATCTCTTTAGCCCCCTCTCACACTACCATTCTATCCCTGTTCTTTTCTCTATAGCCACTCAAGCAACGATGCAACTCCCTGAGCATACTGTATTCTGCCTGTCCTTCTCTTAATCCTTTCATCTTCCTTTCTCTCTGCCTAGAAATTGCTTCCTCCAGATTTTCCCATACCCCTCATTGGCTTTTTTAGGCTTGAGTATCAGCAGCTTGGAGAGATCCTGTCCAGCCAACCTTTATAAAATAACATCCTCTCACTGTCTAGGTGCTTTATTTTTTTTTTCATAGCATTTATCACTAACTGAAATTATAGTCTGTCTATATTCATTAACATATTTATTATAGTTCTCCTCAATTTAAAAGTAATTTTACAAGGCAGAAACATATTTGCTTTATTCAAGTTTATATCCTTAGCAAACAAAACAGTGACTGGGACATTAAAGTCATACAATAAACAATAATTTGTCTAGGAAAATGATTAAGTGTATTTTTCTTATATATTTAAGTCATTACCAAATTGATTATAAAGCACTTAAATGGTAAGAGGAACTATTGTACAGATACCAGTGTCCAAAATCTTTTTAAGAATTAACAAAAAATCATTCAAAATAAAAAATTTTGAACGAAGGTAGAAGTTTACAAAGGCGATACCTGACAAGCAATTGGCCAATAGTCAGCATGTCATTCTTACTATAAATAATATATTCAAAAGAAAACTACCAATATTTTGGTAGGGGAAAAAAGACAAAACTGAGGTTAACAGTGGTGAAATTAAAAAATAAACTCAGGTTAAAACCATGGGTTATCTATTTTACTGAGCAATTAAAAATTTTCTCAATATTCAAAAAGTATTCTCAAACTATTGGTGATAATATAAACTGAAACAACTTTTTTTCAAAGACATTTGGTCCATACTTCCCAAAACAACTAAAGGTTCAATACAATGCCCATAAAAATTCCAATGCATTTTTCAAAAGAAATTGAAAAAAATAATCCTGAAATTTATACGGAACTACAAAAAGACACCAAATAGTAAATGCAATCTTGAGCAAAATAGCAGGCAGCATACCTCCTGATTTAAATTTCATTACAAATCTGTAGAACTAAAATAGCATGGGAATGACATAAAAATAGATACACACACCAAGCGAGCAGAATAAACAGCCCAGATATAAACCCTGTGTACATATAGTTAACTAGATCTTTGACAAAAGTGCCCAAGAATTATAATGAGGAAGGACTATTCTTTTTATAAATTACTTAGGGGAAAATGGATGTTCATATGCAAAGTAAGAAAATTGCACCCTATCTTACACCACACACCAAAATTAATTCAAAATGGATTAAAGGTTTAAATATAAGACGTGAAACTATAAAACTCTTAGAAGAAAACACAGGGGAAAAGCTACTTGAGATTGTTCTTGGCAATGATTTTTTTATACATATGATGCCAAAGCACATGCAACAAGACTAAAAATAAACACATGGGATTACATCAAATTGAAAAACTGTACAACAAAGGAAACAAGCAAAAAATGAAAAGGCAATAGTAACCTGATATTAAAATATGGACAAAGAAACTGAATAGACATTTTTGCAAAGAAGGTGTATAAATAGCTAACAGGTAAGAGTTCTGCTTTATTCATTGTCAGGGAACTGCAAATAATGAGACATCAACTCACTCCAGTTAGGATGATTATTATCCAAGTGCTGGTGAGGATGTAATGAAAAAAAAATCCTAATACATTGTTGAGGGAAATATAAATTGGTACACCCAATATAAACAATACAGAGGTTCCTCAAATAATAAAAAATAGACTACCATATAATCCAGGAATCCAATTTCTGGATATTTGTCCAAAGGAATTAAAATCAGAGTCTCAAAAAAAAAAAAAAAAAAAACAAAACCCTGCATCGCCATGTTTATTGCAGCATTACTCACAATAGTCAAAGCATGGAAACAACCTAAGTGACTTTCAACAGATAAATGGATAAAGAAAATGTGATATATACATATAATGGAATATTATTCAACTTTAAAAAAGTAAATCCTGCCATATAGAGACCTAGAGATTATGCTAGGTGAAATAAGCCAGACACAGAAATATAAATGAAGAATGATCTCACTCATGAAGAATCACTCATACATGAGTCCCACTCATATAAGCAGATACTATTGTATAATGGTGGGTACCCAGGGCTGGGGGAGGGGAAAACAAAGAGATATTGGTGAAAGTAAACAAATTTTTAGATATACAAGACAAATAACAATCTACTATACCACACACTAACTATAGTTGAGTTGATTCTTTATTGTATCATCAAGATTGCTGAGAGTAAATCTTATGTTAAACACGTGTGTGCAAACACAAATAGTAATAAAGGAGGTTGGAGGAAACTTTGGGAGGCAATGAATTTGTCTATGGCCTGATGTTTTCATTGGGTGTGTACTTATCCCCAAACCCATTGAGTTCTATAAAATAAATGTGTACAGATTTTTCATTGTCAATCATATCTTAAAATGTTTTTTACCACATTTCATCTAATCTGAACCTAAATTACAGAACAATTTTAAGTATCACTAAAAAGAGTTATATGCTATTAATTGTAAAATGGATGACAGAGATAAAATATAAAAGGTGGGAAACTTAGTACGAATAAGATATGCCATAACAAGAGTATTAATTGAAAAAATTCAGCTTCTTTACCCAATAATTTAAGGTGCCTCATGTCTTTTAATGATGATAACTCACTTCTCTTTAATGTTGAATAACAGTCCACTATCTCATAGTGGACTTCTTTAGTGGAGATAGATTCAGATCTTGTAAACAGTTTTCTCCATTTCTACATACTCTTCCCAAACTCTACATGTTTATACAGTAGTGTCTATTTCATCAGTAAACAGAGGACAAACTTACTAGGGGGAAGTTTAACGATGACACTAATGTCTAATTTAATTTGTCTCACCTCAATTATTAAATTATCTCTGTTCTTTGAGAGACCAGTTTGCTCATTATTCATTCAATAGGGAGGAACAGTGAAGGGTGGGGGTGGAATCTCTTTTTCTTGTGATTCATAGACCATTTTATTCTTCATAATATTGTCTACCACTAGCAGTACACTGCCAGAGATTTGGTATTTGCTATAATTCGCCTAGTCTCTTTAACAAAATGAATTTTCTTTTTTTTAAAGATTTATTTATTTATGCATACAAGAGCTGGGGTCCAGGCTAGAAATGCGTGTGTGTGTGGTGGCAGGGCTGGGGGATGTACGTGATTCACCAGAGACAGAGAGGGGAGCAGAACAGGCAGATCCACTGAAATACACTGCTGAGGGGAGCCACAGTCGAGAAAGGAGAGACCTGCTGCCCAACGTGGGTCAGCTCCCTGGCCAGGGATAGAACTCATGCTGCAGTGACTGTGGATAGCTTCAGTGCAAAGACTTAACCCCTTACACCACCAGGGAGGCCTGCAAAATGAATTTTCTATTGAAAAATTCACGGATGCTTTGCAATATAAAAAATAGTTTCTTTTTAAAAGAAACTGATGTGTTTAAATATACTGTTATCTATTATCTGTGTACTATAAATTTCTTGTGGGCTTCTTTGTAGTGGTTTATTTAATTTTAATTTTTTGTAAATGATATATTTCTATATATATAAAATGTTACTTGCCCACTTATACTTTAGTAATTCTTTCTTTCCCCCTCTGGTTTTCCATCATGGTTCTATGATGTTGGTTCCTTAAACTTGACAGATATCTGTAATGATTCATGCAGTAAAGATTTTGTTGATGTTAAGCAAAGAGAAGCACAGAACCCATAATGCATACAAGGGCCAGAGACACATTCCATGCACACACCCATACTGAAGCTATTTCTATTTCACCATACTCACCAATTAAGATTTACTTTTAAATAGTTCTACAGCATGAGATTAGCAGTTTTTAAAACTTGCCATCCTTTAAAGCATTTCTTCACAAGCGCTGAAATGTAAATATTCTAACAATGGTGTTTGATGGAGAATCTCAAAAACTAGGCAGAGCACATTTACACAAACATCAATTTCTAGAAGGGAGGGGGACGGCGAGAGAGGAGGGGGTAGAAGGAGAGGGAGGGGGAGAGGGAAGGGGAGAGGGAGGGGAAGGAGAGGGGGAGGGGAGACCTGCATAATGCCCAGACCTCTTCTGCTTCTTCCGCTGCTCCCCTCGGCAGTGTGTTTCGGTCCATCTGCCTGTTCTGCTTCCAGCTCTGTGTCTAGTGAATCCTCTCACTCCCCACATCTCTGGCCTTATCCCACTCTTGTGTGCATTAATAAATAAATCTTTAAAAAAAGAAAATGGTTATTCCATGGTATGATTTCAGGGGTAAGAGTGAGGTTCATCATCTCCTTCCTACCGCCTGGGACCCCTAGGATCAATAATTGCACCTTTACAGTTTGTTTCTTAGACTGACTCTCATGGATGTTAAAATTTAATTGGCAAAGGATGGATAGTTATTTCAACTATAAGAATAAGTTTCTAAGAACCAGTTTGGTAAGGAAAAGAGAGAGGTACTATGAAGTTTAGGAGCTGGCAGAACTGCCAGAAGAGATAGGTTAGAGGCATCAAAGACATATTCCAAAAGAACAAAACCTAATTTCACATTCCCAATCTTTGAGTTTTTGTACATTTTCAATAGAAAATGAGAGAAATGTATTGTCAACTCTGTCCTGGAAAATATTGCTTTAGTTATTTTTGAGTTCTGGTTCATCTTCATTTTGATAAAGTTTTCTGTAGAATATTTTCCTTTTGTTCCTTTAACAAGACAGTCCCTAAAATTTCTCCAGAATTTAGCTATGGCTCGCAACTTGCTAAGAAGCAGACTCTCTGTAAATTATACACTAATACAACTAGCAATATACTATGTTGACTAAGGCAATGAGGTAGCCATTTCAGGGTACATAAGAATTTGGAAAGAAATCCAATTATAAAGTCTAAAAAATTATCTTCTGATTAGATCTAGGTAACATTTAGATCAGCATGTAAGGCAATGTAAGACATATTTCAACTCATAGTTTTCATATTAGAACCCAACAACTCATAATTAAACCAGTGAATCAACATAATCATATTTTCTATTCTATTATATAAAAAAATATTATGATTCACAGAATAGCATGTGCAGTTTCTTGGAGCACTTGGAGCTTAGTGCCCAAGACAAATAACTATTGTTGCCATCTGAATATTCTAAGAACCCTGAAAGAAACTTAAGGTCAGGTTTGTGAAATCAAAATGAAATAAATAATCACATAATGGTCTAATGAATCTGAGTAAGGTTAACTATGGGCAGCCCTATAACAAGGAGAATTCACTTTGGTCTGCCAAATAATTCTCACTATCCATGTATACTGTTTGCGACTCAAAGAATAATCTTTATAGCAGCCCTATAGCTCATGCATTATTATCGTCTAAAGCTCAGAGAAGTAACAACCAAATTCACACAGCCAATGCTTAATACAGTTAAGCCTGAACAAAGATCTCCCTGCAGACCATAATATTTACATTACACCACCTTTCTCTTCCCAGAATAGTGAGAGTCACCTAAGGGTCTTCTGAGAGTGAAAAAAATTCATTTCAAATTAATAATATAATATACATCTACAATGTAAGTGTGATTATAACGGCAGCAAGTTCCTTCCATTCAAAATTTCATTAACTGGGCAGTGTTAGTAGAAGAATGGACCCGTATTTTTAGTTTTGTTGTGTTACAGCTGTAATTATTCTTGTCTTTCTGGTTTAGTTGTGTAAAGAGAGAGAGTTTCTGTTTGGGAAATAGTCAGACAAAAAAAAAAAAAAGAGCATTCATGAGCAAGAACTAGTTGCTAGAATGGCAGCATGTGACCCACAAAAGTGATCCTGAAGTTATTCTCTGCACTGTCAGATTACTTATCACACCTTCCTGGAAAAAGAAGAACATGTTCTGCTATTTGAGCATGAAGCATATATAAAAAACTAGTCCAGTCTCAGAAGCATTGGTGGCTACTTGCCCATTTTGTGTAATACAAATGTTTCCTCTTCATTCCTCAATGTAGGGAAGTTACTGAGCTAGTGAGGGATCCCAGGCATTTCTTAGTAGAGCAGAAAGATTAAGGACATAGTCCCTGCAGTCAAACTACCTGGTTTCAAATCCCAAGTTACTTCCTCTCTGGGCCTTAGTGCTCTTAGTTATAAAACAGTGGTAATCAATCTCCCTAGCAGTTGCTGTAGAATTATCTGAATTAATATAAATGGGATCTAGCATATATCGATGCTCTATAACTTTAGTTATAAGTGTTCTCCAGTCAAACACATACACATTGAGTGCTAAAGTCCACAGAACTCTGTATTAGGTCCCAGGGCTATAACAGGCTTAAGATGTGATCTTTAAGAATATTACAAACCAATCAAGAAGACACAAAATGAAATGAGAAAGATAATATATGTATATATATATATGGAGGACCAACAATCATCAAATTTGATTATTAACAAACTATACAGATACAATTTACTCTTCATGGAAGAAAGAAATTAGACTCAAAGATGTCACTCTTGCTCCAAAGTACATGCATCCTGCCTCATAACATATAAAGGATTATGACATCACTTTCCTCTTTCCCAACATCCCCTGAAGTCAAAAGATGAAGTACAAAAATCTTGGTGATCTTATCACAGAAGGAAACTGTCTGAGAAAAGCTGGACTAGCTCAAGCTGAAGTTCCTTCTCAAAAGTGATCCCTTCCTCTTTCATGGTAGAGACTTCAGGAACTCAGTGCGCTCTCCTTCAGCTTTTAATGCTGCCATCACACACTCAGTTCTTTAAGAGTTGTCTCCATAGTCCTCAAATTACTGAGGAGTTAGATGAGGCATCCTTTCTTATCATTCCCTCCTCATTTCCCAACAAATATTATAGCTCCTGGAAACCAGTTCATAGAGCTGATGTCCTTATACTGTTAAATGACACTCCATTTGGGAAGAACAGAAAATAACGAATGAACAGCATAAAGTAAACAAACTTGAGAATCTTGCTAAGTTCTTAGACTCATGGTCTCCCACTGACAGGAGCTGACTTCCTTTTGAGAGGTTGCAGGGTCAGTGAAAATTGTCAGGCTTTTCTGCCCTCCCGTCATTGGTGTCGATGATGGACACCTGAGGTCCTGCACACATGCTCAATGGTGGGCTCCTGGAGTAGGATGTGGGCATGCACAGGTGGGCGCACCTGGGCAGAGACACAGGTGTATAATGGTGGCGTCATGAGGATGCCAGCAGAGAGAGAAGAAAGAGATGTAGAATCAAAGAAAGTTGAGGCTAGAGAGCCCAGAGAGAGTGCAATTCACCCAGGGCTAGGAGGCCTACCAGCCTCCTACCCCCCACCCCCCAGGCACCTTTGCTTGTCATGTACCTGGTTGCATCTGATGTAAAGGTTAATAAAAGCTGGAAAAAGCCACCGAGGGCTCCAGGACTACTTGAACCATCTGTTCTGATCATGGAGAACCTGCTACGTACCTTGCTGGCACTACAGAAGTTAAAGAGATTTTATGTGTTTGACAAAACTCTTCAGCACCATAGAGGGAGTTGATCAAAACTCTGCTCCTCCTTCTTCACTTTGCTAAAAATAAATATTCTTCAGAATGAATGAACCAATCAACAAACTGAATATATTGCCAGCAGTAGAAAACAGAACAAATCAATTCTATCTAAATAGAGTTGCTTCAGATTGAAGACACTGAATGAGTCTTAGAAAAATTATTCTCCATCACAATTATTCTCTGTTGATACCTCCAAATAGGGGCAACAGTTGCTCCTAACAAAACAAATAAAAAATTAAAAAACAAGCCATGAAACTCTGAAAAGGCTGAACATAAGGAAGATACATATAGCTGACATGGTTTTCAAATCTAAAACAGAGAGTGTCAATAATAAATTTGATAACTCATGGGAACACAAAAACCACTAGAAAAAATAAAGGGTATCACTTAGCCTATATCTGTAGAGCTGATTGTCTCAGAGACTGAATTTTGTGGATTCACTTCACTTTTCAATTTGAATATTTTATTTACTTATGTTCACTTGTGCTTCAAATAGGATTAAAGATGTTCAAGTTGTACAGATGGATGGAGACCAAAAGCTAAATCTGATAATGATTGTTAATGTGTCAAGCTTAAAAGGCAGAGGGAAATAATGACGCCTCAGACCTGAAATAATCATATTTCTTAGAATGATCACTATTTAAAAAGATGGGTTTTTGTGGTAAAATGATTACTAAAGTTTCAATTTTATTATAAATAAAATCTCAATCTCTAGAAAACAAAACTGTACTTTAACTGACATGTATTTTATTTTACTAAAGTATAGGGCGTTAAACAAGAATTGGTTGCCTTGGTGACAAATTGTCATGGAAGATGCACATCTCACAGAAAGAAGATATAAAATGCTTTCAATATATTATGTTCATTATAGAGAAATGGAAAAATTAAAAAAATAAGCTGACCAAGCATCCAAATCTTATGATGTTTTAAGAAATGTCCTGGCATGACCAAAAGATCCTTATGTTACTTTGTATTTGTTGAGCTCCTAAAAGCCTAATTCCTAGAGCATCTCACAAATTACTGTCAACTACAAGCTTTTAGAGAAAATTATTAAATTTTAGTAATTTACTGTATTTGTTATTTTATAGTTTAGTTTCTCAAAGTTTTATCCTAAGTGATTATGAACTAATAAGAACTTATTAAGAACTAATAAGGTTCTAGATAAATGTCATCAATAAGTCTACTATTATTGTTTCATAATATATGATAAAGATATTAATCTAAAACATGAATAAATGTTTTTCTTTTATATTTTATTAGAATACACTTAACCAAAAGGAAGTTTAGAAAATCAATCTTCTAGAATGTATTCTTTTTTAAACTGAATACATTTGAGGATTTTTTTTTTAACTGCCTCCACCAAACCACCAGTGCCCATACCCCATCTGCCCCTGTGACCTTAACCTGCCACCCTCCCCTCTATTGCTTCTAGTAATCATCATCTTCTTTTTTTGCTGAATTCAAATTTTTATGTCTTCTCTTGTTTGTGTATCATTGTTTTTTGGGAATTGAAAACTAAAATTACATAAATTATAAGTGACAACAGAAATAACATTTATTTTCCTTATCTTAACTGATTTTGAAAAGCAATTGTATAAAATAATTGAATATATAAAAATAACATGTATTTCGGGCCTATAAAATATGGAAATGTAATATATTTACTAATCAGCACAGAAAGAGGTAGATAGAATCAAAGATATATTGATTAAAGAAATGACTCCATAAGAATGGAATAATAAAACAATAAATGGAATCCATAAATTAATAGAAGTAAAAATAATAATATAATAACATGTAAATATATACTTGCTCAACTTTTATCTATCAGCTTTTTCAAGACATAAAATTACACAGTATTATTTATAATAATGTATTTTTTAGTTTGTAATATAGCTGTAATGTACATAACAATACCACAAAAAGGGAGAAGAGGAATACCCTATGTAAAAGTAATATTTCCTTTTCTCATTGGAATTATTTTAAATCTGAAGTTGTTTCTGCTATAAAAAAAATGAGAAATAAAATGGTGGACTAAACAATTATATCAATAATAGCACAAATACAAATACACATGAAATATTCTCCAGAATATTCTCTCTACATATGGTTTGTTTCTCTATATTCCACATATGGGTAAAATCATCCAGTATTTGTCTTTCTCTTTTTGATTTATTTCACTTAGCATAATCCCTTCCAGTTCCATCCATATGGTCATAAATAACAAGAATTCATCCATTTTTAATAGCTGAATAGTATCTCATTTTGAATATACACATTTAAATGTGCTGAACCAAAATCAAAACCATATTTTAAACTGGACACAAAAAAACCCACTAAATTTGCCAGTAATTAAAAAATGCCTTTCAGAACTAATAAGTGGGATCAAATCCCCCCAAAACATCATTCTTTTAAAACTATGACTTAAAAGTCCCTACCTGTTTTGATTCAGCTTTTGTGATGGTTTTCTTTTATAGAAAGACTTCTCATTGCTATTATATACTATTATTTTATATCACCACAGGTTCTACAGCTTGCTGAGTAAGTTTTCTGTGGTCTAACTGCTCACCCCCAGCCCAAATTATAAATGAAAAAGGTTCAATAACAAAAGTGAAAGATATATAGATACATTGTGGTCTCATAATGGCTATTACTTAACTTCTTTGGGGTTTGGTTTCCTTATCTAAAAACAGAAATATTTGAATAGATCATTTTTCCCAAATTGTATTTTGGTGCATTCTGGTTTCACAAGATGCACCATGAAAGCTGAAAGGGGGTGGAGTGGAATGAAAGGACTATTAACATGGGGAATTGGAGAACTGAGACAGCCTGTTTCCTGTTAAAGAATCACTAACCAAGTAGTAAATTCTTGGAAGAAATCTTTGAAATTCATTGTTTTCATTGTTTATATAAGCATCCAAACATTTTGTTATTTTAGGAGTAAGGTGAGGATGGTTAGAATCCAGTATACAGGAATATATTTCAAAAAACTAGATTTTATAACTACTAGCATCTGTGCTGGCAATGAACTTTCTTGATACTGTGTTGGCCTGTGAAGAAAAAGCAGCAAGTAAACCTTAATTACGAAACAACTGTATAAGAAAGCTTTATTAACAGGAGTTACTTATATGCAAAATTTACAATTTGGTGAAAAATAGAGAAAAGACTAATCAATATGTCCATGGAAAATAATTAATACCAAAGATCCCATCTTCCTAATGTCTCCCACCACACAAAGTTGTCTAACAGCAGCATAAAGCAAAGTGAACAGAGCTAAGACTACTAGCATTATAAGCATTAAAAAATCACTGCTTTTACATTTAAAATAAAGAATCTTTGTATAGTGCATGCAGGGAACAGCTATCATTTGTATAGTACAAAATATAAAATATCTTTAATTTATGCTTCTAATTTTTAGGAACCTATAGTTTTATGCTTGATGTACACCTAGCAAATGGATAGACAGTGCAGAGAAAAATCACACAACAAATTAAAAAGAACCCAGAGCACATCCATTCCCAAGCACTTAGGGAATGTGTAATGGTTCATTAAAAAACAAAACAAAACAGCAAATGTTAGGCAATTGTGTGGTGAAAAATAATACTCATAGGCTGTTGATAGTAATGTATACTGGTCCAGCCCCTGTGGAAAATAATAACTGACCTAGAGAAGAATCATTTTATGTCTTCAAATTGCCCATTGTAAATGCCAACCTCATTCACTTCATGTAACATCCATTCTTATAAATCCAACTCCTACCTCTGCATAAACCGAATTCCCTTTACTTATCAGACATATGCATCACTTAGCTGCTATAACTGGTTGTTGCTAGGTTCATAGATTCTCTTCTCCTCCAGAAATCTGTGGTGGGCTAGAGGAAGCCAGTTCACCCAGGAAGCATATGTACCAACTGACAAAGTCTCTCTATTGACCAAGCTTTGATCAGTTTCTCTGATCTTTTGCTCCACTAAAACCTTGGATTTCTCTCTCTGTCCTGGAAGAATCTAGTTTGAGTACAAATCATGAACAACCAGGTTGGGAAAAACTATTACCTTGGTATCTTACCACCCTCTATCTGGCCAAATTCCACATCTCTTACACCTTGATATCTTATCACCCTGGCCTGACATCTGCAAGAATTCTACTAAAGTCAGAATAGCAAGAATTCTCCCTTACGCCTTAGTAGTTTTTCACCCACTAACCACTTCCTTGTTCCTTGTTTATGAATTGTCACTTGTCCTTATTGGGGTAGGAGTTGAATCCTGTCTCTCTCCCCTGTTACAAAACCCCACTGTAGTGTCTCTCTTAAAAAAAAAAAAAAAAACTGCCTTATGGTCTTTAACAAGTATCATGGATAACTTTGTCTTTAGCACAACCCTATGACTGAGTGATTAAGGTATAGGGATCAACTCATATGTAATTAAAAGTCCCATGTTTCTGACCAAGATCAAACAAACTAAAATTTTCCCTTGTTTCTTTCTCCTTCCCTATTCTGCTTCACTCTCTCCCATAGAGTTTTCACTAAAGAACACTCCCTTCATAAATCCAAGTACACCTGAATCCCTGGTCAGGCTTTCTTTCTCAGAAAACTGCCTTAAAGAAAACCATTGAGGTAAAATACATATAAAGGATATTAAATTAAGTAAAGTTATCTTCAGACAGATGACTCAGCAAGCAGGTATTCATTTGATCCAGATTCTTGGAATGACACAATTAAGAAAACCCAGTCCTGATGACCAAACACTGTTTTAAAATTACTTAAGGTTTTAAAGTGCAATCTAGTGAACATTAAATAGAGTTTACATAGATCAGAGTAACACTATATAAAGTCCTCTCATCAAGGCAATTTTCTAACACCAAAGTGGCTTTCCAACCTCTCACTTTAAAGATTCCCTAGCCCCTATTTCTTCAGTCCATGCCAAGAGATCTTTCTTATCCTTCCCATTTCTTCCTAACTGTGCATATTAAAGTATTAAATACTCTCCACTATACACCTTCAGAGGTTAAGTACCTCTGAGGTTAAGAGGTTAAGAACCAGGTAGTGGGTAAAGGGAAGAAAATGCTCCAAACATACATATATTCATAATTTTTGTTCTACTATTGTCTAGGTACACACATATTTTATGGTTGCTTTTTGAGAATAAAATCCCTAATGTTTTTCTCTACCATTTCTGCATTTTATTTCTTAGCAAATTGTGCTTTATGGAAAACCCTCATAAAATAGACTAAAACGAAAATGACTAAGATGACTTCTTATCTATCTTCACACATACCTTGAAGCATAATGCTTATTATCATCAATAGAAGTTTCTTGAATACCAAGAGAGTCTTCCTTAAAAAGTATGAACTGGGATAAGGTAAAGATACAAGAGGCCAATAATTACTTTGACCAAGGTAAGTGATTAACCATATCCATCTTCTACTGTTGCAGTTTTGAGATTGTGAAAAAACCTTTGCAACTATGCCTAGAAGTCCCTCAGTGGCATTCAGATATCCATGGATGATCCTTCCAGATATGCTGTAAGAAGCTATATGTATTTTGCTAGCTTCAAGCACCAGAACTAAGTCAGTTCTTAGCCCTGGAAAATGTATCTTTGAAATTCTTCCTTAGTTTATAGTGGCAGCAGTAGCAATAGTAGAACCCCATTTATTGCAACATGTCAACACAACCAGTGACTCTGAATATACAGCACTGTGTGTAGCAGAGGATGACTCTGCCAGAGCCTTCAGGAAGCCCACTTTCTGTCAAGTGGGTTGCTTTTCTATTTTATTAGATGCAAATTAAGGAAAATCCCTGTTTTTATGGCTTCAAGAATTCTGTGTACATACTTCAGGTGTCTGATTTATATGTTTTCCTAACCAACTCCAAAAAGAAAATATGACCATAGGTATTTTTTTAAGGAATGCAATGCCAGATTTTATTCCAGGGAGCTGAAGTAATGAATGGCTGAAGCTACCTAACTTTCTCAGTCTATTTAGCCAGAATGAGATCAATTCCCCCAAGCAGTTGTTAAGTTCCATCAACAAGATTCTCTGTGTTGTGTAATGTTATATTCTAAGTATCCACCGTATATTCAATTGGTGCTTACTTAATGTTTTTGAGTTGAATGTCTTCTATCCATTTAGTAATAAGTTTTTCTTGTATATTCAGGAGTTACTGATAAATTGGTGAAAAATAATGTATATTAATAAGTTAGCTTCTCTTTAAAAATATTACTATCCCATTTTGTCTTACAGTTTTCAGTTACATGAGAGGAAGAAACTATATGTTTTATTTCTTCAGCATTTCCTCTCAATGCCAATACCCTACACAATAAAAACAACAATATATTTCTACTAGATAAGTTCAAGCTATTGCTAACTAGATAACATATAATTCAATATCAATATTGGGTACTACTTGTATTATGTTGTATTCCTTTAGAGTTTAATTAATAATGAGATTGAAAAATTAAGAACAGGATTGCTATAGAATAGTTCTAGCCTCTGTTAAAAAGTATTGTTGAGCTTTTTCTTATTCCCTGCCTATTTTCTGCTATCTCAACATCTTCTGGGACCAAAACATCCCATTAAAAAATACACTGGGAGGGAGGCAATAAATTGCAAGCAGAACAATTGAAAATTCAGCATAAACTTGCAAACAGTTATACCCTGACAATCACTCTCTAAATAAATCTTGAACTGATTTTATTAACATAAATACCATGGAAGAAAGCAAACAGTCTGGGATCTAAAGCTTATATGCTGAAAGACTACTCCATGTTAAAAATAATTGAGAGAAATTTAATTGGTAGATATTCAAGATATTTCATGGTAGGACCTCTTTTTTTGATTGTCTATATTTGACAAATTAATGACAGTGTTAAAAAGAATACTTTACTGGTTCTACTCAGCATTTTAGAGAATTTCTTGGAGTACATTAAAAACCTGGTGAAGGCAAAGAACACATACAACTCTAGAAATTTCTTGGATAATATTATGTGGGTTTATTTCCATGTAAACTCTCAGTGAAGTCTTTCAGAAGTATTCTTGATGGAATAAACTGGTATTCTTGATTGAAGTCAATTTTAATATTTCACCATTATCTGGCAGATTAAAGTCACTAGTCAACAGGACTGTATTGTTATTTGCATCATGGAGTTAAAGAATAAAACTCTAATAGAACAGCTGCCATGACACGCATTTGAAAAGCTCTTGTCATTGAGGTCTACAGGATACTGGTAATACAGTTTCAATTTTGAGAGACTAAGTTCTGGCAGGTTAAATCATCAAAACATCAAATCACTGTTCTTTCACTGGGATGGAGTATCCCAGATGCCCTATGGATATATTTTTGAAGTATAATGTATAAGAGTATAATGTTTCTGAAAAGAAGTGTTCATTGAGAACGTATATATTTAAATTCTGGTCTTTTATTAAAGACCAGAAACTTCTGCTTCAGTGCCACTTCTTCACATGATAAATTTCAGGAGCTAAGATTTATCAGGAGGGAGAGTACCTTAATTTTCTACAACATCCAAATGATCATGAATGGGAAAGAAGTCAAGGCACTCTGGATAAAATTTTTTAAAATGAGAATAAAATAAGATCTTTTGTTGTGTTTGCTAGACCATCATGGTTCGTCAGAGTGGATCACAGAGAATCTTCATGGAAAAGCTTTCAAGTTATATGTTACAAAAGCTTTCTGAATAACAGAAGGTTTTACAAATCTGAATCAATTCTACAAAAATAGCTCAACAATAAGACATTTTTAGATTTATAAAATTATTAATTTTTAGCACCTTGCATAAAATACAAGGCATTAAAATATTAATTTCATTGAATTTAAATATATCTGTAGACCTGTATTAATGTAGCTATTATATTTTTTCAACTAAAAGCTAGATACTTATATTTCCATTGAAGAGGGGAAAAAAGTCACTAAAGTGTTTAGTTACTTAATTATTCAACTATTTGCTTATGAAGGGTGGACTAGAAAACTGTTAGGGTCAATTTCTAATAGAAGCTAGGATTTCATGGAGTACAGAGCCCCCCAATACTGTTTCTATAGGAAATTGAAAAGTTGGGACCAATACAATTCCCTATGCCATAACTGAGAATTAGGTCCAGTGTGTAGATGGCTAGTATAGTGAAAGTTTGAGGATATATTTCCCATGAAGGGGCAGACCCATTGTGTTCAAAATTTCTAAAGTCATCTGGGTCTAGACTTCATCAAGAGTAGCAATGGAAAGGGAACCACCTTGCCTCTCTGGCAAATAACTATTAATATGTTCTCAACTAATATGAAGTAAATGCTTGAGAGTTTTAATTAAGCTTGGCTAATGAATGGGAGAGGTAGATTTATAATTTATAAATTTATAAATAATTGTAGATGACAGAAGTAATGTACTTTTGTTCTTTCACATTCCAAATAGTGATATACTCTTTTGAAGTTGAAACGCTATAGTTCTAATACGATTAACTTAAAATAATAATTGCTTCAGTAAAGGATTTCCATTGAAATTCTATTTCTTCCTTCCTGTTTATTGCTAAGTCAATATAGAAAAGTGAAACTTTTTTTAGCTATTTAGTCACTGTCTCGTGAAAAAAAAAAAAGGGGGGGGCTTCTGTGTTAGGAAATTTAGTTGTACTTAACTGGAACATAGACTATAGAAAGAAAACATATTTGGCCTCAATGGAGAACAAGTATAGCACTGCATAGCAGAATTTTTGAGCAATATCTGAATATTATTCTACACAAGTACCTTTTAAAATTCCATTAAATATAAATGATATTGTAATGTGAAGTTTCTTTTACAGAAAGCTTTTTATCAGCTCACACAAAAGAATCTAAATAAAAATATTCTCTTACATAATAGAATCGGGATGGTAATGAAAGACCATGATGGTATTATTAATTAGTTAAGAATCATTGAAGTGACGTATGTACTGTAAATGTAGACAAGCAACTTTGTCTTTTAGCACTATGACTCATTTCGATTATAATTGCTTTTGCAAGACTTTTACCCTTTTCCCAGCCTTTATTTTATTAGCACAAAGACAACAAAATTCAGCAGAAGGTAGATAGAAAGGTAGCTCTGTTAACACTGATTTCTTTTAAAGCTTCTGGGTTGTTGGTTTTTTGTTATTTTCTTTTTTCTTTTTTTTTTAGCATATGCAGTACTATGCTCAGTTTGCAAAGCAACAGAAACCAAAAATGAGGAGACAAGGACAGACTGGGGACACCTGGTGGGGGGGAGGGGGAGGGTTGAGGGAAGATGGGAGCACTAGGGACTGAGGTGATGGTGCACTGGTGAGATGGTGATGGGGAATACATGGGGATTACAATTAATGGAAAGTATATGTAAATTTTAAAATATTTTAATAAAAAAAGGAAAAAAATAATACAGGCATATAAAAAAAAAAAAAGAAAGAAAATGTAGGAATGTGTCCTCTGAAAGAAAGGCTGTTATCTCCCACCCTGCCCCACTCACAAACCCTGGGAATTTCATGAATTCTTCATTCCAATTAAAAACAGTTGTGCCAAGTAAAAAATCTCCCAGGAAACAAAAAGCCAAGTACCAACAACAACAACAACAAAACCCGAGTTATTACTACCTTTTAAATTAATCCTAAACTGACAGTCAACTGATCTTTAAATAAATCAAACTCTACAACTAAGAGAATATATGTAGAGTGGGGAAAAATTTTTATCCTTCCCCAACACATGAGAAATTTCCATAGTGTCATAAACAAAGGAAAAAATGAACACATGCTTTTACATCAGACTTTAGTCAGATGTTTGAAGACACATATATCAACATGAGGAATATTCCAGTGTATTTAACACTAGATCATACAAACCTAATACCTAGAATTGAACTAACAGAATAACCACAAAATGCTACATTTAAACATAATGGATATCTTCTAGCTAAGAACAACATAATCTGCATTTAATGATACCACATGCATTTATTTTCCATATTATATAAGGAATAGAATCTTTTCTTTTTATTACTTCTTTTCAGTTATTCTAAGTGCTCCTTCTCAATTATCTTGACCAGTGGAAACGTGAAAAATCATAGTCCGATTTCCTTATATTTGTTTTCTCTCTGTGCCAAGCTAAGTAAGGTCCAACAGTTTATATTATTTACCTATAGAGAAGGAGATTTTATGTACCAGAGGGTGAAGCAATTAAAAAGTGGTTTAATTTGGGACCCACAGGTAGTGTTTCCATTTAAGTTCACAAAGTCACAGATTATAATATTCCTGAATCAAGCTACTTTCTAAGTATTCAAGGAAAACAACAACAATAAACTCCTCCCTCTTAGAACACACAGAAGAGGCTTTTAAAGAAATAGTCACTTACTCAAGGACAAATCAGAAACACTTTATGTGTGTGGAGTGGGAGGGAATGGGATGAGGGCAAAAAGAGCACAAGGGACTGAGGTGATGGTACACTGGTGAAATGGTGGTGGGAAAGCCATGGGGACCACAATTGATATCAAATACATATAAGTAAAGAAAAAAATGTAACCCAAAAATTAAAAAGAAAAAGAAAAAAGATTTAAAAAAATAGTCATTTACTTCAGTTATTTTATTTCATTATAATTTGGTTTAAAATATTTAGTTGGGTAATAAAATCCCATCATTAACTTTGCAAAATGCAGAAAAGATTATTCTTACATGCCTGGTCCTGCAAGGGTCCCTATGAACTGGATACAATCCCTGGGTCTCTGGCATATTTCTTGGCTATAGCTTTTTAAGATGAGTTCTCATTGTGAATGAGCTGAAATACAGACTATATACAAATGAGAGTCTTCCTGTAAATATATGTATTGTATACGATCACGTCTGGTAACATTTTCCATACAGGATTTAATTTCTAGAGAGCTCCACTCTCTTAACTGCCAAACTAGTTTTTCTTGTGCTCTCTGAATAACAAGGCACATGAAACTGCTAACACACAGAGTATAAACACCCCTAAACTGAATTTTTAAAAACTCTATATAAGACATAAGTTAGTTGTCTGGCTTATTATACATTCATCTGATTTGTTACATAATCAATCAACATACTGCAGAGAAACTAGGGCTTTAAAATTTCATTTAACAGTGTGAATGATAAAGGGAAAATCTAATATATCACCCCTGTTTTCAAATTGATCACAGTATCTTTGAAAGAAAGAATAACATATAAGCAAACATAAGCTTTTCAAAATATCATATTAATAGAGCTAAGTTTTTTGAGTGCTCACTTTAATACAAAGATGTCTAACAGACATCTCAGACTTAACACCAATGTTAAAATCCTGTTCTTATCCTCCAAAACCTATTCCACCACTTGCAAAAGAATGTAACTATATGAGCATCGTAACACCATACACAAACTTTAATACAAAATGAATAAATAACTTGGATATCAGACCTGAAACCATAAAATTCAAAGGGGAAATATAGATAGATAAAAAAACTCTACAACATAGTCTTCAATTATATGGATTCATCTCCAACAGCAAGAGAAACAGAGAATATAAACAATTGGTACTACATGAAACTAACATGCTTCTGCATAGTGAAATGAGCTATCACTAAAACAAAAAGACATAATACTGAATTGGAAAAATATTTTCATACTATCCATATGATATGGGGCTGATAAGTGAGATCTACAAGGAACTCATACTATTCAACACAAAGGAAACAACCCAGTCAAAAAATGAGCAGATTTAAATAGACATTTTTAGACACTTCTTCAAATTAGTCATACAAATAGACAACAGGCACATGAAAAAAGGTGCATCCATCACTATTGTCAGACAAATCAAAATTACATTGAGATACCATGTCACACTGGTATCACATCAAAATGAGGGCTTGTATCAAAAGATAAGAAGTTGTGAGGAAGTAGAAAAAAAGGAACCGTTGCAGACTGGTCCAGCCCCTACGGAAAACAGGATAAAAATTTCTTAAAATATTAAAAATAGACCTACTATATGACCTAACAATTCCACTCCTAGGTATCTACCCCAATAATTAAAAAACACTAATTTGAAGGGATGTACACACTTCTATTTTCATTACAGTACTATTTATAATAGGTAAGTTAGGGAAACAACTTAGTTACAGACATAAACAAAGCAAACAACCAGTTTCCAAAGACACAGATGAGTGATAATAATATGTGTATATAATACCTATCTATCTATCTGTCTGTCTATTTATCCTATATAAATATATATATATAGAGAGAGACACACACACACAGAACACTAAATTTTGAGTGTTCCCTTTGATACAAAGATGTCTAACAGACATCTAAGACCAATGCTAAAATCCTGTTCATAAAACAATAGGCAAAACCTATTCCACCACATGCAAAAGAATGTATATAGAGAGATATAAATAGATAGATAGATAGATAGTATATATACATACACACAACAAAGATAAACTCTTGGCTTTTGTGACAGCATGGATGGAACTGGAAAGTATTTTGCAAGTGAAAAAAGTCAGAAGGAGACTTATTTTGGGGGGGCAGAAGGAGACTTATTTGGGGGGGCAGTGTATGACATTAATACACTCAAGAAAGAATATAGAAAAAACTACCTGGGTTTTGAGTGGGATTTTAGGGATAGGACTAACAAGAAAATGGGTCCAGATTGGATACTAAAAGAAAGCATCTGTAACTTACAGAGAAATTTAAAAAAGGATCAGATAGAACCAAAGCAATAATAAACACTAGAAAATTCACTGTAGATTTGAGGCTAACAGAGGGGAGGGTGAATGGAGAGTGAAAAGTGGAGAAGGATAATAATGTGTTATGGTGGAGGCCTTTTGGTGCATTGGTAATATGTGTGGGGTGTTCACATACACCTGAAAGGGATGATCTTATACCTCTAAATCATATACATTGTCATAAACCAATATTATTTCAATAAAAGAAGTACCAGAACTCAGTTAAACTCTAAAATATTTTTAAAATATTACTTTTTCTCCCACCAAATAGGAAAAAAAATAAACTCAATGCTGAAAAGCTTCAATGAAATGCCAGAGCTCAATTCTGTATGAACTCATCTCCCAACTATCAATAAATTGTAGATAGAGACAGTAGGTAGAGATAGAAGGAGTCTCAGTTATGTAAATTGTTATTGAAGAAATCAAGATAGAATAATAGATAAATTACTGATATTAAAAATTGATGTGGCTCTCTCCTGTTCTCCCCTCCCCCCCAACCTGGACATAAACAAATCAGTAGAATACCAATTTTAGCAAAGCTGTTCTAAGATTATAATAGAATGAGAAAAAGCAAGGTTACTTCATACTTTCATCTAAGCAAAAACAAATGTCCATTTATTATGGCATCTAAAACATACCAAATACTTCTCTTGAACAAAATAAGTGACTTGTAATTCTTTACAAATCACAGCTTTATCATCTCCCTTGCTTTCCTTTCTATACATAAGATTTATTAAGATATTCAATCATATAATAATCTCTGTGCTCTAACAGTATCCAATCTGGACCCACTTTCTTCTTAGTCCTATCCCCAAAGTCCCACTCAAAACTTAAGTAGGTTTTTTTCTATATTCTTTCTCAAGTGTATTAATCTCATGCAGTTGCTCCAACAAATTGTCACAACGTGCCCCTTCAAAATAGAAAATTATTTTCTCAAAATTTGGAAGACCAGAAGTTTGAAATCAAAGTGTAAGCTAGCCTTCTTCTGAATGCTTCAGGGTAGAATCTATTCCTTACATCTTCTACCTGCTGACAGCTATTGGCATTCCTTGGCTTGTGGCCTGTGATTGCATCACTTCACTCTCTGTTTACATGGTCTTATCACCCGCTCTCTTCTGTTTGTCTCATATAATAACACATTATTAAATTTAAAGTCAACCATACAGTCCAGGATGATCTCCTTATCAAGAACCTTAACATAATTGTATCTTCAAGAACACTTTTCCAAATAAAGTAACATTCATATGTTGTAGGGATTATGACATGGGTGTGTCATTCTGTAGGCCACTACTACACATACTACTCTGAGAAATCTCACAGCTCCCCATAGTGTGCTTTATATCTCACTACAGAGAGTAATAAACCAATCTTGTTCAACTCCAGGTATTTTCCTGGTGACTTTGGCTGGAGACATTGAGAGAAAAAAAAATGAAAAAAGATTTGATGAGTATACAGCATTGTCTTTTACATAGGTATGAAGTAATTCAATGTCCAAATGGAAAATATTCCAGAAAAGTTGGGTTCATTCATACAACTGCAATTACATATAATTTTTGGTCACCATCTCTAAAAAAATCTCTGTTGACAATGAGAAGATATTTTATATTATTAGAATGATAAGGAGTAGGTAAGAGTAAAAGGAAGCTGAAAGAAAGAGAAAGCAAATGATTTAGTCTGGTCAGTAATCAATATTAAAAGGAGATGAAGCAAAATCTTCTTAATCATGAAAACAACACTCCATTCCTCCTCCCTTTTATCCTTACTCAGTCAATCTACCTTGGACTTTTTTGTTTTTGGTTCCTTATATCATTGTAGATTTAACACAGTTAAAAGATTAAAGTAATGCCTTTTGATTCTGAATTAACTTCTGTCTCGGTTGAGTGAAGCCACAATCACAGAATTTAATTAATTATATGAATAAACACTCACTATGAAGTTTTTCTTTGTTGGACTATTTATTTTCTTAGTTGGGCTATTTCTTTGTAGGAAGAAAAATAAATCCAATTGTTGATTACAAGTTTGATCATAATATTTTATAAAATTTTCAAACAAGTAATCTTCTTTTTGAAAAATTAAAAATATCTCTGAACCATTCTTTTCAATCCTCAATTGAGAAGTATTTGTTTTGTTTCGTTTTGAATTCTGATACTAAGACATTTCTCAGCAATTAAATCAGAATATCTTGAGGTGGAGCCCAAGAATTCTTATGTTTTAAAATGTCTCTGGGGATTCTAGAATACTTGCAGAGTTAAGAACTATGGCACCAAATGGAACATATGAGGCATTATAAATCAGTTGTCTTTAGCATTAATACTTATTTTTGTAGAGAACATGCTAGTAAAAGGACCATACAAAATTTCTGACAAAACCAACTTTAACAATAATTATTTCTGGCAAATGATCTTAGATAATTGAAACTTCAAATTCAACATTGTAGAGCACAGTGATGTAATAAAACCCAGAGATAATGGTGAAAAATTAATTTAGTTGCTGTCATTGTTCGTGAAGTTGTGACAGGTATTTTAAAAACTTCAATACTTAATATAAAATCATCTTTAAGCCAGTGTATAGAAACTACCCCCTTTTAATGTGCTTAGAGTCACTTGCAGACATTAAAAATAAATTCATTTAATTTATTTTTTGCCATAGATCACTACTTGAAACAGTAAAGAACTCTGAGAATTGCTATTATTACAAATGAGATTCCCTTATGCCAGCTGGGTCTACATGCCATTAAAAATATATGCTTTTACTTTTCAATGAAGTGGTCAAGTCAATAAAACCAAAGTCTATTCCAAGGATCTAGTAAATCTACCAAACAAGGTTTTTTTAATTGATCAAACTATTTCCTCTACTTATGTTGCTGGATGAATACTTGAATGAAGTTGAATGACAAGTATGGCTCTCACAGAAGGAAAATGATGGGTTCCCTGCTACTCCTGCTCTAGCTTCATCTTCAGATTAAAAGGAAGAGTCACTATCTCTGACTTATCTATATCTCTTGATGCATTTTATACATTTCACTGGGGAACAGAATGAGATAATATCAAATAAAAATGGCAAAAAAAAAAAGCAGCAGTAAAGTCTACAAGAGATGACCAAAGAGGCAAAAAGAACAACTAGCTTAACATTAATTCATTTACCTATTGTAAGCATAAGCATTTTTTAATACTCAGATAAATAAAGTGATAATGCTATTCGGTCTCTATTTCATGCCAACTAATAAAGAAAATAGAGTTTAATTGAGTAAAGACCTTCAGTTTGAATTCTGTATTTTCCAGCACAAATTGCTTACCCTTTCCACAACTCAATTTCATTCACTATATAATGGAAATGATACAATAATATTATCTACCTTGTTATGGCTGAAAATTGATGATGATATATGTATTGCAAAAATAAAAATAGTACATGACACATGGTAGGTAATGAGCATATCAGTACATGTTCACACAGTTCTAATCCTGTATTGCACTACTCAACATAACTCAGAGCTCTCCTCTGATTTCCCAAAGGTAAAATCCCATATCCCAAAGTCTCAGCAAGAAGCTAATAACCTCTCACCTGATGGAACCAGCAAACCTCTTTTTTTCATCTGTACTTATCAATGTTACCTATTGGAGCAACTATTGTATAGGGAAACAAGTTGGTTGACTGATTGAAGCATTCCATTTTTCTAATGTTTTGCCATCAAGAAAAGATATGGCCTAAGGGTAAATAGTTAAGTCAATTACTTTCAGAATCACACCATAAATCAACAAACAGGCTCTCTTCAAAATATAAAAAATGTTGATGCTTAGGAAAGTTAGTACACATTTATAGTGTGGTGGATGAACACTGTTAATAAAGAAAATGAAACTATAATATAAAATGTACCTTTTGATTTTCAATAAACTTATTTATATTTGCATAGATAATGCATATTTTGCAATATAAATTAGAACTGCTATATTTAAGCATCACTGTTGTCTATGTGCTAATTTTTAACTTTTTCTATTTTTGCATGCATATTTTTAGGATGTTGTTACAGTCTTTTCTTCATTAGAAAATAATGTGCAGTCGAATGAGATTTTGTTGTTGTTGATTTAGGCAATTATTGGCTAGGAAAGTATGTATCTTTTCCTACTTATCCCTTAAAGGATGGAAATTATTTTGCAGTTATTCCCAGCTCAAGAGTTTTCAAATAAAAGTGATCTTTGATATATACTTTGCTGCAATATCCCAGAGTGATCAGTTAATACATAAAATGAAATTCATTGTTAGATATTTTATTATGATACTTACCTATATTCTTTTTTTAACCTATATTCTTTAAGTATTACTTTCTTTATGTCTTATTTCACTTAGCATTATCCTTGCCAGTTTTGTTGTGTTGTTGCAAATGCTAGGAGTTCATCCCTTTTTGTAGCTGAGTAGTGTTCCATTGTATACATATACCACATTTTTCTGATCCACTCCCATGTCTTTGGGCTCTTAGATTCTTTCCATAGCTTAACTTTTATTATGGAAACAAAATATGGAAACTTTTGTTATGAAACAAACATAGGAGTGCATATAGTCTTTCAAATTAGACTTTTTACATTCTTCAGGTAGATTCCTCAAAATAGAATTGCTGTGCCACGCTGTAGATCATTTTAACAATTTGAGAAATCTCTATATTGTTTTCCAAAGGGGTTGGACAGATTTATCTTCCCACCAACAGTTCACAAGTGTTCCATACTTCTCAATAGCAAGACTTGTTGTTTCTGGTCTTTTTGACGTGTACTATTGTCACTGGTAGGAGATGGTATCTCACTGTGGTTTTGATTTGCTTTTCCTGATGGGGGGCTCTATGTCTTCTTTAGAGAAATATCTGTTTAGCTCTTCTGCTCATTTTTGACTGGCTTAATTATTTTCTTTTTGCTAAGTCATATGAGTTCTTTATATATTTAAGAATCCTTTTGTTATATGCATTATGTGCAAATATTTTTCTCATTTTTCTCCATTCAGTATGGTGTCTTTTTGTTTTATTAACTATTTTTTCAATGTATTTTATTTTTCACTTTTTTCCAATGTATTTTATAGTTTCAGGTTTTATATACATGTCTTTATTTTATAATTTTATATTAAATGTATTTTATTACATCATTGTTATATCCATTTCTTTAATCTATTCTGAGTTAACTTTTAAGGTACAAGTTAATGGTCTAATTTCATTCTTCTGCATGTGGTTGTCCAATTATAACACCATTTGCTGAAGAGACTATCCTTTCTCCAGTATAAACTCTTGACTCCTTTTTTGTAGATTAACTGTACATAGATGTGTAAATTTAATGATAGGCTGTCAATTTTATTCCATGTTTGGTGTGTCTTTTTTTGTTCCTGTAACATACCATTTTAATTACTTTAGCTTTGTAGTATAGTTTGAAGCATGGGAGTGTGTTATCAACACTTTTTTTTCTTTTTTTGTCAAAATTTCTTTCTATTTGAGGTGTTTTGTGGTTCAATAGGAACTTCAGTATTGCTTGTTCTATTACTCTGAAGAATGCCATTGAGGCTTTGATAAAGATTGCATTGAATCTATATATTGCTTTGAGTAGAATAGCGATTTTAGCAGTGTTCTTTCAACTCATGAAACATTCCAATTTTCTTGTGTCTTCTATTTCCTTTAACAATGGCTTATAGCTTTCATTATATAGGTAATTCATCTCCTTTGTTAAGTTTACTCCTAGGTATTTAATTCTTTTTGTTGCAATTGTGAATGGGAAGTTTTCTGGTTTCATTATTTTCAAATTCATTGTAGATTGCTTGTATAAATGTAACTGATTTTTGTAGATTAATTTTGTACCCTATATTTTATTGAATTGATTTATTATTTCAATTAGATCTTTAATGGAGTCTTCGGGGTATTCCATGTATATTATATCATCTTCAAATAATGAATTTTACTTTCTCTTTCCCACTTTGAATTCCTTTTATATCTATAGCTTCCCTTTATATCTTTAGCTATATCTTTATTCCTTTATTAATTTAGCTAATCAGCTAAGTTAAATGAGTTAAGGGAAAGGCAAGTATTAGATGGTCTCACTTTTATGTGTAATATAGAGAAACATAACAAAGGATGCATTGAAACCACACCACTAATAAACTCTTAGTATCTGACTGAGAAACTGAGACAACTAGAAAGGGAAGGTGTTAGGGTGGCATGGGGGAAGAATGGGCCCAGCGGAAAATGGAGGAGGATCGTTAGGGAGCTGGTGGGGGCAGGATGTGAAAGTAAGCATTTGTAGAAGGTTTGAACCACTAACCCCCAGAGCATATATAAACCTACTTTACCCAAATAAGTAGTTTAGGGGGAAAAAACGTAAAAAGTAAAATATTACCTTTATAGACTTAGTATACAGTTTCTCTTTCATTCCTGTTTGCATCTTCAGATTTCTTAAATATTTTTACTTAATAGCTTTTCAAAATCTATACAATTATTTGTCATTTGTTTTTAGAACTCAATTGCCCAAAATTAACTACTGCATTGCTGAAACTGTAAAACCATCTTCACCCTGTTCTATGAGGATCCTTCCTCAACAGGCCAAAATTACATCAGTCTCAATTTATTGACATTACATATGGCAAAGTCATTTACTCTCTGGTTTCATCTGTCTCCTTTGGCAATACAGTAGTCTAGGTTTCTTCTGCCCATAAAATACTTTAGTTTTGGGTTATTATTTTTCAAATTATTAATATACTTTGCATTCTTTCCTGTTAGAATTCATTTTGCTCCTCAGTTGCCCAAACTACCAATCTATGTCCTCACTTCTTTTATTCAAAATTTTCCTGGAACATGCATTTAATAATAATAGTTTTTTTAAAAAGAGTAAAATATTAGTGACTAATACCATTTTTAAATTTCAGACACTATTTTCTTTGAAATTTTATGAACTATAAAGCCATCAAGTACAACATAAGGCAAAGTAAATTTTTAATAAAATAAAAGTAACAGAGATAATAAAAGATGAAAACATATACGTTCCTTTAAAAAAAAGAAAATAGAATTAATGTCAAAAATAATAAAAATGAATGGGTTTGAATCTTCCAAAGAGTATTGAGGAACTATAGATCTATGTGCATATCTATCATATGAAATTTCAAGTGAAAAATCACCTTAAAACCTGCTCTTTTGTTATTAATCTTCCTTTTGCCATATTTGAAAACATAAAAAATTTATGTTTCCTCAAGTCTTTATAAATTATTATTTTAATTCTCATTTCCATTCCTGTCTTCTTTTGATGCGGTTTAAAACCTCTTACCATATTAATATCTATCCATGAAACACACTATGTTTTAATGTGCATTTTTAAATGCGACAATTGAAAGCAAACACTTGATTCTTGATGGTATTTACTGGCTTGTGAAAATATAGTCAATTAGCAATGCCAGGTCATCAGTTATGGTGAACAATGCTCCTGAGAGTTATGTAATATAACTGCCTAGATTAGCACTGAACAATTATTACCTCTTCCTTCCACTAGTTGTCTAGTGTATCAATGGCTTAAGAGCTTAAAACTACACCTCTAAGATTTTCTTGCAACTAGCATTTTGTTCTACCAATTAGAAGTAATCATGAGATATTTGGAATGCATAAATGAAGTAGAGGCCATCTTATCAGCATATTTTTGTTGAGTATCTTCTGTTGCCAGGAATGTTTATAGAGGTTCTGACATCCAATCACAGCCTTATGGTGTTAAGAGACTTTTATCACTGAGATAGCTGAGTTCCACATACAGTGTTTGGGCAACTGCAGCAACTGCTACTACCTGATCCTAAGACTTCAATTGCAGGTGTAGTTGCAGTTGCAGTGGAATCTTCTTGAATTCACCCTTTTCAGTGATGATCTTCTCATTACCCATCTTCCCCCTGCCAGGTAAATCTCATGGTATCCTTTGAACCATTCCTGGGAGACCAGTCTTACATATGCTGCTCTAGCATTTCCAGCAATTACCATTATGATTCACTATATTTAAACATATTCTGCTTTTCACTCCTAAGAGGAATATAAGGGAACCCAATAAGGGACCAAGGAAAATAAAAGACAAATCAGAGACACTTTGTGGGGGGTATGGGGGAGGCAGGGAGTAGAAATGAAATGAGGGCAGAAAGAGCACAAAGGACTGAAGTGATGGTGCACTGGTGAAATGGTGGTGGGAAATGGGGACCACAATTGATGTCAAATATATATAAAGAAAAAAATGTGTAATCTATTTTTTGTTTCCTGCACTAAACCCTGTTTGTCACAAAACATTAGGAATAAAGAGACTATTATACACCAAGCCCTGAACTCTTCACCTCTATTACACACAAAATATTACATCAAATACTTACATATGTTGAATCATATAATGATGACATTCTACTATCCGCTCTAGTCTTTTGACTCTCTTTATGGGCAAGAAGGCACCAAAACTCAAAAGCAAGTCTCTGAGGATCATAGGTACAAGGATTTAACAGCAATGCATAGAGAAGTTAAGGCACAGAGATGGTAAAATGAATTCAAAGGACATAATGATATCTATTACACAACTTTTGAGTCATTTGAGATTTGGTAAGACTCGAATCTGTACTTTAATAAAAGTGTCAATAAATATGTTGTCTAGCACTGGGTCTATCCTAGAGACCTCTATCAAACAGCACTATAACATTGTGAAGAGAAAATGACATCAGAAATACTTTGTTTTAGTCCATATTTACAACATACATGGCCAAGAATGGGTACATAATGAGAAATGATCAGTGTTATTCCAAAAAACATTCTTTGGTTTCAGCCCTATGTACATTTACACCTCCACCTAGGATGAGATCATCTTGAGGATGCTAATCTTGCACAGTCAATGTCTAGCCTCAAGATCATATTTAAGAAAGAGTTAGACATAATATCACCTAAAGCCTTGTGAGTCTGACCTTTTCGAATATGCCTATTTTGTAACTCAGAAAAATGAATAAAAATATGATTTCAAATTTACAAGTATTGCTAAACTAGGTCAGACATTTAAATCTCAAATTATAATTCAAAGTGGTCTTGATAAGAAAAAACTTCTTACAAAAACTTCCACATGTATTCTGAACATGTATTTGAATTAGGATAACACACACATATACACACACACACAGGTGTATGCAAATATAGAACTATTAAAGTATGTGGCAATATCAAAAAACATTTTTTTAAGAGATGAAGAAACTTTTTTTCAAAGAGTATCCTGAGGACAGACAAGAGAGAAAAAACAAAACTGGGGGAAATCGTTATTTTCAAATTGACAAAGTGTTATTTTTTGAACAAAAACCACGAGGATATTGGTAAAAGAAGCTAATTGAAGCACAAAGAAAAATTTCTTAGCATTTGATATCATCAAACAGGATCTTTCTATTTTATTTAAGTATTGGCTTAGATGTCTGGCAGAGGCATCTTCAATAGTCCCCTGAAGATCCACTTTCACAAGCATGCCTCATTGCTCGTGATTTTGTAGACTTATCTACAATGAATGAGGTCAACAACACCCTTCACCATTCCTTTACTACAATTCCAATTCCACTGGTGCCCTCTGGCTTCCAGTTTGATTTCAAGTTCAGCCAAGGAAGAAACTTAACAGATTAGAGGGAGAGAAACACAAGGTCAAGGTACTTATTTGTCTCTCACTCTGCAAGTTTTCCTTGAGCTATATACATTATTTTGAATTTAATTTTCTTTATCTGAGGATTAATAATGCAGCTTCCTACTACGTATATACCTCAGGAGTCATTTTTAGAGGTTTTTCTACAACTATCTTAAGTTTATTTAGCAAAACAACTATTTTTATCTTGGACATCTGTATAAAAAATGCAAAATATTTATCTTTTAAACAGTTGGTTTAATCTAAACTTGTGTAAAATGTTTTATGGCTTAACTTTTTTGACTTTTAACTTTCTTTCCAAAATAAATATGTCCTGTGGCTCTCTGGTCTCACTTTTACAATCATCAGCTTTCATTACTGGCTTTTCCCCACGTGGAAAGGAATTGGATTTAATTCTTTACAAAGCGATATTTTAAAAATGCATTTGCCAGTGATATGACCTAAGCCAAAATGGATAATTCTAGATTTGGCTACATTGTTCTGGTTCTGAGTCAAAATGATTTGTCCGGCATCTATTTGGAAAAGGATTAGTATGTGACTGGAACATTTTGAAAGGCAAAGCTAGTGACAGTTCTGGCTTTGTTCCCTCCAACATCTTGAATCATCATTGCCTGGAGAAGAGTCCATCATCTGCTTCGGAAACAAATTGGGGATAATAATGAATATGTTCATTGTACTGAAGGGTTTTAGAAAAATAGGGATAAGTTTTGCAACAAATGAGAGATAAAATTAGGATATTCTTGTCATATGTGGGAATTCCTCACTGGACATTTCACATCAGTGATATAGTTAAGCATCTTAGCAGAGTATTAAGTATTAAAAAGGACTGACCATGAAATGATAATTCAACTTACCATTCAAAAAAAAAATTGTCCTACCTAATGAATAGTAAACTCTCAATATGCCTTTTATACAGTCATTATATATGTTGACCCCAGATCGATTAAGATACACATCAGATTTCTTGGTACATCTGATAAAAATTTTTGGTTTCCTGTTTCAAAGCTAAAATGCATTTATTAGGGGGAATTAAAAACAAAAGGACATTTCCCTTAAAGAAGCAAAAATGTAAAATTATTAGTCATCTTCCTTTTTAAAACAGTCAATGAGCATGTCTTTCACAGTACATACAGACTGTTGTATTTAGTGGCTTTAAAAATTTTTTGTGCAGAAGAACTGGGGTGTAGGCCAAAGGTGTGGGGGAGCAGGGGAGAGGATTCACCAGAAATAGAGTGGGGAGGTGAACAGACAGATTTACTGAAATACACTGCTAAGTGGAGCAGCAGGTGAGAGAGGAGAGGTCTGCTGCATCATATGTGGGTTAGCTTCTGAGCCAGGGATGGATAGATGACATAAAAGTGATAGCACTGACACTTAACCCTAGGCCACCAGGGAAGCCTTAGAAAAGAAATCTTGGTCTTCAAGAACCTCATTCAAACAAATCTTTTTATTACAAATCTCACCTGTTACTTTGCATTCTCAAAGAAAATATCCACCACACTTTTACATATCAAATCCAACGAGCCAACTTTCTCCAGTAGGTCTGAATTGCTGTAGAAAACCAGCTTTTCTCACCACATTATTTTGATGGGATGGCAGATTTAATGTCTCAGTGATATCCTCTGGCAAGATAGGTGCTTGTCAGTGGCCTCTAACAGATGATAATTAAAACAAACTTTTATCAACATGCCACATGATTTTACTTATTTTTTTTTACATGAGACCATCAGGAAAGGGAAGTTTTTTTTTTAAATATATATTTCATTTATTTATTTATTTATTTATTTATTTTCTTACAATATTTGCTTTCCTCTCTAGGTGTAGTCCCCATATAATTTCCACCACCTACTCACCTATCCACCATCACCATAGTCCTTTGCATTCTTCCTATCCCTGCCTTGATCCCAATCCCTCCCTCTTCCTTGCAGAATGTCTCTGACTTGTAGTTGTCTGTTTATTTTTGTTCTGGTTTCTTTGTTGTTGATGATGTTGTTTTCTTTCCTTGATCCCCTATATTCCTTCTATAAGTGAGACCATCAAGTATTTTTTTTTCCTTCTGACTTATACCACGTGATTTTAAATGGGATCATCTCAGCACATCAGTCAGTCCAAAAGAAGTAATGACTGGAAGATTAAGTATCTAGTGTCCACAGAGAATATTTGTCCATATTAAGCAATAGAAAAGAATTTAAGAAAATTCACATTGAGATAGGAAACCTTTTAAGACAGGCTAGGATTATTTAAATTTCATTTTAGCAATGTATTTTCCCTTCACAGCTTTTCTATAAAGCCTCTTCAATTAATGAACTATTTAATTCATTTTGAATAGGGCTAAATCCAAAAGTAAAGCCTAATACCTGAATTTTAAAATAAAACAAATTTGAGTTTAATTACATACTCTAGAGTGTAAAAACCTTCAATGTAAAGAAATTTTACTGCAACTTTTGTGCAAAAATGACCAGAGAAGGGAAAGAATAGATAAACTAGTTTTCACACAAAACACCCAAATTTACCCATCCCCTCACCAGGAAATGCCCAACCAAACAGGGTTGATCCAAAGCAGGAAAGCTGAGGCCTGAAGTTTGCCACAACTATATGGTACCTTCTGTTGGAGACCCAAAGGAAAGGGGCAAAAGGCAAGTCTGGAAGGAAAAGAGCAAAATCAAAATCCCTTGGGTCTGTCATCCCTTGGGTCTGTCACCCATGTCTGTTTCAAGTGTCACACTCTGTTTTTCCCAAGTCACTGCCACAAGTCCAACTCTGGGAAGCAAGTATAGCTTATCCATATGTCCTTTTGCTTCTCTGTCTCTCCTCCAGGTCTTATAGTTCTCCTTTCCTTCTTCCTTCCCCTTCAGTTTCCCTTGCTTCTCCTTGCTGTTCAGCCCCACCCTTCCTAGGGTGGGGCAGGAAATCTGGAACCTCCCCTTTCCCTGCCACTACCTGTTACACTGTCTACAAATTTGTTGACTTAAGTATGTCCAAAGATCATTTGGACGTATGTCTAACCAATCATTTGGTTGGATATTTTTGAAGAAAATGTTTAAAATTTAATTTTAAAATACATATTTATATTAACAAAAATATATAATCATAAAACAGAGGTAATTGTGTTTTCAATATCTGAAAATATTCAGTCTTCTGCCATTCCATATAAAGTGTGTGGTTCTTTCACTGTATAATTTTCATATATAATTACATGAACATATATATCACTGATGATAATTTAAGAAACACATAAAATTAACAAAATGTTACTACATAAATTCAAAGTAAAGCTATACTTTTACATATTTTATACCAATATTACTATATCATAGACCAAGGTGGTATAAAGCAAATGTTTGTAATAGTTTCCTAAGGTTTGGTACTCAATTGTCTTCTTTCCTTACGTTCTTTGGGATGGCCTAGATTTGTAATATTTCAACCATTTGCTTTTTTCTCTGTCTATATAATTCCCATTACACTCTTATTTCTAATTCTCACCTGCCATCCAAATGCCACTCACTTTTGCTTATTGTGTAACTCCACCCCATATCTCATTGGCATCTCAAATATCCAATACTGAACTCATCATTCTCCCTCCAAAAACTTTTTTTTCATAATTTTCCTAACTCTATTAATGGAGAATATTACATTTCTAAGACTAACTAACTCAAAAGCATTTCTTATTTTCCGCTTTCTTATTCTCTTCCGGTCGTTGTGCAACTCATGTTGGTGTCTATCTCTAGAAATTACTCCCTCTTACTCACTCCCACTAACTTAATTCAGACATCATAGCTTTCATTTTAAAACATTTTATTGAATGGCAATATATTATAGGAAGACATGCAAAATGTATAGTTCAAAGAATTTATAAACACCCAGCACTAAGATCAATTGGCACAATCTCATCAATTCTTAGAATGTTAGTGCTCTCTCTCTTTCACTAATCTGACAAAATATCACTATCCTAATGACTTAAAGCATAGATCCTATTTCCTATATTATTAATAGACCTGAATGTCTTGCCTCTGGGATCTCTGTTTACCACTACTAAATGTGACCACAAGGACATTATTTTAAGGTACATGTTGGTCAGTGTCATTCCCTTATCCTAAATTTCCAGTGGATCTCCATGGATCACAAAATAAAATCTAACTTCTTGGTATTTCATTCAATGCATTCCCCTCTCCTCCCACCCAGATCTCTGCACTTCACTTAGTCCTCCAAAGTCTACAGGTGTATTCCTTTTGTCTCTTCCCATGTCCTTTGAAATGTTTAATTACTGGCTAATATAAAAAGATGGTAGTCTCATAGTTGTGTATCATTTACTCAGTAGTAAATATTTTACTCTATGTAATATGTATGGCTGATATTTGGAAAAGGACTGAGAGTATTGTGAGAAAAGAAGAAAATCATATTTCCACCATTTCATAAAATGGTTCTCTCTAAACAAAATAAAATATTGTCAACTAGGTAAAAAGAGAAAGGGAAACTATTTTATTCATTTCTTCATTCACTCATTCATTTATTCATTCAGCAATCATTTAGATGAATATACAGATGATGCCACAATTCCAAAATATATCTGTCTTTACTTACACAAAGGTCTCCATTCTCCTCTGCCAGTGGTTTGGCACCTATGGAAATGCTAATTTCATTTTAAAATAAGCAACTTCTTGAAAGAACTATATTCATTTACAAGTTTGTCTCTTGCCAGATATTCAAAAGCAGGTGTAATGGGGTCAGCTACCTCTGCGATACAAACAAAAGGTTTCGTGTATGAGTCAGTGTGACCTTTACTGGCAGAAAACAGTAGAACCAGAGCTGAAAGCAGCAGCTTATGTACTTAGTTAATCCAGTGGCATGAATAAGCAGAGTGTAAAAGGTACATGTGTTTTCAGTGAATGTAGATTAAATGTGGGCCTCATGGGGCTCCTTCTCAATATTCATAGATGAAATATGTTCTCCAGACTTAAATTTCTTCTTATAGACCCCTACCTCATGGACAGATGCATTCAAATAATTATCACATTTCTCTCTCCAAAAGTTGGGAATTTCTCACCCAACAAATTCCTCACCTATGTAAGTAGATTTTAATGAGTCCAAGTCCTTCAAACAACAACAAAATAATCTTCCTTTTGGCAAGGTAATAAAAAGAACTCTGTTCCTATATTTGGAATTATTTCAAATGTATTCCTCATGCCTTTTAGTGATTTTTTTTTAATTCATTTGCAACTTTTTCAAAATGAAATTCTCATTTAAAAAGTTTTCTTTTTCCTTTCTAATATCTTTTAGGAAGAAGATTTACTATTGTTAATGTCCTTCAGCTAATTTCCGAGAATATTAAGCACTGTTTGTTTTCACTTGTGTATATTAATACTCTAAAATATCCTAGAAGCTAATGAACTTAACTTGTCTTTGGCATAAAGTACACAAACTCTGAAGAGTGCAGTCTGGAAGCTCTAGTCTGGTTTTCTGGACTTAATTGAGCATACAATTTTTCACTTGAAGGTTTTTGGCACTGTAGAAGAAAAATATTGGTAGCATGACATTTATCCCAAGAGAATTCAAAATATAGTTAATTTCCAGCAATGGCATTAAGTTCCATTTTGATTTCTTTATAAATGACTTGCAAAATGTACACCCTTCTCCCCATCGATCATCTGTTGAGTAAATTAAGAATCGAATATGTACATATGTGTACAAAATGCTCAGGCACATGCAGCTTGACATTTCACTGGAAAGAGGCCCATGGTTATATAAGTACATTTTGTACTATCACTTTGAGTTCTCTAAATCTTCACTGATGTATCATGAGTAAGCAGATGCACGAAGGCTTTCTCTGCCATAATTTTGACAGCCCTCAGAAGTCACTGAGGTCAATGTGTGATAACAAAAAATTATTTCTCAATAACTTATCTTTCTTCTCCTGCTCATATTACTGATTTCAATACCAGAGTGCAGTTCTCTGGAACTAAAACAACCAGAAGTTTTTCCATGAACCTTATGTAAAACAAAATCCCTTCTGAGTGGTCTTGGGAAGAATTAATCAGGTTTCCCTAATGATTGTTGAGGCCCCCAAAACTTGTTTTCTACAGATTTATGTGAAATGTTATTTTTATCTAGATTCTCTCACAAGAGAAAATGGATATCAATAATTAGACTTTCTAGCTTTATCTATTTTGATACACTTAGCCACACAGAAACTTAATCAAGGTGCTCCGCACGGTACAAATCTTCTCTGTGCAGTCAAAAATTGATGACCTGCAATTCATTTTTCTCACACATTTTATAGAATTAAATTTATTGAAGAGTTACATGTATACAGAAAAGCACATGTTATAACTGTAAACAAAATGAAACATACTATGTAAATATTTCCCATTTAATCAGTATCCCTTCAAGAATAATCACTATCATTTAGTTAATATGATAGATCAATTTATATGATTTTTAAATTTTATGAAAATTTACTCAAATTATGTGCTGTAAAAATGGTTCTTATTCAATATGATAAAGAGGTACTTATATTGTTGTATATTTTGTAGTTTGTTCATTATCACTGTCGGGTAGTACTCCTCTATAGAAATAGATCAAAATAAATCCATTTTACTATTAAAGAACACTCAGGTTCTTTCCAGTATGGTATGTTTGTGAATAATGCTACTATGAACATTGTGACAAATTATGCATTCTTGGGCCTCCCTGGTGCTGTAAGGGTTAAAGTCTCATTACTATTAAGCTGTCACCAGTCACTGTGACCTGAGTTCAATCCCCAGCCAGGGAGCTAACCCCCATGGCTCAGCAGACCTCTCCTGTCTCGCCCACTCTTCAGCAATATAGATCCACCTTTTTCTGCTCTCCACTCTGTCTCTGGTGAATCCTCTTACTCTCTGCACCTCGAACCTACACTCATTTCTGTATGCATAAAGAAATAATAATAAATCTTAAAAAAAAAATTAATCACTCTTAGAAATGCTCAATTTTAATGCCAAATAGTTTTCCAAAAAATTCAATTGGATTTATACTACAACCAGCAGGGTCTGAATGTTGGCATTTTCAGTGTTTTCATTATTGCCAGTCTAATCTCATGATTTTGATGCATGTGTTATGAAATTATTTCATGATTTGAATTTAATATTCCCTGATGACTAATAATATTCCATTGTGTTTATCTACCACATCTTCTTGATCCAGTCATCTATTTTTGTGCATATGGATTGATTCCAAATCTTACCTCTGAAAAATAACACTGTGATAAATATAGGGGTGCATGTATTCTTTTGAATTAATGTTTTTTGTCCTTTGGGTAAATCCCTAGGGGTGGGATCCCTGGGTCATATGGTAGCTCCATTTTTAGTAGACTGAGGAACCTCCATACAGCTTTCCATAGTGGTTGGACCAGTTTGCATACCCACCAGCAATGTAGAAGGGTTCCTTTTTCATCACATCCTCTTCAACACTTATAGTTGCTAAAAACTACAACTTTAAATGGACAGGAAAAATGAATGTTGCCTAAAAAATTTCTAGCAAAATGGAAGGAGTTGAAAGGAATTATATGTGTTAGAACAAGTCAAAATGAAATGATAGCTATTGGACATTCACATAGTGAATGATTTGATAAAATAAAACACACACTAAAGCTAGCAGACATAAATAAAGATTCTAAAGTTGAGAGAGTGTGGAGAGAGAGAAGATCAAGATAATATAACAGATTGTGCTGGGGTGGGGAAATGTATTGCAGGTGAATGGAGGTAGAGAAAAAATTTCATTCAGTTATCTTGCAGTTCTCGGAAGTTTCCTAATTCTAACTGTTTTCTGAATTCTGGCTAGCTTCCTTTAAAGCTCCCTAAATGTGATGATCACACCTTTCTAATCCCCAAATGCTACATTCAACAATACACTTAGTTCTCAATTTGCTTCTGTGATTAGTTTTTCTGTGACTTCATCTCACTGCCTCCTCCTCAGGACATTCCTAATTCAGTAGCCCTCAAAACATTCCCTTCACAGCTGTCCTGACAGCACAATACCACACTTTCAACTCTTTCTTCTCTACAAAATAAATTGTCATGACAACTGAATTCATCATATATTTACAACACTGTTGAAACAACCTGACTTAGGATTTCATTAGATATAAGACAAAAATCAGATAAATGTGAATCACATGTATCCTTTGTACCAGAAGATAGTGTCATTTGTACTCTAGCAAAGTGTGTTTTCTCAGACAAGTGAACTTTCTCCTTCCAAGGTATATTTCTCTCTAAATATCAGCATGAGATGTGATCTAATGTGAATTACAACTAACAGTTTTGGGGGGTATTAAAAAGTTTTTTTTTTTTAAATGTACAGGTAATGAAATTCTGGTTCCTTGTTTAACTGGAAACTGTCTAGGGAAAAAAATTCTAATTTTCACTAAAAATGTTAATTTGGGAGAGCACTCTAACTTTAGTAAACATTTTGTGATGGTTAAAGAATCTTGTGTGTTTCTGGACATGATAGACCTTTAAGTTTTCATTTTAAAATTTCATTTCCTGGGACAGTATTGAAGAAAAGCCCAGATAAACGGTGTCTGCAGAATGTACTAAGGACATTTTCTAAAGAATACATTATTAAAATTATTTTTATATTTAAGGTTTGGATATTATCATTTTGTTTTCTCTACATGCAAGTATTTTATATAAAAAAAGGAAGAACAGAGAAAAGACAGCATGTAAAGAAAGAAAGAAAAAGAGAAAATGGGGGAAAAGGAAGGAAAGGAAAGAAAGAAGGAAGAAAATAAAAGAGAGGGAGAAAGTTAATGAAAATTATATCTATTTGAACTTTGGTTTAATTTTGGATTTTACTATGCTAAATAAAGCTTAGTGTTTTAGTTCATTTGGATGTTGATAACATGAGGTAAGTAATTTAGTTACAAACTAATGAATTTGCTACCTGAGCTTCCTTTGGAGATAAAGAAACTTTTCAAATGCTATTATTTCTTCTTTTTCCTAGTAATTTATGTAAAAAATAAATTCATGAGGACTAAATCCAACATTAAAATTTATGTTCTATTTGTATATGTAATCATAGCTAAATTCCCCTTGCTTGTGAGGAAAAACTGACATCAGCGCTGGTCACTGTAAACTATAGCAAGGGAATAATTGGATGTGTCAACTACAGATTTCCTGAGATTTATCTAATCTTCAAGAATGTTGAAACCTTAATGAAAACAGTGTTCCAATTCTAATGTCTGCCTGAATCACCTCATGTAATTACCTGAGAAACAGTCTCATGAGGTAACAGAGCCAGATGTTAGGAGAAAATCTTTAGTGTAATTCTACATCGTTAGAACAGTTTTCATCAAATTAGTATTCAGAAATAGATGTTTCTGCAGATGAAATGGCTTAGCTGGGGAGAACAGTGATGCTAACTTCTAATGTTAATTCTTAGTGAGATATTTCAGTGGAGGAAATGTCAATATTTTTTAGGAACTTGCTCAAATGAAGAATATCTTACATTTTTCAAAATTTAAACTAAATAATCTTACATACTGTGTTTCAGATTCAATATTTTTCTCACTAATACAGGTGGATGGGGTAGTATTAACAGTTTCAGAATTTACTATGGAATATCTAGATATATACATTCCTGAGGAAAATAGGTTGAATTTCCAGAGTTACTCTGGAGGAGTTTTAGTAAGCTCCGATTCCTATTCTACTTACCTAGAACCTAATTTAAGAGTCTGACTGTGCCAAACAACAATTCTCTCAATCAGTGCATTTACTATAGCAATTTGAATTTTTGGTATCTTTGCTTGTGACTACTCCTTTATTCACTCCATTGACTAAAGATATAAGATATCAGTGTGTAGAGTAGTAAAGGAGTCAGTTACGTAGCGCTGTATGCTGCTTTGCCACAGTTTTTTGGAGGTGAGACAGCTGTTAATAAAAGGACCTGCTGTTTAAATATCAGGTATGTTGTTCCTTGACCATCATTGCTTTTAGATATCTATGCTACTGTGAGCAAATAAACAAAACAAGGTACATTGCATTCTCATTCCATAAGTTTGATAATTTTATTAGCATAATGCAGGTGGTTTGGCAGAGTAAAGACGCTCTACCCTTCAGAGCTTTAGTTATGACTTTGAGAATGCTAACCTGTTTGTAAAATCCTAGCACTATCTTTCAGAATATTGAAGCCACCTTTATCCACTAACACTATGTTATCCTATTATTTTCCTTTAAAAATATGGTTTTAGAAGTTAAAATTTAAAGATATTTTTCATAATTAAAAACATTTAACAAAACTAATTCCAATTTAGTTTTATTTACTCAATTTATTAAAACTGAAGGCGATAGCAGAGTTTTATTTATAGAAAGCTATTTTTTAAGCAACTCGTTAGAAATTATTCCTTCTGACATGAAGCATTAAAATTTTGCTAAGTATTAGAAATTGCTTCCTTGAAAGCTATGAAATTTTTTAAAATTTATAGTGGAAACTAAATAAGTATATTTTAGTTCGTATTTTATAATCATCAGGTATTCATTATAGAAAACTAAAAAATATATACTAAGCTTCATTTTTCTCATTTGTAATCTCAGGGTAATAAGTATATCACTGGACTCATGGAATTAAATAAGATGAATAGATGATGATGATGAGAGAGAGAGATTTTTTTCCCTGCTTGAGGTTCACTGTATTCTGGCTCTGGTCACATTTTATGGCTTTATTAAAATTGGAAGTAAAACACTGTGAGCAATGACAATGAGTATCTAGATTTTTTAAAAAAGAGTGCTGAGTTTTGTTCTAGCAAAGTTTAATGACTGTAGGTTACTTGATGCTTTAAGACTAGTTTTTATTCTTTGTTAGGGTGGGTCACGCATAGTCTTTATTCTAAATATAGTTTATCCTTACTACTAAGGCTTGGTGTTTCTGAGTTTTCTATGATTTTTCAGTAGTCAAGAAAGATTCTCCGTTCTTACTGACCAAAGTTCAAAGAGCTCTTTGTTCTGTGTTTAGCTTACAGCACTCTGGTTTTTCTTTGTGTGGCCTCTTGGAGTTTCACGTATGTATGACTCTTACAACTCAGTCAGAGTGAAAGTGTACTACTATGCAGATTCTGGACCTCATTTTTCTACTTTACTCATTTTCAAAACTCCGTTTTAAAACTTCCAGACAATGCTTCCTTGAATTCTGACATCAGTCTCCTCAAGTCAGTAAGAACAACATGCTTTGCTTGAGATAGTCCTCCATACCCAATCTAAAATGTGCCTCCAGGCAGAAAGGGTGATTACAGATTATAGGGTAGGATTCATATTCTTTTTTCTTCTCGGGAATCATATTCTTATACTGTCCATGACATACGTCTGAAGACAATTGTTTCATACATTTTACCCTGTTTCCTAGTTGTTTGAGACAGGAGGATATATATTTTTTCTTAGTTCATCATGTCCAGAAATAAAGCCTAACAATCTATTTTGACTGCTTTTTCATTGACTTAAAATAATGGTATAATGATAATATAATGTGTCAGATTATGATAGTGCATTTTTAAACCATTCATTCATTCATCATGAAAATACTACAATGGAGGCATTATCAATAACACTCCTAGATGTGGAAAATGAACTTGAATTAATGAAATGCCTTGATCAACATCAACATTTAAAAGATGATACATTTTCAATTAAAAAAAAAACCCACATATACCTGTTTCATAGCCTCACCTGTTCTGCACTTCACTACCCTGCCCTTCGACTCACTTGGTACTGCAATCGGTAAGCAGGTCTTACTTTTTCACATCAACATGGAGATAATGTGACTTGGTTCAATTTATAATTAATAGATTTCATGATTAACTTCTGGAAATAAGAACATTTTGAAGTGGCAGAGAAGTGGGTTAGAGAGTGAGAAACAAAATATCAATCACTCTTAAGAAATAGTCTCATCCAGTGAGAAGATGAATTTTCATTTTGGCCTGGGAGAACCTAGAATGTCAATCATAAGATGTTTAAGTGACACATAAAAATAAGAGTGTCTATGCAAAAAATCATGGGCCTAACAAGTTTATTTAATCATATGGAATAAAACTCCCTGTTCTTCTCTCAAGAAAAGTTCGATCTTAAGACATTTCAGTCTAAAACTTATAAGGACTTTGGGCACTGAAAGAGAATGGGATATCAGCAATTCTAGGTCTCATTTTTTTAAAATGAACTGTCTGCTATGTAAAGATATTTAGTCATAGGAGATCAGCTGATGCTAAAGCAATCAATGCAATTGTCATTATCAATAGTGACTATAGTCTGATGACAGTTACATGACAGCCTAAGAGCATAAAAATCCAATCATTACGGAAATGAGAATCAATGCACATACACAAAATGTACTGTTTTAGAGATTAGTCCACTATTCTCCCGAGTGTATAAACATAATCACCAGCAATTGCAGACTCTAAACTTTTTGTCCATGATGATAATATTTGAAGCAGAGATGACACAAGCAGATTTTCACTATATGGCTTAGCATGAAGATGTGACAGGAAAGATGAACAGGAAAGTTGGAATTCTCCAGCTAAATAGCGGCAATGCATATTTACTATTCAACTGGATTTTGAAAGTGTTATTTTCTTTTTTGATTATATTTTCACCAAAATAACATTTAAAAACTCACTATTAACACATGATAAACTTAAAATCAACCATCATTAATTAAAGTTAGAAGGCAAAACATTCTTTTCCAAAATGCTATAAATGAGATTATATAATTTGTTCTTTTTCAATTTCAGACTCGTCTTGAGGAGAGATGGTTGTATGAATAAACAAAATATAGAGAAATATATAAGATACTGGGAGAACTGATTTTTCCTTAAAGTCATCTTCATTACTTTGATATACTAGTATACCCATAGTTAAATACTTAATTCTTGAAACTACTTATAGTGTATAATTGGAATACCACGTCTAAAAACAAAGTTAGTGTCTTTTAATTATCACAATAGAAAAACTAGTTCATTTACTTCTATAGTATCTCAGATAAGTAACCAGAGGCACAGAATCATCAATCTTATTTAACCTTCTGTAGCCAAACACTATAACTCTTTATTACCACTGCTCTTAATGAGTTCATATTGATTTATGTTTACATACATGTTTACATACATGTTTATGTTTATACATATAGGATACAGCAAAATATTACCTCTATGCACAGAGTTATTTGTCTCAGACCAAATTTTTTAATTGAAGACTGTTTCTCCGTATTTAAATGTCTGTCAAGTGTCTCTCTCACATCCTTAATTATCAACATTAAGAAAATAGTATTTTATAGGTAGCACAGGATGGAAAAAATATTCATCTTTAAAGTGAACTACATACTAAGAAAACTGGATAAGAAAAAAAATTCACTATGTCCAAGACACATAGGGAAAGGCCTAATTGCATTTAACATCTTCAGCAAGTTAAAAGGGAACTTTTTTCTTTAGAAAGTGCCATCTTTTTAAAATTAATTTATTTTTAACTGAGGTAGCCTTGGGGCTTCCCCATTAGGTATTACCACCATAGTGCATCCACCCATGCTCCACTACCACAGACTGTCATGTCACCTTCCTTCCCTGTTCTTTTTACCCTTTTACTCCCTCCCCTCTTTGTGTCTCTGTTCTGTAAACATCAACTATCAAGAGTTAGTTTTCAACTTGTCTTTATCTGACTATTAATTTAGTTACTTTATAGTCCACATATTAGTGACCATCGTGGTAAATTTATATATGTATCTATGTCAGAAGGAGAAAGAAAGGAACATTTTTACGCCTCAGAACTAACTCTGGGACACTTCCGACCAGTGGGGCTGATTCATTGTATTCCTTCAGGACAGTAATCATGGCTCTTCATTTCTCAAATGTAGATGAAAGCACAGTTAATAATGACCCATTCTTTGTGTGACACTGTTAGTTCTTCCCCTTGTTATATGGAAACTGGGTGGCTTGTGTAACATATTTGAAAACTGCTCATTGACCAAGCTATTGACCAATCTATCAACTTTATTTTGATGCTTGAAATAAGCAGACATGGTAGGAAAAACAAACAATATTTTAAACTAAAATGATGATACAGTAAAATTCTATTTTCAGCTAGCTTTTCATCATTCTGTACAAATGCTAAATGTAACTTCCTCTAGGGTATTAAATTACCGTAGCTAATTTAATCATTGCCTCACAGAGGCAATTTTTTTCTAGAATCATAGGTGAGAAAGCCCATCATTAACTCTGTAGCCTGCCTTACAACCTAATAGCTACCCTCTAACCTACTCAGCTATGCTCCTTCAAAAAGCAGTAAACTCATACTGGGGATTATTTCAAAGTTTGGTTCCCTGGAGTAGGAGACATGTTGCTCTTCCCAGTGTCCACAAGACTGCACTATGGTATTTTATCAAACACAAAGTTAGTAGCAAATAAATGACTTACAGGAAAAAGTAGAGAAAATAACATTATTCCTGCCCTAATTAGAAAGAAACTTTGGCATCCTTGCAGTCAGCTTCACACTTCACAGATGAAAAAACTGAACATAGGCAATTGACTTCCTTAACTATTGGCAGAACCAACCCATACAAATATCCTGACTCCCACGTATGCATGCTTCCCATACAAGAAAAAAAAAAAAAAAGTCAGTATCTCCTTTTCTTAAAAGCAATGGGAAATTCCTCAGCAACAAAATATGTGTTGTTCAAGAAAAAGTCTTTTGTGGTGACTCTAATATTCTATGTGAGTCTCACAACTTTTCCTCTAGGTCCACACGTCTGTTTGAGCTAGTCTGTTAAAAGTAATAAGGAAAGAGTTCAACTGAAGCAAAATAAAGATAAAGATTTGCTGCTACAATAAATTACCAACCTGGGTTTTCTACACACAAATTTTTGTGATCAAGGAGTCCTCATTTGCAATTAAAAAACAGGTATCAAATCAAATGGCTTCATTTCAACAATATCAACCAACAGATTTTCCATTCAACTTAATCTATTTAGGATTATATCACACATACACTCACACACACACACACACACACAAGAAGTAATTACACTTATATAAGGTGTCCACCATAGAAAAATAAAATTTAATGTTTCACTTTACCCAGAATTGTCAAAGTAAATAACTGAATAGAAGATAAAATAAATCCAAGTATACAGAAAGCATGCCACTTGAGTAACTGCAGTTAGTTCTAACTGCTAGGATTTAGTACTAGGAAATTTTTCATAAGAAAAGTGATATCTCAACTGGTAATTTCCAATTGCAATTAAAATACTACAGCTGGAAAAATATACATATTGGAATTCATAAAAAAATTCTCATGAAAACAAGAGAGGAAGTATTCTCTTTACTTGAAGAAAATGTGGAAAAGACATTAGATACTGTCATAATCTAAACTGAAGCCTGATATCTTTACCCTATTATTAATGTGGAAACAGTGACATAACAGGTAAAAACTATTGCACAAGAGCTGCCTTTAGCTTTTGAAATAGAGAGTTTAAGCATCCAAAAGAAGTACTTAAAAATGAAAAAAAAATCAGAACTGATAAATAGATGGCCTTTATATAATCATTCTTTACAAATGTGAAAGAGGAAATTATAATTTAAAACAGTATAAAAAGAAAGTGTCTCTTTGAATAAAATAAAGTGAACAGGTCCATGATTGTGTTACCATAAAATATGTAGAATACATTTTTAATTAACATAGTATTGATGAAAGTCATTAATTATTTTCTTAATTACTCTTATTTTTAACTATACATATCTTAATGTTTCACTAGGAGTATAGGGAATTTCTTTTTAATCTTTATAAAAATATTTTGAATTCTCTGAATAGGATACCACAGAAGAAAAATGAAGAGCATATGAATATATGAGTACTATCCAATAAATATCCTCAAACAAGGGAAGAAATAGAGAAAAAAAAAAAAAAAAGCTCATATCTTGAATGACTGCTTTACCAAAGAGATAAAGGAAAGAAAAACAAAAACAAAAAAAATCTTAGAAAAATTGTGTCATAGAGCTGAATTTTATTTGAAGAATTTTGGTTTTTTCTCTAATAAAAGCAATATTTTGCACACCTGCCAAGACTCATTAACTCACATATAATTTTCTTCTTAATATTACTGCGATCCTCCTAGTCACAAATCTATACAAATGAATTCCCATACAAATATCCTGACTCCTATGTATGCATGCTTCCCATACGAGGAAAAAAAAGAAAAGTCAGTATCTCCTTTTCTTAAAAGCAATGGGAAATTCCTCAGCAACAAAATATGTGTTGTTCAAGAAAAAGTCTTTTGTGGTGACTCTAATATTCTATGTGAGTCTCACAACTTTTCCTCTAGGTCCACACGTCTGTTTGAGCTAGTCTGTTAAAAGTAATAAGGAAAGAGTTCAACTGAAGCAAAATAAAGATAAAGATTTGCTGCTACAATAAATTACCAACCTGGGTTTTCTACACGTAAACTTTTGCAGTCAAAAAATTCTCTATAATAACTTTAGGTTATTATAAGTTGTCTATAATAACTTTAAATTTTACATTTGATTTTGCTGAACACTTTTAACTTGGTTTTCATCTTGGTAAAAGAAAGTATAAAAGTGATTTTATTTTCCCTTCTCTATGAAAGCATATCTCATCCTGATGGTAGTAAAACTGCTAAACAGAAGCATCCCTTCGGATTGGAGTTTTAGTAGTGAAATTAATGTAATATATATAGTAGTTGATGCATACCTGAATCTTACATGTTATAATGCAATGTTACTGCAATTGAAAATTATAAAAAATAAGATTGCCAACAGTTAAAAAAATGAAAACAAAAACAGGAGCATACATACTTTTAGAATGAGATTGGAGAGCATCATTTAGTAATGTCTTATGGGAAGAATTATGGTCTTTATGCTGTCATCCTATTATCAATTGCCACTAGGCTGGAGATTCTGGAAAGAAACTCACCCAAATCTTTTGTATTCTTTATTTGGTAGGTATTAAAAAAATATCTGTTGAGTATCTATTTCTTATTTTCTGAAGATAGTATACCTACTATGGTTCTGATTATCTGACCATAAAAAATTATGAATGTTCCAAAGCAGATATCTTTTGTTAGCACACCTTCCTAACTTTCCCCAACCATTCTTTTCTTTTCCATACCATTTTTAAGAAACTAGCAGCTGACATATTTGTTTTACTGTTAGGACTTATCTATACTCCACCAACCTATTCTTAGAAACTATTTTGGTACATCTCATTTTTCTTGCAAGGAGTACCCTAAAGAATTTTTTTTTTTTTATCCAGAAGTAGTTGTTGGAAACACTGTTGGCCAAATTCCTCCTGAGATAGCAGAATCAACATTTCTCTGAGAAATGCAGTTTCAAAGACAGTAGAAAAAATCCTTTTACTAAAAGTTTATAGATTTGGTATGGATAAACAAGATATTCCCACAGGAAGGCTTTGGCCAACAAATCTAAAATTGGACTTGGAGGAGATCCGAGCACATGTAAAAGCAAACTCAGATTTTGATTTTCCTAGAAGCCCCTTGTCAGTGGCTATCAGTTACAGTTTTTGTCACATGTAAATATCTGTACCGAATGACCCCTTCTGCTAACTACTTCTATAGAGAAAAATTGCATGACTCCTGTGTCTCATGAAATGACTTATTTTCATTGATAGATGTATCTAGCAAATTTGGGATAACTTTAGATGGTTTTTCACATAAATAATTCCTCAATTTATTTAACTGAGATCATCAGTTTTATAGCAAAATGTTTTCCTTTGAAAACCTATATAAACACAAGAAATAAATGTTTCTCTGAAATGAACATAGAGTAGGTACTTAATTACCACATAAAACCGAAGGTGGAATTGTTATATAAGTGATGAAATCATATGAGCCAATGAAGAGGGTCAGAATCTGTTTCCAAGGTTGACTATTACTATGGACCTGTCATGAACTTTCTATTCAGAGAAATCTATTAAACTGGTATTTTGGGATCTAATAGATCTTAATTTTAATGAATTCAGGCCATTATGCACTCTGAGACCTTAAAGAAATTATATAATCACAATGAACTCACTTTACCCAGTTGGAGAAAGGAAATACCACCCATCTTATGTGAAAATCAAGTAACATTAAAGGAGGAAGAGAGTTAAAATGGACATTTGACAAAAATGTATGTAAGATGATTTTCCTAACCTTGAAATTATTTTTGAAATTTCCCTTTGCCCCCTTCCTCTCTTCCTTCTCCAAACCAAAAAGAAACAAAAATCTGTATTTGATCAGATCTGGGACTTCAGGGAAACATTCAGTGGTCTTAATTGTCCAAAACCTTGGGCCTTTGCTTTGTTGCAAGAGAAATGGAAACAGAAACTGGAGATGAACATCAATATTTGGATGTGTGTTGGCAGTGGAGAGTGGGACAGTACTATTGAGAACCTATTTCTCCTATTGCACTATTATCCTGCCACCCTTCATCACTCACTCCCCTCTGTTTACAAACACCTTGCTGTTTCTTCAATTAATATAACCACTTACTCCAACTATTGTCCATTTCTAAGTTCCCCTCTACAGCCAAGCTCTATCTGAATTGATACTTTCTCTCTGATTCCTCTGTTTTCTTTCTTTCTCAAAACATGCTAGTCCAGGCACTACTAGCAGTGTCATTAGTCCACTTAAATTACTCATGGAAATCAGCAATAATCTTTGTTAAATTCAGTGGTGAATTCAAATACTCACCTCAACCTTGGTAACAACTGACACAGCCAATCACTCCTTTTCCTTGAAACAATGTCACTTGACTTCCAGGACCATACTTGCCTGGTTTATTTCCACACCATTGGCTGCTCTCTCAATCTTCTGATTTGGTTTTTCTTCATCTGTTTAACCTCTTATAATTTCCAAGTCCCTAGACTCTGGGCTTAATCTAGTCTTGTACTATCCATTGGTGATCCCATTTAGTTTTGGCATTAAATATCATGTATAGGCTAAAAACTCTAAATTCATGCTTCTGGCTAAATCCCTCTTCTGGAATCCAAACTTTTACATATCCAACTGCCTTTATCTCAAGATAGATAATGGGTATTTCTGACTTAACACACCTAAAATTGACTTCCTAATCTCCTCTTAAAACTGCTCTTATACAGTTTATCTCATCTCATCTCAAAACAACTTTCAATCGTTTAGGTTGAATCTTTCTTGACACTTCTCTTTCAATCACTCCTTATATTTAACACATAAGCAAGTACTTTTAGTTTCACCTTTAAAATACATCCAAAATCTAACTGCTCTTCACTATCTACACTGCTACCTCCCTGGCCCATGTTGTCACCATCTCTTTTAGTTTATTTTCATAGCCTATTCTTAGTTTCATTGCCTCCCTGGAATATATTATTCAAAGAAATTCTTTTAAAATACTGTCTGTGCAAAACCTTTAATACATGTCCCATAGCACTTAAAGTTAAATCAAAATTTTTATCAGGGTCACACAAGACCTGGCTTACTTTGCACATGCACACACATGCACATGCATGCATAAGCACATATATTATAAACACTCCCTACCCTCCTTGCTTTCATCTCTTGTTATCATTACATTAACTGTTTAAATTAATTTTGTTTAGTGCCTATTCCACTCCCCTCCTCCCAAACACAAAACCATAAACTCTGTGAGACAGGAGTCTTTTTTTTAAAAAAAGATTTAATTTATTTATGCATACAAGAACTGGGGTACAGGCCAGAAATGCAAGGGGGAGGTGAGAGGATTCACCAGAAACAGAGTGGGGGAGCAGAACAGGCAGATGGACTGAAACACACTGCTGAGGGGAGTAGAGGGCGTCTGCTGCGCTATGTGGGTCACTCCCCTCGTGGGGGCAGGTATGGAACTCATGCTGCAGTGGCTGCGGTTTGCTTCATAGTATGTTGCTTAACCCACTGTGCCACAGGGGAGGCCCGAGGACAGGAGTCTTTATCTGATCTACTCATTGATCTATCCTTTGTAACTACAACAGTACCTGATACATAATAGGAGCTCCAGAGATACATACTGAAATAATGAATAATTGAATGAGTTTGAGGTTATGAGAATTATACATATTTGCATATATGATAGACCTAACCATGCAAAGCAATACTATTCCCTTTATCCACATATTCTAGATGAAAATTTTACAAAATAAAATAATATTGAAAAATTAAATTAAGTCATGCCTTATTTCCTCCAAAAATATTTCTTATGAAGACAAATGAGTCAAGCACCTGATTTCTACCAATAGGGGACAAGACAAGGCAAATACTTGGATATATATGTGAACAAGATCTGATTCATTAGTACTCTGAGCACTCTATTCAAGACCACTCTTTCCATTTCTTCTATCCTTGAATGTCTTAGTCCTCATGCAACATGTCAGATCTTTTCTATCATCTACTTTTCTTATGAAGATTCATTATATCATTGATATGCATTATTTCCTCTAATTGGGTAGATTAAGAGCACAAAACTCACTGAGTTAAATGACAATAATGACAGCAGTACCAGAAGTAGCCAGTGCATCTCCAGTATTTGTGTCAAGCACAATAAATATACTGCACACACACATTATGTCATTTGGTGTTAACAATACTATCCAGATTTTTCAGAGAAGGAAACTGATTCTTAGTCAGGTAATTCTTCATCTTAACATAGTAAATGTCACAGTTTTACTCTCTAATTCTTCTTAACCACCAGATAATACAAATCACCTTCAAACTTACTACAAATATTAATTTCCAGGGGACTTCCCTAGAGGTTCCCATTCATCGGGTTCTGGGTGGAGCTGGGAATCTGTTTTTAACAAGAGCTCCAGAAAATTCTTTTTAAAAATCTGGGAAAGGCTCCACTAATTATTCTGCCTCTCAGTTAGGCAGGCGATTTGATAATTACAAATTAAAAATGACAAAGAGAACTGCTTATTTATACAGTGCTCCTTCTCACTATCCCCTGTTAATCAAATGAAAGCCCTAGTTAATTGTATTGTGTTATATAACATGTTGTCACACATGTGTATGTGTTGTTGCATTTAAATTTTATTTATTTTGTAAGTAATTGAGCATATATATCTCCCTCTACTAATATGATACTCAAAATTACAATGAAAATGAAAGAAAATGATTGTAAGTCCTTGAGTCTTTAGAAGAAGTTGTTTATAGTTTATAACATATGTGCCTTTTCTCACCTTCTCTGATTCTTTCCCATCAGTGTCCAGCAGTAAGATGCATCTAGGACATCTACTTCGCTCCCAGATGATGAAGCATTCAGAAAGTGACTGGTGAAAGGTCTGTAGCCCCCACACTGAGCAGTTTCTTTCCTTACTGTAAAAAACAAATAAATAAATTATCAAAATACATAAGCAACTGTATGAACACATGGTACTAATTATATAAAAGCATAATCAATAGAATAAACAAAGAAGAAAACAGTTTGGTGTATCAAAAAGACCACAGACTTTTGAGCCAATAAAACTTAGGAGGAAATCCCATTTCTTGTTTGATGATATCTCAGACTTTACTCACAATAAATGTCATTGTAATAAAATATATCCATAGAAAATATTCTGAGACCTATTGGTGTATATGGATAGATTTTGTGGTTAAGACGGGATTTAACACAAAGGTAGAACTCATAGTTAAGCTGCTTTAGCATAAACTGGAGATTTATACTCTAATCTCTAGAGGAAGAAATCAGTTTAAGCTCATTTTGCTTAGGCATAAGATCTATCTCTGGATAGCAATTATATATGTTAATGAGATGACTCATAATACACTTCTATTACTAATCACGCAGATCCACTATTGATTCTACAAACTAACCACATACCAGCTTTGTAATATAGTTTAGTCAAAAACCTTCACACATACAATTCATAATCAGAAGAAGTAGCATTTGTTCTCCGTGTTATATTTTTTTAGAAACTGCATTTCTTGGCTTCTTGAACAATGAGCTATAAAATGAGAGTCCTTCAATTTTTATCTTGGCTGTCCAATCCTTTGGCCTTAATTTTATATTTGATAAGCTATCTACCCAGACTGTATCCCAATTCCTATTGGTAAGATAAGAAAAGCATCACAAACAACATCAAAGAGCTGGAAAGAATTTCCAATAAAGAACTTCAAGAAGTTTTCAAAACTGGTATTTGTGTAGGTTATAACTAATGCAAAGGACTGGGCTGTTCCAATGATTAGATTTTTAAAATAGCTATAGAGCAACAAGAATGGGCTGTCTGTTCCATCTTTGTAAAGGCTTATGTGGGTTGAAAGCTTCCTTAGTCTTGAAAGTGTTAATACAAGCACTACAAACACTATTGTATGTCCAGATCAACAGAGTTTATAATATGGAATTATAGAGGAAGATAATTCAAAATTAGCAAAGAATTTCTTTAAAATCTGGATATAAGACTATAGTACCACATGCAAACACATACAGAATAAGAAAGTATCTTAATCAGTAAAGAAAGTGTACTGAATAAACAAAACACTCAAAGTCATTTTGAAAAATAAAGAGTATATTATTATTTTCTACTTCATAAAATCAATGACTAAAAATACCTAATAATCATTACTGTATTGACTTCCTTCATTCTTTCATTTAATTCACAATTATTGAATGCCTGCCACTTGTTAACTACTGAGAAGATGACTATAACATTAGGTTGTAGCTCTATCTTATTGTAATATACCTAACAGTAAAAGAAAGAGCTCATTTCCAAATAAAATATTTAATATTTGCTAAAACATAATAAAAATATAAATGAACAGTTCCTACTCTCAACTATTTGTATTCTAAATGTCAAAAGCACATTTATATGCAACAGTTTCTAAAATTCACTTTTAAAAATCTCATGTTTTATTTATTGACATTAAAGAAAAACAGGAGAAAATAATAAAGTAGAAACCAGTGTTATGTATTGCAAACATTTGTTCCAGATATGGGATGGAATGGATGGTACCAAAAGAATCATGATATCTCCTGATCCCTGATACCTACAATAGTGACATTGAGTGAACACATACCAAGTAAATATATAGTATATCAGGACTCTGGAGTCAGATCCCATGTGTGTGAATTCTGACTTGGATACTTAGGATTATGCAACCCTGTGTCACTTAAACTCTTATCTGTCAATTGGAAATAATCGCATTGTGGTAGACTGGAAAACTTGGCACAGCCCTTTACTCTTTACTACATCTACATTTATTATAGGTTCTTACAGAAAGCACAATCTATTTCCTTTTTTCTTGACTACAAGTTGGCTTCATGACTCCTTTGGCCAACAGAATTTAATGAACATGGCATTGTATCAGTTCCAAGGTCAATGGGATCAAAGGGACTTGCTGTCTTAAACTCTGTCCCAGGCTCCAGCCTCCCTGAATTAAGCATGTAAATGACAAGCAGTCATATGAACCATGAATCATCCCAAAGTTCCCAGTGAAGAGACCAAAGATATTAACAGAGCTCAGTTAAGACTATAAAGACCACCTTTCTGACTCACAGCTCACAGAAAACACACTGGCCTGGTCTAGCTCAGCAATAGTGTTTAGGTGACCCACACAGGAAAAAATAATGTTGAAATATTAAGAAACCACTAAGTTTCAGGGTGATTTCTTACAAATCAAAAGCTAACTAATACACATCAGGTAGAGCTGATGGGAGGATTAAATAAGTTCAACTAGTTTCTGGTATAGAGTAGCATTATGTAAGTACTTGGTGTTATCATTAAAAAGAAATTGATTTCAAAATTGAGACAATTTGCTTAATGATCTTTAAATCAAAACCAGTTGGCCTTCTTGCTGGTTTAGCATGCTGGTAATGGATGGTGGTAAGGTGTCTGTGAACATGACATCAAAAACAATAGTCAGCCTCAGATTTCAGGGGCTCATTTTTGTGCAAGTGATTTACATCAGAGGAGAATGCTTATCTAAATAGCTCCAAATTCATTCACTAATTGGCAGGAAAGGTCATGTATGAAAGATCAAGAAAGTCAACTATTTGTTCAGCACATTCACTCACAATTCTTCCCAATAGTTTGGTTGTTACCTCTACCTCTATTAGTCAAACAAAAGGAACATCCTAAAATGAGCAGTGCAGGAGTACACAGGAAATAATTTTGTGAATATGTTTCTATGAATATGTTTTATTAATATGTTTCCTTTTATCTGGAACTAGTAGCATCCATTTATAACAAAAACTCAACAGAATGGGGATATATGGAACATATCTCAACACAATAAAGATCAATATATAAGAAATATCACTAACATCATGTTCAGTGGTGAAAGTCTGAGAACTTTTCTTCCAAGATCAGGTACAAGACAAGTATGTTCACTTTCACTACTACTGAACAACATAGTATTGGAAGTCCTAGCTAGAACAATTTGGCAAGAGAAAGATATAAAAGGAATCCAAATAGAAAAATCACAAATATAAATTATCACAATAGTTTTATAGTATTATACATAGAAGATATAACATATAGTCTTATATATATACACATAGAAGATACAATACATAGTATTATACATATAATATTACACATAGAACACACTGAAGACTGCACTATTACTAGAAACAATGAATATGTATAGTGAAGTGGCAGACTACAAAATTAACATTTAAAAAGTCTATTGTGTTCCTATACTCAGAAAACAAAAGATCTTGAATAGTCAAATAAAATCTGACCAAGAAGAACAGAGGTATCACATTGCCAGACTTCAAACTATACTATAAAACTATAATCAAAACAGTATGGTATTAGAATAAAAATAGAAACACAGATCAAATGGAATCAATTTGAGAGTCAAGAAATAACCACACACTTATATAAATAGTTAATCTAGAACATAGTAGTCAAGAGTACACACAGGAGAAAGGAAATCCTCTCCAGCAAATTATTTAGGGAAAACTAGAACAGTTTTGTGTAAAAAAAAAGAAAGAAAGAAAGAAAAGAAAAGAAACAAGACCATTATCACATGCTATAACAAAAATCAAAATTTACCTCAAAATCAATTAAGTACTTGGATGTAAGATCTGAAACCATAAAAAACATAAGCAAAATATTCTATGACATAGGATTTAGTGGTGCTTTTGGGAATTTAATTACAACAAAGAAATCTAAAGCAGAAATACATGGGACTAGATCAACTAAGAAGCTTCACTATGAACGAAACTATCAATAAACAACAAACAAAACTTACTGAATCAGACAATATTTACATATCAGAAATCTGACAAGGGGCTAATGTCCAAGATCTACAAAGAACTCATATGACTCAACAACAAGAAAACAAATAACCCTATCAAAAAATGGACAGAAGTCTGACTAGACACTTCTTTAAAGAAGACAGATAGTGGACAGGCACACGAAAAAATGGTTATCACTTATCATCAGGGTACAAACCAAAACCACAGTGAGATACCACCTTACACATGTGAAAACAGCCTTTATATAGACCAGCATGAATTCTTTGGTATATCTGAAATACTAAGACTTCTTTTAAGTTATTATTAGAAAGCCATGGAAAGTAAAGTTTCAACTGACCTCACATACGTGAAGAACTAATTTCTATGGTCTGACAAACAGCTGACTCCAGTAATGGGCCAAGAAGAGTCAGAAAAATATTTTATTCCTTCTGCAATAATAGGACAACTGGGAGAGAAACTAAACATCATAAGATCTTGGACCTAGACTAAAAGAGATTTTAAAGGATAAAGCCTGACCCTTACACTGTATAGTCTTCAGCTAAAAGATCCTATATCACAGAAAATCTTACAATGTTTCCTTTTCTCACTCAGAAAATAACAAAATCCTATACCATATATCCTCTTCATCCCCACCTTTGACCTCATCTGTTACTTTCATACATTGACTTATGTCCAGCCACAACTATGGGGACCTACTTGCAAAGGCACACACCTCTTGCATGACATTTGCCTTTACTGTTTTCTCTACCTAGAACTTCCCCTCTCATTTGTACAATGTTCATGTCCTTATCTTTTGGAGATATTTCCTCAAAAGTTACCTTTTCAGTAAGGCTTCTCCCTGAATACCACAATTAAAACTGAAAAAAGTCCACCCTCTGTATTCCTTATCCTTTTTCTGTTTTACTATTTGTAGATTACTTATCACCTTCTAACATATTATAAACTTTGATGCTTGCCATTTGCATCATAATGTCTGTTCCATGAGTTCTATTTCTTTCACTGAGTCAACAGTACTTCCTCATATACTATAGGTATTCAATACATATTGAATGAATAAATGAATAAGAAAAAAAATGATCAAGATACTTAATGATTTGCACAAAGTTACACTTTGGAATTCGGCAGGAAAAGACACTAATTTTTCTGGCATCCCTTTTATATGAATAAAATGACAGTAGCACTTTAGATTCATTTATATAATATAGGTGTCAGTCTGAAACATAAACCTACCAACATTTATATAGAACTTTATTACTCAAAAATTAAGCTCACACTTTTAATTCTCCTTACTACCCTATTAGGCATAAATTAGTATATCTACTTTATAGATTACAAATTTGATACTCAAAGGTATTAATATAAATGATCTTCTGCACTCTGAAAGAATTCTCACTTTGCAAAAAGATATACTACTGAATTTCATTCAGTGATAGCTCTCTTCTAGTACCAAAATTTTAAAATGCAGTCGAATAGTCCCACAATATTTCAGATAAAATCTTTAAACATAATAAAACAAGTGTTTCCTTGGTACCCTTTCATCTGAATTTCATCCTTCATTTTTCCCTAAGCTCTTATAAACAAAATTCTAAGATCCAAGAATAGTCATATAGCAGAAGAGTTTACCTTTCCTTTTATGTATTTTGATTTTATGTATTTGTGCATGTGTGTGTACATGTGTGTGTGCATGTGTTATGTGTACTTGTTTCAATGTGAAAGGATTTACCAATCTTTAAAGGGCCTGGGTCTAATTTGAACAAGTCTAATCACCCAAAAAGTTCACTATATTTAAAAAAATAAAATAACATTTAGGGAAAACAAACAAAAAACAGGAAAGAGAAAGCACATATATATATTTTAAAATAATTAACAGGTCAAAGTGCAAAAGTTACTGTGTGAAGTTCTTTTTTAAAAATAAAAAATATTGGGCAAACCGCAACCACTGCAGCACGAGTTCGATCCCTGCTGCCGGCCAGGGAGGGGACCCACATGGTGCAGCAGACCTCTCCTGCTGTGCCCACTGCTC
>JAGFMF010011688.1:828586-893884 GCA_019455555.1 Galemys pyrenaicus
GTTCTGCTCCCCGCTCTCTGTGGTGAATCCTCTCGCCCCCCACACCTCTGGCCTGTACCCCAGTGCTTGTATGCATAAATAAATAAATCTTTAAAAAAATATTTATTTATGCATACAAGACCTGGGTACAGACAAGAGGGGTGGGATGGGGAGGGGTGGTGGTGAGAGGATTCACCAGAGACAGAGTAGGGAACAGGCAAATCAACTAATGCTGAGGAGTGCAAGCCCAGTCAGGAGAGGTCAGCAGCACCATATGGGTCCCCTCCCTGGCTGGGGATCGAACTCGCACTGCAGTAGCTGCAGAAGCTCCATAGTGCAGCGCTCAACCCGCACTTGTAGCATGTAGCTGAGATTGTTCTTGCAAACAATCTTAAGACTTAAGAAAAAGCCATGGTAGCCCCCAACATTTTATGGTCAAAAGCATCAGATGGAGAATTTCACTAAGTTCATGTATGGATCTAACGACAGCAAACTCTACAATGGAGAAAGAGTTTTATGGAATCATAAAAATGACCTGTATTCAGTCCAGGTGCTATAATCTTTCCCTTCCTGAGAGTCGAGTATATTTATGGTTTGCACTCCATATGGCTGAAGAATGAAACAAAGAAGGCTCCTACTAAGGCTTGTGTACAGAGAGTACTATGAATGGAGTCTTCCATTTTTTAGAGTGGGCTTGCCATTTGTTTTGCTTGGCATCCTATTTTAAATTTTTATCAAATCTAATTATGAATTTCCTAGTGTAAAAGATGGTGTAAAACCACCATAAGAATGCCATATATGATAGGAAAAGAGGGGAATGATCATTAATGAATTTGATCCAAGTAATTTAAGTTAGTGATTAAAGTGAAAGGAAACTTGAGTATAAGAGTGAAATGAAAAATAATTTCTAGAGCATTATCAAAGGGAAATAACTCTTTGTTAAAGAGTCCAAGAATGTGATAAGTGTTCATAGTTTCTAAAGTCTCCACATTTTTTCCAGTAGACTGTAAATTGCTACTATGTCTGGGTTGAATACTGGCATATTTCCTCTTAAATGTACCTGAATGAAGCAGATACAAACAGTCAACATTTTTGCTGAGTACAGCCCTCACATCTACTTGTAAGGTATTCAGTAGTATATAAATGAAAATTTATCAGATTTGATGACTCAAATCTAAGAATTAGAAAAACTGGGCCTACAAAATATACTCAAGATACCTTAATTGAATGTTTCTCTACCACAACTAAATGGAATCTCTTTTGAAAGCCAATAAACATTTCTCTCATTGCCAACTCAGTGATAATGTGCTCACAACTAGAAACTTACAAAAGCAAGCTGATTTACTATAATAGATGTAGGATATAAGGTTTTATTTTTTTTCTATGTATAGTGAATTTACCATAGAGGCTAATGTCAACATAGTTCATCTGGTGTAAGAACGCATATTACACAACACAGGTTAAGCATTTATATAATAGTCATCTTAATCAAAATAAATAGTAAACTCACAGATTATAGTTCCATATAATCAAAAAAAATCCCAAAGAGAATGGTCCCTAATGTTGTGACTAGGAAGCGTATATATGCAGCAAACTATCTGTTATATAATATAGCAGCTCCAAACCTGCTTTTTAAGAACTTAAACTATGCATACATTAGTTGTAGAATATTTATAATCTATCTATAAACTTTTAAATAAGCAGGTTTTTAAAAAATTAGGACACTTAAAAGTCATTAACATAAAATTTTAAAAAGGCCAAAAAGAAAAGAAAATTCAAAGGACCTTGGGCTCCAAAGAAATATGCAGATCATTTCTATTTTCAGTGTCTTAAAGTACTATCATGTTTAAGTCATTCTAAGGAGAGAAAAATCAATTAGCAATCACTACTGGAAATTTTTTAACAACCAGCCTTAAGACTGCACTGCAATTACTAATTATAAATTTTTACTTTTACAGACTAATTTTTTATTAAAACCAGCCAAAATTAAGCCCTTGGCTCAACTAGATGGAGATGAATAGCAACACAATTTCTGTTTTAGAGTATAGAATGCACAAACTCTACTTTTGGGCTTGATTTGAGATTAAGATTGTATGGATTATCCATCTCAAAGTGCTAGAAGGCACTAAAATTGCATTTAATGAAACAGAAACTTTGTGGCAGAGAGAAAGATGAAATTAAAACCATTACAGAATATCAGGATGCTCATCACTTGGCATAGTACTGTAGTGTATGGTGGAGTACAGGAGTAAATTCTGATCAACACAAGTTGAACTGAGACATCCCCTTCAACTCTGACTTGTCAGAAGTGGAATAATCTCAATAAATTATATTTTCTTAGGTATTATTTCTCAACCCTTTAATAATTTTTGAGGCTTTCCTTTGAACAACTTCCAAATATTCTTCATTTTTCTCTGGCATCTTAGAGTTAAGTTACTTGATCAAATGTCAAAGGAGGCTGTTATTAGTCTTTAGACTAGAATTTAGAATAATTTTACAAATGAATATACTCTTGGAAATGATGACTTAAATCAAAGCTAGATAAATCAAAACATGTAACTCAACTACCTCAATAGAATAGGGTACCAGGAGAGATTCTTTTACCAATGTGTCATTATTCATAGGAGAGAGTTTTATTCAAATACATGTTACAAATATAACTTATTTATCTGAAACCTCGGGGAGGAGCAAAGAAGAAAGTGACTTTAAATGTTCATTGACTATGTTCTTGTTTTAGGAACACTAATTTTTGAGTAGTAAAATATGAGAAAAGTATGTATTTTCATTGGAGCACACATCTGTTATTGACATGACCTTTGAAGAAAAGGGTGCATATTTTTATTAACATGCATATCAATTTAGAAATTTTAACATGTAGCATATTTTGGTGAGATAATACTAAATATCTTCTTATGAGGTCTACCTGAATAGAAAAAGGAATTCAACTGTTCTCCCCACTTCAGTGGAGTGCCACCTCATCTATTTTTAATGTGTTTTCCCTTCTTACCTCCAAATACTCATGGATTAAGCTAGAAACCTGGAAGAGTTTCCCCAGGGTCTGTGTGGGACTTGTGGAATGGTTGGTTTAACTCACTCAGTCTAGCAACCCATCCATATGAGCTTAGACCCTCTGGTTCACATCCAGTCCACAGCCAAAAGCCCAAATTTAGTTAAATGGTGCCCAACTACATCACTGCCCTTAATCAAATTAAGGAAAGTGTGAAGGTTTTTATGTATGTCAAATTCTTTAACACTCTCCCATGAAAAAATAGAGACCTATACTTGAAGTGGTTTATTTCTAAAAAATAAGAAGTAGCAGTAATGATCCTATATGATTACTGAGTCTAGATTTTAAAAGATCATTTGATTTCCACCTGGTTATTTCTATTGGGAAATGTACCTTAGGAACCCTGTGCTGTTATATAATAAGTTCAGATTCAATGAAGCTGCCATGTTAGAGAGATCCTGAGAAATGATAAAAGAGAGTAAAGTTTGACCAGTCATGAGTGAAACCAAATATTGGTTTACTCTTATTTTCCCATCTGCACCTCGTACTTTGAATATAAGCTTCTAGGTGGCTGTCAGTCATTCACGCCAGAAATATTTATTGAGCACCTACTATACTCAAACACTGTATTAGGGGATTTAATGATAAGCAAATTGCTTTTGCCTCTGGAATGGTTTGGGAAGTCCATTCTAGGCCAGGTCATGTACAAAATGAATTATAAAAAGTATTGATACTTTTGAGTTTCAGATTTTAAATATATTAAAGCTGTTAAAATAACTTTTATATGCATTATCTCTGAATTAACTCTGAATAGCAATGATCTGAATAGCATTAAATCTGAATAGCAATGATCTAAGTTATTTAGAGTTATTTTGCCTTACTCCATGTTAAGGTAAGGGAATAAAAACCCAAAGTTAACTTGTCCAAAGTTAAATAAGTTGTAACTTGTGAGACCATTATTCCAACTTGAAAGCTGAACCCCATGTTCGTGACTCTTTCAACCATACAGCCTTGATGTTGCTGACCCTTCCCATTTCCAGGTTGATGATGGATGGAGATGAGCATTATAACATAAGGTTCAGTACCTCAGACTTCCACAAAGTCTCTTTACTTTCAGTGCTTGTAACTATCTTTTGCATTACAGGGAATTAACACTGTTCTAGATATTTCAGTCATAAAGGGTTTAAATGAAGAAAGAAGATAAAATCTTTGATGGAACTGAAGAAGGAAAAGTAAAAGATCCTATTAGATCCTTTGTTTTAAAGTAATATCACCATAGCTGCAATCTAATGGTTAAAAAAAAATCATTGCTATCACTAATATGCACATTTACAAGAACTTGCTTTGCAGTACCATAGTGACACAAGAAAGGCCTCTCTGCCACGTCTCATGCAAGTGCCTCCTTTTGGTTAAAGGTAAGTTGTAACTAGAGCTCTAGCTGCAAAGGAGTCTGGTAAATGGCGTCCTCACCTTCCAATTCCTAAAATACAGAGAATACAGAAAGGTTGATAAACATGTCAATTACCTACCAACAATATTCCACACTAATTCTTTTTTCTCAGTACCATCTTCTGTCCTTTATCAACCTTCCATTGCTTCCTTAAATTCAACTCTATCTTCTTGATATGCTAAAATAACCCCTCAACGATTCCTTCCTCACCTCCAGTAACAAAACTGCATTGTAGTTTTGACTACAAATCTTTACTGCCTTCCTCCTCTTTTACTTAGTCAGCACCCCTGTTGCCAAATGTACTCTATTTTGCAGGATATAAGACATCTTCTTTGATGCAATAACTTAGGGGCCAGATGAGGCAACTAGAAATGTAAAAAAGGTAGTTCCCCAAGAAGCTATGTTTGACCAACGGGAAAAGGGAGACAATGAGAATTTCTCCTCCCTTCTCCTCTTCTGTGTAGATACAGTGCCTTCCCAAAGACTCTCTAAAGAATTATCTTCTATTGATTGAGCAAGCCTGCTGAATCACCTGTTCTGTTGCTTTGTGGCTTTTTGTGTGCAGTGACCAACATGGTGATACACTATGTTGAAATGAATTAAACCTGTTCCTTACCTCAACATCCTGTTATTGTGTCTGACAAACAAAACACAGGATCATAATCTCTGCCTCAGGCGCTGCTTTCCAGAGGACCTAAGCTAAGTGACACAGATTTAGCACTACCAGCATCTCTAAAGCAGGGGTTCTCAGCAAAAACATGCTTCAGAAACACTTTATAAAAATTATAAATACTCTTGTCTCACTTGTGACTGGTTAAATAAAAATAGCTATGACTACAATTTGATCATGCATGTGTTTTATTAAGCACCACTTTAAAAGTACACTAATTAGCATTAGTAAAGAACAAATGGTCCACAGATCTGATCTTGTTCCCCGGTGACCCTAAACCATTTACCAAATGAGAAAGAATCATGTTACATTATTGAGAAAGGCTTATGACATCATTAAGCAGAAGTCACAAAATAGGAGAAAATGTGAAGAAACACTTTTGGGGTAGCCTAACTAAGCAGGTGTGATGAGCCTACAGCACAAGCAGACTAATGAACATTTTAGGTGTTACAGAAATTTATTCAGAGTTTTGTAAGAGGTTAGCATGTCTCATTACCCTCTTTACCTTTCCTTTCAGACATTTTCTTCAAAATTAGAAAAAAAAAAAAAAAAGATTCAAAAGCAGCCAGCTGGTAGCATGCGTTGTCAGTAAGAAATGACGTAAGCCAGGCTAATTGATCACTTTTTAAAGATTAAGTGGCCCATTCTCTGTAATAGGACATACAGAAAACAGCTTTACCAGCACTGAAGTAGTTTACTGAATTTTGACTGCCAACTGAAAATTTAAATCATGCTTATTTTTCATAAAATAATCCACTCACAATAGGCAATTTACTTGATATCATCCCATAAGAAAAGCTCTGATGCTCTTCCTGAACCTTCTACTTGCTGTGTTGTTATGATGCACCTGCTTTTTCGATAGATGGTTGATAAGAAAGGGTTGTAGAAGGACCTGGAGACCAATTTGTCTTGTATGTCTCAAGCAGAAATAGACTCTCACCTATGTAATCACTGAATGAATTCTAAAAACTTTTATATTTTACATATAAGCTCAGTCTCTCTAGGTCTCATTTTCTTACCTTAAAAGTAAGATAAACATACTTTTTTTAAACCTAGCTTTCAGGACTTTTGTGATGATTAAATGGATAATATAATCATTTTATCAGATTGAACATGATCTACAAATATATATTATAGGTGGCCTATTATGGCAAATATTCACATATATCACCACTCTTTTTCATAGGGCTTACAATATCTCAGCTAGGCTGCCACCATATACCCTTTTTCCTACTCTTAAGAATAAGGGTTTGTGAGAAAGGGTAGTTCCGATAATCCATAGCCAAGGGTAAGAGAGGAAAGGTTGGGGAAGTTGGATGAATAAAACAAAGAAAAAGAAGTTCAACACCTTCCTTGGAGTCCTTACTCTTCACCTTTTTAATAACTTAATCCCCCTTACTCTCAGTTCTTACTCAGTAAAGTGGGGGAGCTAATTCTACCAACAGCAGTTGTGTTTGGTGATTTAAGAAGATGAAACATATAAAATACAAAGCTTCCAGTCCTAAAGTAAAAATTCAAGGAACATCAGATTCCTTCCTCTAGGTGGTCTAAAAAGACCACTCAATGTGGGGAAGGGAGGCAACACTTTTCATGGAGTCAGAATTCTGGTACTCATATAACTGGTAAAAGTAACATCAATAGTCATTCTATTTTGGAAATGAAAAGGTATCGGTTTGTTTATATGCTCCTCCTTTATTATTTTTTTAAAGATTTATTTATTTTTACATACAAGAGCTGGGGTACAGGCCAGAGTCGTGGGAGTTGAGTGGATTCACCAGACAAGAGTGGGGAGCAGAACAGGCAGATTGACTGAAACACACTGCTGAGGGGTATATGCTCCTCCTTTATAGATGTCTTCAAAATGGTTCTGTAAATCTTAAGTTTATTCAGAAGAACCAAATATACCATCTTTATAATAGCAACTTTATATAAAAATGCTCAGTATTTTAATGGAATGTATCATATTGTTTCACTTTTCTTAATCAGTCTCCCTCTCAACCTGCCTTTACATGATACTCAACAAGGGTTAAATAGGCTTGGACTGGGACTACAGTAGGGGCTAGGTCTCAGGCTATCACCACTATAATGGCTTGAGTTTCACCCAGCCAGGTAACTAACCCACATCTGGTGCTGCAGACCTCTCCTCTATCACCCACTGCTCCCCTTAACAATATATTTCAGGAAATCTGCCTGTTCTGCTCCCTACTCTTTCTGTGGTGAATTCTCTCATACTCCCCAACCCTGCATCTCTGGCCTATACTCCAGTTCTTCTATGAATATATAAATTAAAAAAAAAACCTTTAAAAGAAAAGTGGGCTGGGACTTAGGACAAAATTCAAAGAAGTCATATTGATTTTAATATATATAATTTACAATAATTAAATTGGAAATTAATTTTTAAATGATTTTTTGAAGTCCATATTCTTATGGAATGTACCTGCATTTTTCTTATTCATAGTAATTATTAAAACAACCCCTAAAATTAAAGCTTATTGAAACTATAGGCAAAAACACACAGCAGGCACAGGGTCTGATAACAAGGCAGCATTCTGAAATTGGGGCTCTCCTGAAAAATCAACAAGAAATGGTTACAACAGGTATAATGCCTCAGGGCAAGATTGTTCTTTGAGTCTTGACTGGCTAATGGTGCCATGGAAATGCTGATTGGTTTTTATTTTTTCGAAATGACTGATGAACAGATTGCCCCTGATACATTTGCCTTCTTCAAATAGCAAGGTACATTTCCTGCCTAATGGTCCACTACCTTTACTTAAAATATGAGACAGACTTCGATCTTTGTGCTCATCGTCCTAAAAATTTCACTCAGGAACTCTCCAGTTCTGGGAGATGTAGCAGGTGATGAGAAAGAGGCTATAACTGACAGCTGCAGTTTTCCAGGCTGCTAGGTTTGGTTTGGAACAAAGCAAACAGACCTGTGGGTGCTAGAAGATGTGCTTCCTACTACTCTGTCACTGAACACCACGTCACAGTAATGCTTATAGCACAAGCCACACCTGTCAAGTGTTCAAGCTCAGGAACCAAGAAGAGGTTTGATACTCCAATCTCCACTAAAACCATCTCTCCCATGGCTTAGCAAATTAGCTCCTAATCTGCTTCTAGACTGGAGTTTCTCCACAAGAGTCTCCTCTGCTCTTTCAGAGTAGAGTAGGTGATCTCTAAGATCCTCTTCTTATTTTAACAGTGTTCCTGATTATTCTTCATTCTTTACATTTTCTTTAAAATTTTTCTAACAACTTATTATACCCCACCTCTCATCTAAAACCAAGAAGGATTCATTCACTCACTAAAATTTAACACGGACCTCCTATGCAGCAGGTTCTATTTCAGACGCCAAGAATAGACAAATTAGACAGTTTTAGCCTTTATGAAGTTTCATTGTATCATGCCAATTAAACTATAAATAAAGAAATAAATCAACTTACCAAAGTTCATTTAGTGGTGAGCATGATGGTAATAAACACTTAAATCAGGACAAATACTAAGAAAGGAACTTGGTAAAAATGTTGGGGGGGCGGGGTGGAAACTCGATTTGAAGTAGGAGGTTCACAGATAATCTCTCTGAGAAACATTTCGACAGTAATAACAATAATAATAGTAATAATAAAGGGATGGAGTAAGAGATGCAAAAATCTGAAGAGCTTTCCAAGAAAGAACCAGTAGGCTCCAAAGTGAGAAAACCTTGGACGCTCATATTTGGGCAAATCTTTTCATTTTACTGCTGCTCTATTTTTTGTTTTTGTTCTTTTTTTTTTTTTTGTTCATGTGCCTATGTCAAATTTTAATTATACCTGCTAGTTGTAAAAGTCAGTTTTGTATAATTCTTTGTAAATCTTCACAGAGTGACAAATTGGGGCATGACAAAGTATTTATTAAATGTTTTGATGATGATGAAAGCTGTAGATTTCTCTAAACCATGCAGTCCCTAGAGCACATTATCTGTGATAGAACATTAAAATGTTCTTCAAGTAAGATCTCTGCTCTGACTAAATAAATACCTAGATTCACAACACAACTGGTTTATACAAATTTGGGAGAGGGGATAAGGTCTGAAGTGCGTAATATATTTGAATATTTGAAGCATTTGAGAAAGGGACTTTCACAGCTCTGGAAAGAGCAGCAAAGACTAAACTGTAATAACTTCAAGATGACAGCTAACCAGAAGTGGTTACATAAGAAACATTCAAGGGAATTTTAATGTGCTGCAGCAAACAGGATTATAGGGCAATAAAATTTCAAGGTGCATTCTAGTTAAGTTCCAAAGATTTTTGTAGAGATTTTGAAGAGAGAATGCAAGTGTCCAGAAGCTTGGTATGAATTTTTGCTTTTCTCAGCAGAAACTGCAGAACACCTACCCTTATCCTTTGCTGCAAAACAAGCAAATGGCCAATGCTAATCAATATGGGGGCTACCTATGAGGAGCTCTGCCTCTGAAAGCTCCCAAGAAGGCACATTTCAAGGTCTATTACTCTCATCCAGACTCTTCCATTAGTCTACAGAATTCTATTGTGTCTCATGCAGAGTGTAATTAAGCACTAGGTAGCTAAAAAATTAATTTTCAGCAAGTAAGTTCTAACTTGCAAGTGGAACCTAACCTTCTAAAGGGCCAGGACTTCACTTCTTTTGGGGCTGTCTCAGTCTAGCACAAGACTAAGCACATAAAATGCATTCAGCAAATATTTAATGAATGAGCCCTGTTTCAAAGGGTTTGCTGCTTTGGGTACTCGATGTGACTGCAAGGTTTAATAGTACCTAAAGTTAGGTATTAACAAGTTATAAAGTTTTCTTGACTCAAAATGCAGTAAGAAACATTTTTAGCCTTATTTCTTGAACCTATAACAATTAGAGTTGCCTGATAATATGGCAGGTCTCCCAATTAAATTTAAATTTCAGATAAATGTAGATTATATTTTAGTATAAACACATCCAATATTAATCTTTGACATACTTACACTTTTATATATAAAAAAGTTTCGCTCATCTGAAATCCAATTTTAAGCAGGCATCCTATACTTTTATTTACTAAATTTGGCAATTCTAATTCAGCCTTTAGGTCTTGATCTTGACTGAATTTTTTTCCTCTGAAAACTTACATGGGTTCTTACATGTAGATACTTTAGCAGGTTTTAATTATTCCCTATTAAAGTGAAGATGTATGATCTTCTTGACTTTACTTGAAGAGATATAGAGGCAAAAACTCCAAAGTATATGTAATCTGGGATTACTGCATAAAATGGCATTATCCATAGGGTCTAGTGTTATTATGTTGAATTTTGCTAAAAGAAGAAAAAAATGAAAGGGTTTCAGCCGTTTTCTAATGACATGGCCAGATGATGCCACAAAATCTTGGCATTACTGATAAGTACACACTGTGCTGGAAAATCAACAGTTTCTGAAGGGGATCTTGAAGGGAACTTTCCATTATTGAGGTTAGAAATAACTTAGCCCCATACTCATAAATTCCTGAAGTTCTGGATCCCTAAGTAAGAAAGCCCGGGCTTTGTCCTAATTTTGTAACTTAACTAAATTGGAACTAGTGCTTTTAAAAATTATGAAGGGTTATCTACTTTTTAAAGTTACATTTTTATTTACTTCAAATGCCAGTAATTTAGTTAAGAAAGTAAACATAAGAAGAGGTGACCCTTCACATAAGAAAGTTGGATATGCTGAAAGAGAAAGTTAGGTGAGCAGATAAATTATGGAATTCATTTCAATATTAGTAAGTATTAGATACCTCTAGGATTAAAAAAAATCCTACATTTATTTACTACCTTACAAAGAATTTCTAAATAACTTTCCAAGGTTTTCTGTATATTTAAGTTGTAAAAATTTAACCCTTGCTCATTTTAGAACTTCATGTTTATAAATATCTACATAACAGCTTGCAATTACATTTAATATTCCCTTTCCTTAAAACTTTAAGGGAAAAAATATATGCTAAAGAAAATCAATTATTTCTACTGTCCTAATTTCCTATAGAACCCAATTTTCTTCAGCCACTTTCTTTTCCCCTAAAACCTGCAGGTAAAGTTTCTCTGAAACTTTGGAATAAAACATTTTATTTTTACTCATAGGTATGCCAACAATTTAAGTACAGAAGACATTAAAAAAATAAAGTTCACTTTATTCATTTTTTAATATTTTTTTATTTGAGGATAATTTTAAATTCACAGAACAGTTGTCAAGACAGTACAGAGAATTCCCACATACCCCATACCTACTTTCCCTGTTAAAAATGTCTTAGTAAGGCACATATTTCACAACAAACGGATACTAACACTAACACATCATTATTTCAGTAATGCCTTATTCAGATTTTCTTAGAGTTTACCTTTTACCTAATGTTCTTTTCTGTCCAAGAATCCCATCCAGGATATCACAATAATTTAGCTGTCTTGTCTCTATAGACTCCTCTTAGCTGTAGCAGTTTTCAGATTTTTCTTATTTTGATGATTTGAGTATTAATCTGACATTTTAGATGCTCCTCAATATAGATTTATCTGATGCTTTCCTTAGGATCACACAGGCCTTACAGGTTTAGGGCAAGAAGAACACAGATGTGAGGTGCCATTTTCATCACATTCTAGCAAGGTGCAGGCCATCATCATGATTTATCACTGTTGATGTTGATCATGTTCAACTGGCTTAGACAGTGTCAGGTTTTCCACTTGTACAGATACGCCCCCTCACCCCTCTTTGCACTTGGGAAGAAAGTCACAATCCACACTTAAGTGAGCTAAGTTCTACCTCCTTGAGGGGGCAGTATATACATAGATTATTTAGAATTCTGCACAGGAAATTTGCCTTTGTCCCCATGTAGTTATTCATCCAGTCAGAATGTAATTTATGGACTAATGGATATTTTATACTCTGGGTTACAATCCAATACTACTTATTTACTCAAATTGCTCCAGCTTTGACACTGGAGCACTTTTAGTTGGCTACTTGTCCTTTAGACAAGCCTCCCAACCCTTGAGGTATTTATTTATTTTTTTCCTCCACACACCCTTATTTTCTGGAACAAGATGCTCCAGGTACTCCTCTGCAGCAGTCCTAGTTTTGTCCATTTGTCTAGGGAGACCTAGGTACATTTTTTTGGAGGCTGGCATTACAAAACAAGATTTTAAAATAACTTTTCCTCCCCATTGCTTACATTTCTTAAACGTATTTTCTATGAGACTGAAGGACATTCATACAATTTATTTCAACCTTATTTCTGAGAAGAAAGTTTAATTTTTTGAAATAGTTGATGATTTTAATAGTTTTTACTCTACTTTACATTTGAAAACTGATTAGAATTTCCTTGTTTTATGAACGTTTTGCTTCTCTTCTTAAAGGAACTAAATCTCTAGGAAATCAGACTCCTAAAAAAAGGAAAGGTGGGTTATCTTTCTTTAAACTTAACTAGGTATAGACTCGTAATTCAACTAGAAATAGCAGGGTGTATCTAAGCCTAGGAGGAATTTAATATAAACTGTCCTTAGTCAACCCTTGTTTAAAAAGGATTATGTGACAAACATGATCGACTGGTTGTAGAAGCATGAAGAGATAGCAACAAATAAAGAAGAGAATAAAACACAAACACCACTATCAAATCAAATAGCCACCTTGCATTTCTACGATGCATATGTGAAGGAATCATAGATGCAGTGTCAAGCATGCACTCTACCCATCAGGAACTTAAATGGCTTTAAAAACCATTAGTTTGTACTATTATAGCTTAGGCTGACCAAATTCTAATGCTGCTAGTATTGAGAAAGTTTCCAAAATTATACAAAGATAGTTAAGTGTATGCCCCTGAACAGGTGAGACTGTTCAAATCTAGTTGAGACACTGCACACAGCATACACACAAAGTATAACATATGGATACTATAACTGTTTTCCTTCCACTTCCCCTTGCAATTTTTAGCCCCCACTAACCCCCAAAAAACATGTAAACACTTTGAATAACATTTAAGAGCCTTAAACCGGTAATATAGAAAACCACTGATGAGTGAGTGAAAGCAGCACTTGGACTACTCATGAAAACCAAGGCTTACTCGGGGATACAGGAGCCCTGTAGTTCAAAGTCATGTGTCTTTAATGATACATAGCTCTAAATTTTGGTTCACTTAACACTGTTAAGTTTATATCCAGATAAAAATGTTTTGTACTCATAAGCTACTTTCTTTTGAAGCTAACTGAGCCATCAGAGATGGGCTGCCTGAGAGATGGGTATTTTAAAATATTGAATTCCACTGGAAAGTTTCTGAAGTCTAGTCCCCAATACTGCCTTGTCTTTTCTCCTGGACACAGGTTGGGAATCAGAGGACATGTTCTTAAGCCAGCACAGACACCAAAAACAATAGACACAAATCAATAGAAAAAAATAACTTCTTTTTATTTACAAAAAAAAATCCAAATATTGGATGCTGTAAACAAAATTCACAATCTGTTCCCTCTAGCACTGATGCAAATGTGTCAGTCTTTAAGAGTACATTCTCCATCAACTCCTTTTCTGCCTGTGACATAGTCTGAAGTCAAAATATTTCAAAAGAGTGACCCAAGGTGCAGCTTGCTGCAATAGGACATCTCAGAGCAGGCAATGGTTGTAGAGAGATTGGAGAGAGAGACAGCCAGCTGGCGGAGCCTCCTCCATTCTGCAAGGCTTTGCAGCAAGTCTCATCAAGTTACCTTGACATCTTCCAACTTTGTACTTTTACCATATACTTTAGCCATTATTACAACAAAGTTTTACATAAAGATTCTTTCTTAGCACTGAAAAGGCTATGCTGTAAGAAATCTTAAAGAAAGATTATATTCAAATAGGTGCTATATATGAAATCTTTTTTTTTTTTTTTTTGCTTTTTGGTTTCATCTAATACACTTCCTCTTCAAATAACAAAAAAAGCTTATTTTTGAATTGCTGACAGCTTTCAACATAATACATTTCATTTACAAAACAGTTCACAATATTTATTTGACAAGCACTGCATTGAAAACAACTTTATGCACAGCAAAGCAACCAACAAGGAAACAGAAGGGGGTGACAAAAACAACATGTTCACTTTTCATTACCTCCTTGGCTTGGCTTACAGATATTCTTCCATCCTTGCATTTTTTTTTTTTTGAGTCACATTTTAATAGTCCATCCAATACCAAAGTGAGCAGATACTTGATTCCATTTCTGGAAAGGAAAAGTCCACCTTGATGTAGGAATTCTTGAGGCAACTATAAGTAAATGAAGTAAACTCTTTTAAAGGGCTTTGTCACAGGTTAAGTGTTCTCTGACATGCCTGACTACACAGTTGACAGAGTCTCCATAAGAGAAAACTTCTTCCTGTTTTAAAGTAACAGCACACTAGGCCAGATAAACAAAAAAGCAAGCAAATCACAGGCACTAATCAGGAGTTGAGAGCTTTTCTTTTTTCTGACCTATACACACAGCTCTCTCTCACCAGACATTCAAATTTTAGGCCACACATCCACAAATACATATATTCCACTGTTTGTTCAACTATATATGCACAGGACTATAGTACATACAAAGGAGAAATAAATTATATAATCCTTAAAGTAAATGCTGAAAGTTGTTTTGAATACATCCTGTTCTATCTGAATGCCAGGAGTTGGCTCTTCCAACTATACTATTAACCGTTAAGTAAAAAAGAACATAAATATTTGAGGAAATAAGTGAAAAGTATATCTTCAAATAAGGCCCCGTGAAACGAAAATCTGTCATAAATCAACAGCAGGTTGTTGCAGAGCCAGAGAGACCTCCAGATATTTAAATAGTGGACGACTCATTTGTCAACAGTTAAGATGAGAAGGAAGAAAACAGACTACCAGTTGCTCCTTGGTCCCGAGAGTCCCCTTAGTTTTCTTTCAGAAAACTTCCAAACAGGTGAGTAGGTGGAGCTCTGGTTTTTGACAGTTAAGTATTAGACCTAATCTGCAAATAGACTTATTTCCAAGGAATTCACAATTAATTTTCAAACCCAGGGCTTGAGTGAGGGAAACTAAGCCAGCATGGGAGAAGGATGAGTTCCTCCCCTAGGAAACAGTTGAGTGGCAGTGCAATAGCTGTTACAGCTCAGACAGAATTCACAGGTAAGCTGCTACAGCAAACCCATCAAGTTCCTGTTAAGACTTCAAAAACAGATGCACAAAAGGTAAATTCAGATGGATTAACCTAACACTGAGCATCCGAATGATGCCCAGATAAAAAACAAATTACACTGCCAGTGGAATGATGCCATTTTCTTCTCCAATCCCTCTTTAACTGATGACAAAAATCTGCTTGGTTCTTCAGAGGAATTATCACAGTAAGCAGTCATCCACTCTGGTGGGTAGGATTATGTAGCTGTTTCACAACACAAAGGGAAGGTTTTTATGTGTTGGTATTGTTTTTAACATGCACTTCAGAGACCAAAGAAATTAAGGTGTTGGAAAGTGATGGTTTTAGGGTTGACTGTCATTAGCTAAAAACAGTAATGCCAGCTCATTTCACAAGGTATAACTGGTCTCTTGAGAAAGAAAAAATGAAGTTGAATTTGATTCAATGCAAAGTGATTGAATTTAAAGTACAGTACTAAATATTTAAATGCAGTGTGATAACCAGATCAAGGATGTTTCATATTGGCAAGAATTTATAAAATTTTATATATAATATATATCTCATATATAAATTTTAAGCAATTGTGCAAATACTCTTTAAAAAGGGTCATTTCACATTTACTAAATTCTAGTGGTCCTTGAATGCAGAATGCATTCATTAAAAAAAATTCATTTAAATATTAACAAGTAGTGTTCAGATCACCAGAAACTTGTTTTAGCAGTCAGAGATTTAAACAGACTCACTGATCCAAGATCCACTAGATTATACACCATAGAGTCATGCATGTATTACAAAAAATAAAAGGGTTCAAACTGTCAAAATGGCAGTTCAGTATAAAAAGAGGGGTCTGCCAAATATTCTCTTATCAGTGGAATTCTATGGCTCACAAAAAAAAAAGGAGAAACACTCACTAAAAATGTATAATCTCTGGTCTTTCTATCAAATATATTACTTGTTTTCCTCTTTAATTTAATTTTTTTAGATGTGGTTTTAATTCATCACTGCAATATGCCCACGTCTCATGTCATCTTTCTGAAAACATAAAAGTACACAGTATTTAAACATATTCTATTTGCTACATTATTCTAGACCATAGTCATTGTGATGTATGTATATATACTTATCAAAAATATGTATACATACACACATAATACACACGTACCTATGATAACATCACACCAACAATAACTTTATACAAGTGTTAGTTGAGAAAAAATAGGGCATTTCCTCCACCATTCACAAGCTTATATGTTGTTATATTTTCTTTTTGAGTCCCTGATAAAATAAAATCATTAAATCCTAAATTTTTCCACTTCAAATTTTCAGAAGGCAACAGGCACTTTGATGTATATTGGTGTGTAACAAATATAGTAACTCTTTATATATTCTACTCTATCTCATCTACTTGGGTATTTTTATCTGTTTAATCTTTGGTCCTTGAGCATACTTTCTTTGCTACAGCTGTTTTTGTTTGCATTTTCACATTTTAAAAATGTGAGCTATGCACGCAGCTGGAAATAATGGACTGTGTCATCCTAAGTTCTGCTGTTTGTTATGAGAACTGCACCAACTTACTACTGTTCTTTCAGAGCAAGACGTTTTTGTTAACACAATAGGGCAGTTTCACTGAAAGCACTTGCTGCAAGTCTTAGTTCCCAATATTGGAGTTTCCCTTCTTCCAGTATTTTTGTTACTATACACTCCTAAATTAAAAAGTAGGGATGTATTCCTTTGTATTTTCCCTTTTGTGAATTCCAGATTGTAAGAAACTCTCAACTTTCTTTTTTTCCTATGGCAAAGCTATGGGAGCAGGTACTGCAAGCCCATATTGTCATCAATCATTTTTCCCTCCATATTTTAGGAGAACTTGGTTGCTTCTAATGACAGGTCTCTTTGTTTCAAGATAAAATCCAATCGAATAGGAGAATTAGTATAGATGGGACAGTTTTTGGAGGGAGGGATCATTTTGAGATCATGCTCCCATAACTATGCAAAGATCAACAAGCTTTCCCAAGCTTAAAACCAGGAGCAGGTTACCATTGCACAAAACACATCCCTAATCAAGGCTGGATCATCTCAGCCATTTCTTCTTCTTTTTTAAATTTACCTATCTTGTCTGAAATGGCCTCCCCACAGCACATTTAGAGTGATTCTTAATTGCAGGGTAGCCAAGTAGAGTATGTCTGTTGCTGGCATGTGAATACTGGCTGGACCTGTGCAATGTAGTAGTTGCTAAAGTTGGCATCTGCTACATAGGGGGCCGGCTGGTAATAGCAAGTGACATTAGCCACATTAGGGATGACATTTTGGTCAGCGAGCACGCGGATAGCCAGCATTGTGATAAGGTTTAAAGTCTGTCTTCTTTCATGTCCCATCAGGCACACTGTACTCTCATTCACCACTTCGTGAAGGGTCATGAGATAGTCATACTTGCGGTCTTCCAATCCCACAAAGTGGTTCTGCAAATAGGATTCCAGTTTTCTCTGCTGCTCTCCAATGTCTGAGAAGTCGATGAAAAATCTGGAACACATATACCTCTGAAGGGTCTTAATCTCATCAGAGGCAGGCCTAAAGCCCCTCACTAAGAGGTTGCAGTATTTAAGAAGGCCTCCCCCTCTGATTTCCTCTGGGTTCCTGGTGGCAATGATCTTGTTACAAAGGTGATCAAAGGCTTCGTGGAAATCACCATAGACGCTCTCACCAATTATCGTGGGGTGAAATGTCTCAGTCATTGGATTCTCTGAACATTCGTAAAAGAGAAGAAGAGAGTCTAATTTGATTTGAAAGGAATCTACACTAAATTCAAATTGCCTCCGGAGGGAATCCACAAATTTCAGTTCCACATTTTTGCCACTGTTGTTTGACAGAGATATTAGACTCCATCGGTCAGAGTCATTGCATACTTTAACCATTTTCTGCACATAAGCTTCCTACAATTTAAAAGATAAAACAAGAAGATGAGAAAACCTAGAAAAATAAATAAATAAATAAATACATCCTCTTCACAGCTGAGAATTATTCTGTTCCTCCCCTTTTGTCAAGTTTCAGCAAAACACTACCTAGTCTTCTGAAAACAAACAAAATACATTTAACGAGTGGTTTTATCATCTGGGAAAAAGACTAGAAGTATAGTTTGAGGCTTTGGCTGACCGACATAGCAGAGTACTAAGAGGTTCTTTGCCATGTCTGATATTTACAAAGATACTTTTTTGAAAACAGTCTTATTTTTTGAAAAGGTACAATATTCACATAATATCCACACAAGACTCAAAAGACAGAAAGGCACACTGCCAGCGACAAGTTGCTCTGCCTCTCACCCTTGTTCCTAGTCACTCACTTCCCCTCCCCCTGAGGCAACCACTGTGACTGGTGCCCTGAACGTCTCTTCAGGGATACTCCAGTTTCCAAATATGAACTAAACCGGGACATTCTGGGAGGCTAACTTCTCAGACAATTTTAAGTAATTATATAAAACTGGCTTTGAACCAAAGGGGGGGGGGGGGTAGTTTCGAATCCTTATCCTCAACACAGGAACCATCCCCAGAAACCTCCATATACACAAGGAGTCAGCTGAACTCGGCCAGGGCTGCTATTCACATTTTCCGATACAATAACAAACCCACCGACTCTGCTTCGGGCTGCTGTTCTCCCACAGACTAGCTCATGAAATGACTCAAAATACGTACTGACATCATTTTGTTCTCCCAAGGATCAGGATCGACTGTGGACAACACTCAAGCAAGGAAAGCCAAGAGCTGAAGACTAAGAAGGAAGAGAAGGGAGAAGTGGCCGCGGAAGCCGGCGAGAGTTGTGGCGCCGAAACACCAAGTAAACACCCGCCACGCACGTTAGTTCACTCTTCGGAAAGCGAGCGAGCGAGCGAGCAAGCGAGCAAGCAAGCAAGCGCGCCCGCACCGTCTCGGCCGCAGAGGCGCGGCCTCCGACGCCTGCCCCCGCGCCCCTACCGCCGCCCCCGGCCTGTCCGCAGCGGCTTTACCTTGAGCGTGAGCGGCGTGATCTTCTCTTTGTTCACCCCCTCGGGTAAGAAGTCCAACAGGCAGTCGAGCACGACGTCCTTCACAGTCTGAAACTCCTCTTCCCCGCGCAGGTCGGCGCAGAAGATGAGGTCCAGGTCCTTGTAGCCCAGGCCGCTGTCCTGGTGCAGGACGTGGCTGGCGGCCGAGCCGTTGAGGCGCACGTCGCGGACGCCGATGCGCTTGTCGGCCAGGCGCCGCCGCACCACCTTCACGATCAGGCTGGGCTGCAGCTCGAGAGTGGGGAAGTTCCCGCGCCCGTGGATCGGGATGGTCTCGCTCAGGATGCCGTCCAGCCGCTGCACTTGCTCCCAGTTCAGCACGTTGCAGTGCGCCGTGGGGCTGTCGCAATAGTCCAAGCAGGGCCCGCCGAAGTCGCCGCCGCTCAGGTCGCCGCCCAGGGGTATGTAGGCGCCGACGGCCAGCTCGTCCTCGGCCATAGCAAAGTACCCTTCGCCCTCCGCCATGAAGTGCCCGCCTAATGCCACTTGGCCCTGGTCAGTCCTGAAAGAAAAAGGGGGAAGGCGCGAGGTGAGGACGCGTGGCAGCCCTCAGTGCCCCTCCGAGGAAAAAGCGCGCCCGCTCCCTCCCGGCACCGGGTCTCGCACTCCCCAGACCCCCGGGTCCCAACCGCGCGCGCCGCGTCCCGCAGAGCAGCCCCGCACCAAAAGTATCTCTGATGCATCTGGAAAGCGCAAGCGGGAGTCCCGTCTGTGTCACCTGGAGGCGGCCGCCCCTTCTAGGAGCGCAGCGAGCGAGGAACCGCGCGGCGGCAATACTTTCGGGAGCTGAGAGTGCGCTCCCGGGAACAGGCGGCGACTTACTCCTGCCCAGACCCGGCCGCCCACGCAGGCCACTCCCGCCCCTCGGCCCCGCCCGCGCCGCAGCCCCAGCCGCAGCGGTGGTCCGGGAGGTGGCGGCTTCTGCTGCCGCCGCCGCACACGATCCGGTCTCTGGAGCTTTAGCAGTAGTGCGGTGGGAAACGTCTTCAGTACTTTTTTTATACCGGGCCTCTCGGCGCTTCCGGGGCCCGGGCGCCGCGCGCTCGCCACACCCTCTCATCTGCATAGGGCGCCGCCCCCGGCCGGGCAAGCGGACTCGCGCGAGCTGTGAGCGGCGCGAGGAGCGCTCCATAGAGCGCGACACCGGGGGCTGTGGGTGACTGTGTGTTTGTGGGGGGGGGGGATGTTTTCATACAGATGAATGCACGCACAGATGAGACACGCGTATATTTATGCCAGATACTGGATACTTGTGCGACCCCCGCCCACGCCTCTCTCTTCGTTCTCAACATGGACACACTTGAAATGCCTCAGGGGTCATAACGCCGCCCTAAAAGCCGGGTCACAACGAAATTGGTGCAACCACAGAAACTTGCCAAACATCCAATTCTCGCCCACTACAGCGAGTCGCGATCGCTTCATGTCGATGCTCAGGAGGCTCTTCACTACCTCCCTTCAGACCGCGCACTTCGTTAATAACGCGGGCTCGGCGTGAAGCGAGGAGACCGTTTGCACGCACAGGGTTTCCGCGCGCCAGGGGCTGGGCTCGCCGGGAAATTGGTTTCCGTTTCGAGATCTCGGGAAACGCCGGGAGGGAGCTCGAGGCGAGCCCGCGGGAGCGCGGGGGCGGGGCCGGGCGGGCATTTGGCTCCGCGCGCCAGCGGCTAGGACGGCGGGGGTGCACCGGCAGCCCGCGCGCGTCGCCGCGCGGACGCCACGGCTGGCTGGTCCCGAGGCCCCGAGGGCGCCCAGTGGCCCGGAGGGAGCGGCGGGGGGAGCGCGTCGCGGCTTGTGACTTCAAGAGCCGCCGCGCTGGCCGGGCCCTCTGGGGCGCGTTCTCTCAGGAACTTCCAAGAGGTGTAGCGACTTCGCCCCAGCGCGCTAAGGTTTGCGTTGCTAAGTGAATACAAACGTCTGTGTGAAATTAGTTTCCCAGGAAACGTAAAAGTACTAGTTTAAGTGGTAAAAGAGTTTCTTCCCCTCAGCCACTTTGGCAGAGCGAACGGAGTGTCAGGGTTACCAGCACGCCCGCTCGCGCCTCCGTCTTTGCTAGGGCACCCCCTACCCCCGCGGCCCTCCTCCCTCCACTGGCTTTAGATTCCAGCTACTCCCGGGGTCTTTCCAAAATAAAAAGTAACTGCTGCGCCGGCAGAAACTGCGGGAGGCTGACACCGAAGCAATGGGGAGCGCGCTACCTCTCACGGTCCTGCGCACCCCTATACCTGGAAGGACCGTCGCACCCTCCGAGCGAAGCCCAGTCACTAGGGCCTAGTCACTAAAGCTGCGATACTGGGGTTGGGGATGGGAGCGGACGAGGCTTGGTGGGGGTCGACCGTCACCCGCGGAGCGTCTGGCTGCGTGACGACACCGCCCCCTGCCGGTGCCCTGCCGAGCTGCGTCCCAAAATGCAGAAACCGGCCAGACTTGTAGGGAGGGGGAAGAGGAAAGGCAGGGGGAGGGGGAGGGTGCGGTGTACAGTGGGAGGGTGGCTATCTGTCAGCATAGCGTCTAGCGCAGTGGGACGGCGTCAGGAAGGGACCCTAGGACAACCACACATTTCTCCTGATCCACGCATCCCCAGCACACCCCACCCCCACCCACCACCCCTTGTTATACATGCATTAAGGCATCCATTTTATCCAGTCACCAAGTATGTTTTTTTTACATGACTTCCTACTTTGTGTCAGACACCGAGATAAATGCTGAGAATGTGAGAATCACTGTGTTTCACACAATCTAGTTGACAGAAAGTTGAGAACATAATTGTGGCACAAGTGTACATGTGTTATGAGAGAAGTATGCGTCCCCACAGAAGTGGTGATCTACTAGAATGGAGGAACTGAAGGAGGAGCCTAGAAAAGAGCTGTTACTTGGAATGAATCTTGAGAAATGGCCTTTCTTTGGTTGTCGAGGACAAAGGAAATGGGCATTATTAATGAAGGGAAATGTGTGGGAGAGCTAGAGAGTGAGAAAGAATGTCTAGGCCACCAGCTACCAAATAAGATTGGTAGTGTATTTGGATAATGTCTGTTGGGCTTCCAAAAATTAAGCATCTCCAGGCCATACTCTCACCTCTTTGAACATAAAACTTCTTTTCAACTTCAGTTGAAAAGGGGGGTATTCTGTGTCACAGGGATTTAATCAGGAAAGGAGGGGTAAAGAGACTGAAACTAGTTTTATAGGTAGTAAGTTGTGGGATCAGACATTCAGCCCTATGCATTTAGTTGACATTCTTGACCAGGATGTCTGTAGTTGGTTCACTAGTGCCTTCTCTTCTGAAGGCAAGTCAGGTACAAATTACAAGAATTCTTAGAAGAAAAGAGACCTGTTAAAAAATATATTTTCTAAAGGACAATATGAATTCTGCCTTTTCTTAACACAAGTCAAGGGTAGATGTACATTAGTTTTACTGCACTTAAAAAAAAAACGGAAAGAAAAATCAAAGGTTGAACTTCAGTGCTATTATTTTGTACCTTATTTAACCCTTTCTCCAAATGTGGTAGAAATAAAGTATCGCAGAGCTGGTTAGTATCTGTGCTTCAAGCATGCCTAGGAATTTGTTTTATGTGGCTAAAAGAATCTTTTAGCAAGTTGCCCAGTGTGATCATGACACAGGACCCTGCCACACTTTGCACTGTATCTACAAGAGCCACTTTGGCCTGGTTTTCTAGGTGGGGATCTTTTCCTAAGCAGAAACTGCCCCCAGCTATTCACATGGCCTCTCCCAAAAATACAGGGCATGGCTGAGAGAGAGAAGTAGAGCAGGAGGCCAGAAACCAGAGGACCTGAGTTGTATCAGACCCTGTGTTGGAAGTAAGATGAGTCCCAGCAACAGCAGGAAAAGATCTCTTCCTGGATCTGTCAGGGCCTGTGGTTGACATTTTCTTAACCCTTGAGCAAAGTATTTATTCCTTTTTTCCCCAAACAGGTTTCAGGCTGTCCCCTACTCTTCCAAATCTCAATTATCTAGATACTATCATTTCTAACATTGGGACATTTGGGATAGCTTAATTCTGACAGTATCTTGGTGGTGCTTTGGATTCACATGGCCACTTGAAGTATTGTTAAATGAAAGCATATTGCTCTTCTGTGTCCCTCTTCTTCCTGTCTTCAAATTGAGATAATTTTTAATTTCAGGAGGGAAATGTTCATCCTTATATGAAATGGTAAATTTTGAAATTGCAAACATTTTATTTGGATGGTCCAAACAATTACTAAATGAGAAATTCTGTACTTTTAATCCGTAACAAAGACATCTCTCAACACAGTTGCTCTTAGATTAACTAGGAGTTTTAGCTTCTGATATTTTTGATAACTAATTTACCCCATTTAAAGAAAGAAAATAAGATCTACATGTGAGTCTGTCTTTTCCCCATTTCCATTTTCCTTTTAGACTTAAAACTGAACTAGAATTACACTCTGCTCTTTTTTTCCAAGTTCTGGATGTTCAGGTTGAATACAACATTGAGGACCAAGGTATTTTTATCTTGAAACAATTGTTGAAAATCAGAAAACACAGTGACCTAAGTGGGATGATAGCAGTCTTACAGATAGTTTGGAAGAAACACTGCACACTAAAACACAATGTGAAGTTTGGAGATTGTTCCAAGTTTATTAAGCAGTAATGTTAGTGTTCCTTTTTGCATTGTTTGCTTCCTATCTTCTCAAAAAAAATTTTGATTTTTTATGATAGGAAGCAAACAATTATGAAATGATTCCCCAAACTCCTACCCAAAAGGAAAAAGAGGAGTCACTCTTCTGCTAGGCCTACTCTTTCTCTGTCCCATACAACTCTGGAAGGTCGTCACCCATATTCACGCCATATTCTCATATGTCTCATTCCTGACCTCTCCACACCAGCCGTCCCCATTCTACATTGATTTTCTGCCTTCTACTATTCTGCTCCCTGGTACTCCCCTACAAGAGAATGTCAATGTGTAGAACCCCCTTGAAGCCTGTAGAGCTGTATAATTGTGAGAAATTTGAGTCCCTAACTTCAAACTCTTTGGCCATTAACCACCTTTATAGGGCAAAAATCCCAGTAAGTCCTGAGACCACTGAGGGACAAACAGGCATCCTTTTCCAAGCTTGGACATGTAGATGTCTGTATTGCAAAGTAAACTGGAGTCTCTCCACTGTCCAGTTAGTGTTAGAGCACAGCTAATCAAAGTGCTCTTAGATTAAGAAAACTAAATTACCTGTTTTCACAGAGAAATGATGCTTGTTAAATGACTTTCCCATGTTTCTTCAGGGAAATAAATGTTTATTCAGGGACTACAGAAGGCCAGAAAGCTCCTGAGTCATACAAATTCTAGATTACTTTGGGAATAACAGTCCAGTTATTCTTACTTGTGTAATTATTAACAATCAACAGATTAACTTTTATAGTTTTAAACTTTTTAACCCTTTTAATTCCGTATCATTTGTTTTATCTTCAAAAGTCTGAACAATGTGAGTCTTAATTTTATAGATAAAGGCTAAGTGATTTTTCCAATTTATATAGCTATTTGTGGAAAAGTTAAGTTATATTCAATTGCTGTCAATCGTAGGTCAACACTTTCTTGACCATGCTGGTTAATTTTAAATCTGTGTGAGTGGACTTAAATGATCACTAACACATACTTAAGTTTGAAAGCCTCTTCTAGATACACAGGGTCATTTGTGTGGGCTACATCTTTACCTGTGGACACCTTATAAAAGCATCAATGTTCTAGTCTTGAGCATCTTGTGTAATTTCCTAAGGTATTATTTTAAGAGTATTTATTAATGTATATGACCATATAACAATTCTAGTCAGTCTCAGATCACTGAAAATAGGAAATCCAATGGGAAAACAGTAAATAAGGGAGGCTAACATACATCATCCTTCTTAAAATCAAACTTGATGTAGATTGTCCTTTAGTGGAGGTCTTTATCAGAAAGATTAGCCATTAGTTTCTTATGCTATCAGTGCTGATTATGCCAGAAGTTTTTCCTCTTTTGCATCTGTGAAATGCTTGCTATTTCAAGCAGTGTTGCAAGTCCCATGGACCAGACTTTTTTCCTTACTTTAAATAAAAAAGACATTAAAAAGTAATTTGGCAAAATGTAAACTAGGAATACACATATATTTTCAAAAACTACCAAATATTAATAAGTAAACTGTTTTTCCCTAAAGTAATATTTGTGTTTTAAATTTATTATTCTGTACTGTACTGTTAATATATTTAATTTAATTGAAGAAAATTTTGACATATACTTATGGTGCTTGTAGAGCTTTTAGGGAAAGCTTTTAGGGAAGAATAAAATAAATTATTCCTCTTTAATAAAAAGAATTTGACCAAAAATATTGGTTTACTTTGTGAGAAAAAAAAAAGACTATCTTCTATATACATATATAATAATAATATAAATATATGTATTAATATATAAAAATATATTCTAATATATTTCCAGCCAATTCTTGTCCTTGAGCCTATGTTGATAATTTGTTAGCCATTGATAGTTTATTTTGTATGAGCTTTCAAAACTTAATTGAAATATTATAAAATGGTATATCCATCCATTTGCATGGTACCATGTTGGTAAGCTTGATTCCAAAATGTTATAACTACCTTGAGTTTGTGGCTGGCAGAGAAGGTTTATTTACTCATATGTGTAAACTATACATTGACTCTCTCATTAAAGATTTTTTTTAAACATTATTTTTACCACTACTTTGTCTTGCTATCTTCTGTCCTTTATTTCAAAACTATATGCTGCTGAAGAGTCAAACGGAAAATTAAATAATACAATTAATGTCTGGAATAAATTGCTATGGAATATGATAAGCAACTAGAAATTCACTGTCTTACAAAGTGTGAGAATCTGAACACAACAAATAATTATTAAAAGTTTTTTTCATAACGCTAGTCAGATGAGCATTTTTTAGACTTTTTTAAAAATCTGTACAAACATGTTTGTGGGAAGAAGAATCTGACCACCTTGAAAATCCTGAACTCCATAAGTAAAAGCTGCAAAAAGTAGCTAGTAGAAAGTAGCTGCAGGCTTTTTATGAGGGGAACATTGAAACACTTGAATTTATTCTAGCAGTATGGGATAAAAGAGATTCAACTTTAACCTTCTAATAAAAGAAAGGCTTCAGGATGTTACTGAATTAGGCATGAGTTGAAAAAGTGTAAGGGCATAATCAAAGTTACTGATATTTGAACCACTCTAACTGAAAAAGATCAGCTTCTGATAAATCTCAATTCTAGCAGGGATTCTGAGGGCTAATAGGAAATTTGAACTCATAAATGATTTAGTAGCCATAGTTTAGAGAAAACATCTCTAAAAGACAATAGAAGAACTGCCTTCCAGATTTTGATTATTTGAAACTACTCAAGGAAGTATAATTATTTAGCATAAAAAATAATATTCTTAACTTTTAGCAGACAACTACATTAGAATAATAAAAGAGGAAAATAAAGCCATTGGCACTTGAGATTCTTTGCCCATCCTCTCCCTGGTTTCTATTAAAATTCTGAAGATATTTAATTTTTTCTTCATTGGCATTGCGTTGGCAATCACATCTCAATCCATCTTTTTAACGTTAGTTCTTTATAAGCATTAGCTGAACATCCTTGCACTGACTAGAAATATATGGTTTCGTTGTATGTTATAAATAAATGCATCTTAAGACCATTATGACTTGTTTAGACTTGTTTAGCGTCATGCCTTCTATTCCTGAATTGTCTTAAACTTTACCTTTATCGTTTTATGGGAACAGGGCTTGTGGAAGAGATCAGCGTACTTAAATGTGACTTGTGTACTTTGTTTCCTTTGAACACTGGAGACTTCTGGAAGGTAAGTCCATTCCATGTTCAAAGTAGCATGTCTATATTCTTTATTATTTAAAATCAATTATAGCATAATGCTACATTTATGTAGTACATTGCAATGTAGTCTATTTTCTATGTTATAACTCTGGGCCAAGAATAGAGATGACTAAAATATTTATGACATGAAAGTAATTGCCCTTCACATATTGAATAGATCATTATTTTAAGCCACACTTTCTTCATAAATCAAAAATCATTGAGTTATCATGACTAATTCTTAATCTACTCTGTGTCTAAAGATAGCACACATTTGGATTGAAAAACAAGCTAATTATTTAGATGTTTTATCTACATGATATTAAACAGTCAGATATCAGGTCATACTTCATATTTTTAATAGAAAAAAATGGAAATTTCAGTTTGTTTTCTAAATTTAAAGATCAGTTTTATTAAAACATTTACCCTAGAGGGCCTGCCCCCCTGGTGGCACAGCAGGTTGAACTCAGCACTGGAAGCATCAGCTGCACAACAGTGTGAGTTTGATTCCTGGCCAGGGAGGGGATCCACATGGCACAGCAGACCTCTCCTGCCTCACCCATGCCTCCCCCTCAGCAGTGTATTTCAGTCAGTCTGCCTGTTCTGCTCCCCCTCTGTCTCTGGTGAATCCACTCACCTTACCCCACCCCCCCACGCCTCTGGCCTCTACCCCAGCTGTTGTATGCATAAATAAATAAGTCTTAAAAAAAATTTACTCTGGAACTTATGTTGTCAATTTTGAATGCCTGTATGAATCAAATGGACAAAAGGCTTTATTAACTTCACTTTATGCTTTGCTATATTTGCTTCACTAAAACATGGGTAACACAAACCTTTAGATCCCCAAAATTTCTAAAGTAGTACATGATCCCCATATCTGTGAGTTGTGCTAGTGGCGGGGAGGGACAGGGAACACAGCCAGAGTGAGAGGCAAATATGTACACATATGCTTCTATTTCCCCTAATTGTTTGACCTCTCACGTGTTCTTTCTCATTTCCTGCTAATTAATACAGATGAATAGCTATTAGCTCAATCTTGTGCAGTCAGCCACTATTAGCTGCCCTTTGTAAATCTTTTAGGTCTGATCACTGTGGTTACCTCAAAACCACCTAGCAAATAATTTCGATGGAATAGCCTAAATATGTTCTGTATATGTCTAGTAAAAATTTTCTCATGGTTAGAAAGATAATGTTTTCAGTTGGGATATGATCAACTTTAAAGTTTCAGTAAATATCCTCAGTGCTATTAGGAAGTAAAATTTACAGTTTTATGATCATGCAGTGATTCACTTGATGAAGCCTCAGTTTCATATGAATAGTAGGGTTTTTCTTCAAATTACTTTTCTCTTGTTTGTTTTTCAACAACTTCTGGGAGTATACTTGATGAGTTCCCACTACTGTTCTATTGTGTTTTCTATTAAATAGTATGATATATGAAGAATAATCATATTTTCTTTCATATATGACATGTAAAATTAAAATATGCCATTTACTTTAAAGAGGCTATTATGTTACTGCTTATCAATTCTGTAAGTATTTTCACTAAAATATGTGTCCTTATAGTATTAGCTCATTTAGCTATAATAATTATATATCCCAAATCAAAAATCAGTGTATGATCTGAAAATTAATATGTCTATGATTATAAAAAGAAAATAGATTTTAAACCAGTTTAGTTATTCAAAAATCTAAGATATGTAGTGGTTATTCATTTACCTTCAAGGATTCTGATTTCTACTTCTATTCATTTCTCTCTGACAGTGACATTTCATGTAGTCTTTAGACATTGTTAAGTTAGAGGAAAACTAAAATAGAAGGGATCCAATTCAACATTCTCAAACCCACAGAAATATTTCCATATTCTTCCACTTAAAATTGAAGTATTTTAAATATCTAATTGAAAGCACTGACTATAAATATTTAGCTTTGTAAAACTGAAATGTAATTTATTTTCCCCAAACCTGTGGACAGATGTGATAACTCGTTGAAAAGTACAGTAGTCTTCTCAAAAAAGGGGCTTACAATTTTAAATCTTTTGCCTCAGTTCAATTTGCTTTCATTGCAAATCAATTTTAGCTTATAAATGCCTACAATATATTTTACTATACTTAATTGATCTTTGATGGAAATTAAGTAGAACATATCAAATATAATATCATTATAGTGTAAATTGGTCCAGCATCTGTGTTAAATTACATTATCCAAACACATAAAATAGTCAGATTTCTGAGTTGACCATCTCCTGAAGGTTATGACTTACTATTTCTTGCCAGTTGAATTCTGCGTGTTTTTTTTTTTTATTCTCACTGTCAGTGGATCATCTTCACAGTTTCATAAATGTTGTTGAACTAATAGGTTTCTATATTTTTTATTTGTCATATTACTCTAAAATATGACATTACTTGAGAAAGAAATGAAGAGAAAGGAGGGAGGGAGGGAGGAAGGTAGGAAGGAAAGGATAAAGGAAAGAAGAAAGGCGTTAAAGAACGTCACAAACCATTTTCAATCACCACTTAGGTAATGACTCAAACCCTAGCCCCAAAATAACTAGTTCATTTTGTTTTTAATAAACTGTAATTCAAAACAATTTGGCCCTACTAAGAAACTGGGTTTGTTCCAAAGATCCAGAGGCATTACAAATCAGCTGTCCAGGTTCTTTTAACCTTATGGCAAGGCTGCCTAAGTTAATGCTACACATCTTCCTTATTTTTCATCAGATGAGTGCATTATTCTAAAATGAACTGATTAAATCATTAGGCTGAAGGGTGGGTACAGAAACCCTGAGGGTTGACATATTTTTCTAGTTTTGGGTATGAATTCTTCTTTTTTTTAAAAGATTTATTTATGCATACAAGAGATAGGGTACAGGCCAGAGTCATGGGAGGTGAGAGCATTCACCAGAGACAGAGTGGGGAGCAGAACAGGCAGATGAACTGAAACACACTGCTGTGGGGAGCAGTGGGCAAGGCAGAAGAGGTCTGCTCAAGTGGGTCCCCTCCCTGGCCAGGAATCAAACTCACACTCATGCTGCTGTGCCACAGATGCTTCATAGTGCTGCGCTCAACCTGCTGTGCCATCAGGGAGGCCCTGGCATGAGTTCTTATGAGAACTTACAGCAATCATTTCCTTTAAAAGCAACCATACTTTATTTGATGTGACCATTGTAAATTCTTCAAGGTTGAGTTCAGAAGGAAAAGGCAGAAAATAGTTAACACAAATCTTTGTTGAGAAATTATAGGGCACTGGGAAGATGCATATCCATATAATAGCTTTGGGGAAAATGGTCTCCAAGAATTGGGCTGAAAAAGGTAAACAAAAGATAGTGATAGAGGGAGAGCCAGCTGGATAGCATTAAATGAGAAAACATAATAAAAATATGTTTAGAGTATGCCTAGTACTTTCTAAGTTAACTCTTAAGCGTACGAATTTTCCAAGTTAATGTGATTCAATACCAAACAAAACTGAAAGACAGTAATTACAGACACTTCACATAAAGTTAAATTTCCAAAGTCTAAGTTCTTGATCCTAAGACAAACATGACCCATTTCCCCAAAGCCATACAGTTTCCTGCCAAGGTCCTCTTCCCTGTTACTTGGTCAGAGTTTTCTGCTCATTTTATTCTCATTTTTTCCAAATGTGGTAATTATTCCAACAATAGGCTAAAATAGATAAAAAAGAATGACTTATTTCAACTAGTGTGATAAAAAAGAACTTTCTATAGAGAAAATAATTAAGCCAATCATTGAAAGATAAGCAACAGCCAGCCATGAGAAGTTAGAGAAGAGTGTTCCTGGCAGAGGGAACAACTTGTACACAGGCAGGCAAAAATCTAGAGTCCTGGAGGAACTGAAACAAGTTCTGTGGAGCCAAAACATTTTGAGAAAGGGTGAAGGGGGTTGTAAAATTAGACTAGCAAAACAGTATGAAGGGTTAGATCACAAAGACTCGGTGTCAAATTGGAATTTTATTATAAATGCAAGAAACCACTGAAGAGCTTGAGCAGGAGAGTAACATGATCTGATTTATCTTTTGAATTTCTCTTGCTTCTACCAAAGAGGAAAAAAAATAGAAAAAAAGGAAAGCAGTTAATAGGTTGTTATAAACAACTGAACAAATGATGCTGCTGACTTGGACCACTTTTTCAAACTATGGTTCACAACCTGCTAGGGAAACACAGTCATTTTGGTGGCCTTGATCAGCAATATCAATGGAATATAATGATATATGATAGAAAATATCAAAAAAATTGTCATTTCATGCCATTTCTATGTATTTTTATGCAGATACATACAGATATGTAAGCATTAGATTGACCTGGGAAATGAATTTATCACTTTGCATAGTGATCAAAGGAACCACTGACCTGTGTTAAGGTGGTGACAGTAGATGCAGAGAAAAGATTTCATCAATATAAGGATGTCTTCAAATCCATGGAAATGGAGGAGATCACCTTAGAGAGGACAAGGAGACAGAGTTATGAGATGTGTTCTATTTCATTTTAAATATTGAATTCCTATATTTATATCTTCCCTATTTTTAAAAAAATTATAATAACTTATACAGAGTAAAAACATAATATTGTACCATTAACATAGGAAAATTGCATCTATTTATCTTTGAAGGTTACATGTAAAAAGAATTAGCATGAAACCTGATGGTCACCAGTAGGTCATTCTGTCACTTTTTGTCTGGGCATTACTTTTCTGGGTAATTGCTATATCTGAAGCAGATATATCACTAGATGATTTTATAAGCAATTATTGAATATTTACAAAAATGTTCCATGCAGGGGAGGAAATATTAAATTCTATTGCTAGTTAGTTTTCATTCCTCATTCCTTCTGGGAATGTCTCTTAGTCTTTTGATGTAACAATTCTGGCATGCAGACCTTATTCACAATGCAATCTGATCTCAACTCACTTTAGTGTATAAAGTCATCACTATAAAATTTACTGTTCAAAAATTTGCATCATTACAATAGAGTTATAAAAATATTGCACACCTTGGATCAAATGACATATTTGTTTTATTTTATCTAATGTAGGATCTGATGTAGTATGTGATGACCTCTTAGAGAAGGTCATCTTAATGGTAGATCCATATCTGTTTGAGCAGCTTGGGTTTAAATTCCTCTGAAAAATAGATTTATAATAAAACACTGAAATTCAGAAATTTGCCATAGAAAGAAAGGGTGCATGTCCTGGGCAATTAGCAGAGCAGAAATCCTTTAATTATAAATCATGTCTTTACCTGAGGAACTTTATACTATACTGACGAGAGGCTGAATCTAATAATAAGCCTTTTCATTTTACACACACATTTATATACACCCACAATCCATGAACGTGTTGGGACTCATATATGTTCAAATAACCCATTTACAAATTGTTAGATGAGAATGGCATTACCTCTTTGCTTGCTGGTGTCATTTGAAGAAAGCAAGTCTACTATTTTATAATCTTCTATCTGGGATCCTTTCCATCAATTTTAACAACATGCCTTTCTCTCTCTCTCCTGTCAGACACCTGTCTTGTTTTGGGGTAGGTGACAACCAAAGCCACAATTATATTTTAATAGTCGACTCTAAAAGATCTTTAGTCAAAAGAGTGAGTTGCTCATCATAGAAAATTAACTTCAAGCAACTCTATTTGCTATTTGAGATGCCTTGCCATTGCTTCTCAAACTAGACCACCCACACAACTAATTGCATGTGTTGAATGTCCATTTTGATAAAGCCATCCAAAGAACCACTCCTGATCTGACTAGCTGTGCTGCCGACTCTACTGTAAAACCATTCTTGTGCCAGATAAACCACTGAATTTCAACAAGTGAGGAACTGAAGACAGCGTGATATTATTTTCAATCTGTTTCTTCATTCTAAAAACTCAGCATTGAACCATTCCACAGAATTTCAGTTTGGTTTTTATTATTCACTGAGGAAGTGTGATATATGTAAAAGCTTCCTCTTAGCATAGATAAGACTAACAGGCTAACAGTTCTTTGGGTAAGTAGGATTAATTATCAGGAAGCTGTTGATAGTTCATTGCTGACCTGTAAAAACCTAGTAAGAGTGAGGTCAGCTAAAATAATGGGTCCATTTAAAGTTTGGGTCATATAAGACGTCATTAAGGATCACATTATTTCAGCAAAGAAAATATTGCAGAGAGCTCTCCTCTAAAAGAAAATAGTTTTTCTTCTGGAGAGCTTCCAAACCACACCATTGCAAAACTTAAACATTTCAGACCATTGAAAGCTAATATTTAACTGTTTGGTTCTAGTTGTCTTGAAAACCCTTTCCCCCTTGTTAATTGATTTTTGTTGAGATCCAGGTGTCATTTGTCTTTTACTCTCAATTATGTTCCTTATGCTGGATGAACATACTTTTATTGCCCCAGGGGTTATGTTTTTTACACCCTTAAGAGTTTAAAATGTACCCTACCCTGCCCTGTGTGATTAAGAGAGGTAGTAATCAGCATTTAACTAGAGTTGGGGAAAGCAGTAAAAAGTAGGGCTAGACCAAGGCATGATTGTGAAAGGCCTGAAATTTTTAAAACTCTTGCCTCCTAATTTGTCATTTAACTCTTTTTGTGTCTTAATCTCTATGAAATCATGCTTAGCCTAGAGCTGCATGATCTCTCTAAGCATCAGTTTCTTCCTCTGTTGGAGGATTGACTGAAATGTATTATTATAGTACATAACATATGACTTGATACATAGCATATGTTATGTATCATAAAATCAAAATGTTTTACATATGTTATGTATCATAAAATCAAAATACATGTTATGTATCAAAAAATTGGTAGGTCATTATCCTCATCTCCTCAGAATCTCCTAAGCTTTAGAACTGAGTATCTTACTACTGGTTTATGGTGAGATTGTTTCTAAAATTTATTTTTAATAATTTCATTCTTGAAGACTGAGAAAGGGTCTAAACCCAAAGGAATAGGTCTCATTCTGACATTTTAGATCCCAGGGGGTGGAGAAGAGATTATGGTAGTGGGTTGGAGAAGGCATCAGTGCTCTACACCTTTGACAGCTGTTGGTTTTAAATGGCCTTACTGGGAAAAAAAAAAAATAAAAAGATAGTGTTAAACAGTCGAGAGAGCACAGCAATTTGTGTGACCCAGCCACTCTTCCAAAGTCAGAAAGCTCATGCCCCAGTTCAGTTCTAAATCCACTTCCCTAGCAGGCAACAGGATTGGATTCTTCTGCCTTCTCTTGACATAAATCATTTACTGATGGGTCTGATTAGTCAGTACATGTTTTAAATGCCATACTGTCAGGGAACATATAGGATGTGTGAGATCTGAAGTTTATACAACTATGGTACGCCTCTTTAATAGAAAGAGTACAAAATAATAAATATAAATGTGACTGCTTAATTAAAATAAGAAATTAACATAAAGTATACATTTAAACAGTTGACAAATACCACAAAAAATCACAGATTTCATAAAAATAATCTGCTTTTTAATTACCTTCCCGATTACATGATAGTGCTTTTCTTTTACTTTTTCCCTCTTTTGTTTGTGTACTTTGATTGCTCTCTCATGCATTTTTTCAGGGAAGAGAACTTCTGAGTTCATTGTATCAATAAGAACTCAAATCTTGCTTATGATTTTATGTGTAGACTGACTAAAGAACTTTATACAAATGACCTTCTGGTTCTGAACATTTCGAAACTTTTTTCTCCTCTATTATCCACATGCTTCAGGCACTTGGGACAAACTCATATCATATTACAACCTGTAACCTTGCATGTTTATTCCAGTACTTCAAAAGAGTAGGCAATGGGAATATTTTTGAAAGTATTCTTGCATGAGGACAGGTGACAATAGCTAAACTGTAACCTGAAAGTGACTGCAAACCACAATAAGTAAATCCCACTAAACCTAAACTAATGAATATCCAATTCAATTTCCTATTTGCCAAATGCCTATTTGCCAAAATGTCCACAACCAGTCTGACATCACCCAATATGAAGGGACATGGAGAGGAGTTTGATATGGGAAGAGATAAAAGCCTTACCTTATTGTGGTTAAAACGTTTCATGTAAAATCCACTGTGCACGGGGAGGTTAACTCAACACAGAATTCTGAGATAAAGGAAAGATCCTACCTCCCAACACTTACAGAAAATGATCTTTCATGCAGAAGCATTTTGTCATCTAAAATGACTTACACATATGTAATTAAAATAATGTCAGTATTTTACTAAGTCTATTATTCCTAAGGTCAAGGCATTTTGAGAAAAAGAAATTGTGATAGCTGGTTGTTTGCAAAGTGAAGTAGGAATTGAGTCATGAAGAACATGACTCTTCCTGTCTCATCCTTCAGATCTAACCATGGAGACTTAAGAAGCTCCTTCAATTATGGTAAGAATTTTTTAAATCTAATTTAATAATTTTGATTGTCTGATGCTTCAAATTCTAATTCTGTTCTGCCATTAAAGCTGTGAGCTTGGGCAAATTAACTCGCCTTTCTAACCCTCAATTTTCTCATCTGTAAAATGGCAATAATAATACTTCCTTGAAGACTTATGGGAAGGATTAAATGGATAGTATAAGAATACCACTTGGCTTTTAGGAAATGACTAAAATATTGTAGCTATTATTTACTAGAGAGGTAATATTGGACATTCCAAGGATTCAGGAACTCCAGATACAACAAATGCAGCATGGAAGGTTGAACTTTCTAAATGCCAAAAGGGATACTTTCAATTTCAGTTTTGCCAATTTGCTGCAGGGTCCAATAGCAACACAGTGAAAGTAATCTTTGCAACATGACAACCACAATACTTTATGACCAGAGTTTGTCAATAAACATGAGGTTTTGGTAAGCAACAGTAATTCATATCTGGCTCAGATCCTCCTGTTGTTGACTCTAACTCTAAAATTGCATGAGGTTTGGAAAATATTCTAGCTACAGATAGGTTGGTATTTGAACAAGAGCAGCAAAATGGCTGCAAAGAACCAGTACAGAGTGCCTAGGAGTAAAGGCTTTTTTAATTCAATTAAAGTGATCTATCCTTGGAAGACCTGGACAGTGCTCCTGAACATGGCACAGGCTCTGAGTGCCTAAGATAGCAGTTAACTTCAGGTTAGAGGGAGCTATTATTGGTGATTGATTCTGAAGCCAGACCACAATTAGACCCCAACCCCAGAACTAGCACTTTTAATAGTTACATAGTCTTGGGCACATTACTTAATTTCTCTGTCTCAGTTTCCTCATTTTAAAGTGAGGATATAAAGTACTTCATAGTTTATAGTTTTCAAATGAGTAGTAAATGAGATAATACTCCAAAAGGGCTTTGGGACAGTGTCTGGCACACTGTAAATGTTCAATAACAGCTTGTTCTAACAGCAGGTATTTAGTTTCATGGATCTTTTATTTAGAAAAGACATAGTAGTTAAAGATAGATTTTAGATTTTGTAATTGCATTAGCTTCCTGTGGATGCTGTTTAATTTGTGTTTAAAACAACAGAAATATATCCTTAAAGTTCTAGAGACCATAAATCTAAAATCAGTATCAGTGAGCCAACATCATGGTGTTAGTAGGCTATGCTCCTGCTAACTGTAGAGGAGAATCTATTCTTTGCCTCTTCTGGTGTCTGATAGCTGCAGGCATTCATGAACTGTAATGACATCATTCCAATGTGAGGCTCATATCATTTTTCTCCTCAAGTACCTGATCTGTATCAAGTCTCTATCTCCCTCTTATAAAGATACTATGGATGACCTTTATACTCATCTGCATTATACAGAATAACCCAGTTTAATAACTCCATTTCAAGACCAATATCTTATTCATATCTATGAAAACTCTTTTTCCAAATAATTATCAATAGGTCCCAGAGATTAAGACCTGATATCTTTGGAAGTCATTATTTAGCCTCCTTCGCTAGTTAATATGCGACACTGAAAGACATTGGTAAAGATGAAATTGTAAGAAAGAAAAGAAGTCTAAGTATAGAACCTTGAAAAACAAACATATAATAGGAAAGCAAAGAAAGAGGAGGGTAGAGTAAGGGAATGTTTCAAACTCCAAGGATATAGTAAGTTTTACAAAGGACAGTATGCCAGAAATACTTCAGAGAATCCAGGGGAGTTTTGAGAAGGAATCGTTGGTTTGACTATTAGGAAAAGGACCCACAAATTTAGTGAAAGTTGATTTATTGTCCTGGGAAAGAGAGAGAAAATTTGGTGTGTATCAAAGATGGATCACTACCTTCTGTGATATGAATTTAAGAAGGAAATACTAGTACGATACTAGTCTCATTGTACATTTTTATAAAAGAGGAAACTGAGGTACAAAGGTAAGGAAAAGTCACAGGGCTAGTAAGTGTGAGATAAGTACTATCTGGATCTATTTTCTGAACTGCTATGACTTTTTTTCAGCATTTGCAAAAAAAAAAAAGCACTAATATACATTTGAGTAGAAACGTATGAACATGATTTCAAGGTCATTTAATGAAAAACTTTAAGCTTCATAATAGTGCAAATCCTTATTTACTATTCATGTTCATGTTTACTAGGCACCTAATATATACTTGGCACTGTTCTAGAAACTTAGCCTTCAGTTGTAAAACGAATGAACAAAAGTCCCTGCCCTCATGTCCAGGTGAGCTGACTCCAAATTTCAACTCCATGCAATACTCAACTCTCCCTCCAGTCACAGGGTTAAGATGAAGCCAATTCTCCCTTCACTTTATAAGAGCACAGCTCTGAAATCATAGGAAGAAGAATTGCATAATATGGTAGAAATTACCTGTCCACTGTTTTAATCATCCTTCTGGGGAAATTGCACTGTACTGAACCATAGGTGGAAAATTACAGAGAAAAAAATAGAAAATAATACATAGATTTTTTTTTTCTTCACTTTTCAAATTCTCAACCAGTAACCTAGGTTCAGAGAAACAGTGTCTTCATGATATTGAGCAACTCATATGAGATTTCTAGAAAAATCTCAAATCCTCAAGTACTCAGAATAAATCAGTCCAGACCAGGCCTCTACAACAATGCAAACAAAAACCTAGAGCTCTGCAAGCTTCTCACTTTCATCCCCCTCAATTCCTCTTTCCATCAGACTTTATCATTGGAACTCATTTGCCATTTCCTAAAAGAAAACTCAAAATTCCTTCATCATTTCCCCCAAAGAATAGTCTAAAGGAATACGACCTTACCACTAACACAAAGGAAATCCCCTTTTATCCATTTCAGAAAGTCCTTTTTTTTCTTCTGTGTTGGCTGTTCTTAGCTCACATTGCTGTATGAGGGTTCCATTTCTTGTATCAAGGTACTTATTATATATTTTCATATTACTTTCAGTATATGCTAATTGATTCCCAATATTACTTTCAGTATATGCTAATTGATTCCCAAGTTATGTTAAGAATCCTCCATTGTTTGATGTGAAAATTAATGCACTATACTACCCCAGTAAGAACACAATAACCATGAGCTGTTACTGGTTAACTATTAGTTGCTCTTTTTTGGACTTCCCCCAAGCATCCAACTCAAAGATTAGCAATCTGTAGCCAGTGAGCAAAATCCACCAACAGCCTCTTTTTCTATTGTCTGGTAAGTAACTAGGAGTGTTTTTCATGGAAAAACATTTCCAGTCAGTTTGATGATGAGGAACTCTAATGTTCAACTTCAATTAAGTAAACGTCATACACACAGAATGAAATCTATTCTCCTCTACTTATTAGTAGACGTGTTATTACTTTTACGTTACTATATATTTTATTGTCATTATATTTTGAATTTTATCAAATATTATTATGGAAATTTGTTTTTTCCTTTGCTATATTGAGTACCTGCTTGTATTTACTTTGGCCTAAAACTTGCTCATCTGGTCTAATCTTTAATGTTGAGGCAGTATGATTCAAAAAAAGGTCAGTTGATTTTTACTTTAAAAAGGGAGCAATTACAATTTCACCAACTCTAATTTTAGTTACATGTAATTTAAGTATGCTACTTATTTGCTACATGCAGTGTTTTAGTGTTTCTTTGGGAGGGCTGTTGTTATTAGTTTTCATTTTCAAATACTTAAAATTTTTAGCTTGTTAAATTTCTATTGTCATAACTAATTGTTATTTAAGTATTCCATTCTGGTAGCTTGTTTTTGGTGGTTACTAAATTATATGCCATGAGTAAAAGATAACGGAGTGTTAAAAGGTAATTTAGATTGTCTAAAAAAGTTTCAGTACTCACAAAATCTGGGAAAGCTTTTCATTTGAGATCATTTGCTATGGAAATCAACAAGTGTTAATAAGATTTTCAGTTTTTCTCCAAAAAATTGACTGTCTATCATGAGATAGTAGATTGACTACTACTCTTTATTTCAGAAAAACAGAATGTTAAAAAAAAAAGCACAAATCTTCATTCATACACAAAGTAATTCCTTTATCTAAGCCCCAAGAAAAGTATGGCACATCTTTAATGGAATTATAGGCACAGCTGTGATTTGTTCTATCAAAAAACATATTTTTTAAGGTTTTTTTTTTTTTTTTTCTGGTAGACCTTGAATCAGCAAAGGGAAGAAGAGCAGTGTGGCACATGGGAGTGGCTTCATCCCTGAAACACTCTTTAAAGGTCATCATTGAGTTTTACCAAGCCAGGTTTGTGGAGTAAATAAGTTCAGTCTGGACCTCAGGCTATTTACTAATCCACTCAGTGCACCTTTACTGAGATCTCACTGTGCATACTAGGAGCACAGTCTCTTCTTCAAAGGAATTTATAGCTAATTTAATCCTGCTTCACCAAGGGTAACCCTAAGAGAAAACTGTTAATACAGATAAATATGGTTAGCTGTCTCATTTTGTTTACCTATGTTGAGTTTACCACTTAAAGTTATCAGTATTGTTTCCCTTTAGAGCCCAAAGATATGTTCACAGCCCTGCTATCCCTGCCTTAGATTCTAGAAGTCAGAACCTACTTTCTGGGATCACTACTTAAGCTTTCAGTTTGGCTCAAATTTCCAGGCCATCCTCACAGTACCTAAAAACCAAGATTCCCTTTGGACTGCCATATTTACCTCTTTCCTATCTGATTCCTCTAGGGTCAGATGGATTCTTAAAAAAAATCAAAAGGCAATTTAGAAAGTGGACTTCTCAGACTTTGAGATAAAGAAAATTGCTAATGTTGATCTTTTCTGGTGCCTGCTGGGACCAAGCAATGTTCTATATACAATAGTCAAATGAATTCATTTTTCTCTCATAGTAACCTTATGCAATAAATGTTCCTGTTATTCCAGATTTTTAACATAATCAAACAGGTGAAAAAATTTTTATGATTTCCCCACGGTTGTTTTGCTGAGAAGTAGAAAAACTAGGATACAAAGCTATTCAATCTGACTATAACCTCTACATTCTATTGCCTCTAACAAGTAGATAGTAAAATAAATTTTAAATTGATGAGCTAGAAGTTGTTGTAGGGAGAATCAGTGTAGGCTGGAGATATATGGGTGAAAGAATTCACCAGAGACCAAGGAAAAACAAAATGGGGAGATTTGTTGAAATACATTGCTAAGAAAAAATAGCTGGCAAGACAGAAGGGACCTGCTGTACAGAGAGGATCGTGGAGTCTCTATTTATACTTCAGACATCATTGACTGGTTAGGGTGACTAGTCTTGGGTGTTTCCTGACTGGTGATTTTAATTAGCATGAAGGATCATCAGCTATTTGGATCATTGGCTTCATGTCCATGTATCTGTGGCAGTCCCATCCACTCCCTTTATCCATTCAAAGCTCCCAAACTTGGCTGCTGGTAAAGGAATGGGGGCTTGGCTTTTAAATCGAATAATTACACCAGGACAGAAGCAGTCTTCTAAATTTAATCTAACCCAGAGACTACACTGGAGAGGGGAATTTTGAGCTGAACATGAAGGCACATACCACTTTCTTTGTGGAAAAAATCAATTTTAATAAAAGCACCATCCTATAATGGTCCATACTGAATGTTGAGGCTTGAAAGGAAAAGTTCCATTCATGAAAACGGCCTTATTCTAGAAAATTAGAAATGAGCATCCCTTTACGTGTTAGACTAACCTTGTTCTTGCCAGTATATAGTTCTCCCAGTGGGGCCCACTTGGGGGGTCTTTGTCACATCAGTAACAGGATGAGTCCATTGCCAGGTTGTGGCCAGATGAAGAGTGACAAAGTCCAACCAGGACTTGTGATACTCCCACTCAAGTAAGAGGCCAAGTCCTTTAGAAAAATCCAGTCCTTTGTCACATCAGTAGAAAGAGGCTGAAACCAGATGGCCAATTATTAAGGGTTTTCTGAACTACAAAACCCTTCAAGTGTGTGACATGACGTGAAAATGAAATAAATGCCACTGAAAATGAATAAATTTAAATTTCCAGAATGAGATTTGGTTTTTAACTTCTGTGTCGATCTTCCAGAAGCTATGTAGACTGTGTCAAAAGAATCCTTTACTTGTGAGCTCACACTAAATAAATCACACCAGAAGAGTTATAAGAAGTTTCTACAACATTCCTGAGCTTTCTGGCATCCCTTTCTACTCCCTCCAATGGGCTGAGAGACTGGCTTACTTAGATTCTAGAAGAGCATAGATAACTTGGCCCCTTGCTAGAACAGAGAAAGCTGTGGGCTCCTAAAATGACAGCAATCTATACTCCAAAGCAATGCGACAAGGATAAAGACAGAGACAATTCAGTTACCTCATCAGATACCAGTCATTCTTACCTATTTTACAAGGAGAGTTTCAACTTCAGAGCTGGCTTTTAAGGTTTTGACCTTTCATCTCACACACAATTCTTTACTACTCATTCTCTTGCTTTTGACTGTTATTTAGTTTGAATTAAACTAGATAATAGGATCCTAAAGTGTTTCAGAGAAAGCTTTCCTTATTTTGTTTTCTATTTGCAAATGCTAGGCTCTGTTCCTCATAAAGTAATTTGAGAGATTATTTGAATAGATTTTCCAGGATATCAGAAATTCTAAAACCTTTCAGAATTCCCACTTATTCTGTGAAAATGTGCTTTCTGTTTCAATGTGCAAGACAGAATCCACCAGACTGTCTAAACCACGTTATTTTAAACTTTCCTATAAGAGGGAGCTCTATCCTCTAAATGACTGGACAGATAAAGGCAGGAAGAAAGACTGATGGTAGATGGGGGTAGACTTAAAATATTACCGGGAAGTAGGGGGGCTACGATTTCAGAGCTTCCTATAAGTTTCTTGTTTCCTTACCTCCTTCCTTATTACTCTCCTCCCTCCTTCCCTTTCTGCAGCTACACTCTTACTTCTTGTTTTGAAAAGAGTAAATGACTTGAGATTTAGGCTTAAAACCCTGGTTTTATCATTTCCTACTTGCTAGAATCATTCTGGTACATAAGATAGGAATGATACTCATCTTACAGGTAAATTATGAGGTTTACACAGAAATGTTTACAAATTTGAGAATAAAGACCAATGCATAGTAAACACTTAACAACTAGAGTCAGTTTTGTCTCACTTATTTAGGTGATGCTAGAAGTCCCATGAATTGTAAAGAAAAAGCCTTTTGATTAGACATAAAGTAATTAAAATTCAAGTAAATCTATTAATAGATAAAACTTAAGATAGTGGATTCAGATGCTCTATTTCCTGCTTCAAATTTCACCAGGGTTTGTCAGATAACTTGGTTGAGGAAATGGTAAGAAAGTCCAGTCAATTGGTTTGTTCTATATAAATAAATAAGCAGTTTTCTGCTTTGTCTTTGCTATTTTTCAGAGTTTATAAGGATAACAGTAGAGTTTTTAAGTGTATTATTATTTTATAGATGTTATCTCATTAATAAATAGTAAATTTCCAGAAGGAAATTTTAAAAAGAATAAAAAATTAAAGCAATAAATAATTGCTAATATTTTTTCATTCTCATCCTTGCCACGCATTGTACTGTTTTTCATGTGTGAATACAGGGCATCTAACAACATTATGATGTTAGGTACCCTCATTGTTTCATTTAAACAGGCAAAAAACATGACAAGCCCAAGAACACAAAGCTAATAAATAGTAGCTCAATTTAGGCATTCTGGCTTCTGAGAATATATCCTTAACCACTACGTTTCTCCCCTTGTCTTTAGTTCCAAGGTAGTGACTGAAAAAGCAAACATTTGGCATAGTTATCCCAAGAGTATTTTATTCAAATTTAAAGTCATTTTTTTGGTAGCCAGTAAGCATTTAGATTTATATCTATACTGTATAATGTGAAAGGGGGGGTTAATAATTATGTATTCAAAATCATTTAATTTTAGGGCTCCAAATGATATATACCATTTACTCACACGATACTGTTTATTATTAGTAGATCTATAACTAAAATTGGACTTCCTCACTTTCTGTATTCTGTATTTTATCCTCTATTCAGTATTATTTTATTTTTGAATGCTTTTTACCAACCTTTTCCAAATTCTCCCACCCTGAACCCAACCCCTGGAAACTGCTCTCCTACTCTTTGTTAATATGTTTGACATTTATATTTTTTATTCCACATGTGATACCCTATAGTATCTGATTTAATTTTCTTAATGTCCTCTATAATTTCACAAATAACAGAATTTCCTTCTTTCTCATGACTGAATAATATTCCAATGTGTGGGAGAGTGTATGTGTAGATAGATAGATAAGATAGATAAGTAGAGATAGAACTGTATACTTGTGCGTACATGCACCTTTGGCCTTTGAACAATACATGGAATAGGGGATTAGGAGCACCAAGCCTCCAGGGACCTCCATGGTGGCCTACGGGTTAAGTTTCAGTGCTATCACCATTATGGCCTGAGCTTGATCCCTGGCCAGGGAGCCAACCCACATATAAAGCAGCAGACCTCTCCTGTCTTGCCCACTGCTTACCTTAGCAGTATATATAAATCTTCCTGTTCTGCTCCCCACTCTGTCACTGGTGAATCCTCTCACCACCCACACCTCTAGCATACACCTCAATTCTTCAGAAAAATAAAAGAAAATTAGAAGAAAAAGAAACACCAACCTTCCAGTTTAAAATCAGTGTAATTTTTGACTCTCCTTAAATTTATTAACTAATAAATAAATTAGTAAATTTACTTACTGCTGCTGCCTTACTTTAACACTTGTTTACATTTTTCATGGTGCCATGAATAGTCTGTGTTTCTTGTGTGTAAGCTTTGATTAACTTTTTATAATAGATTTTTATATTTTATTGTCATAAATGATAAAAGATACTATTACCCACATATAATTTATTCATTCATGTCTTACATTTTTCTTATTTTTTCACATTTCTAGGATATGTGATTTATCTATAAGTTTTTCCAAATTGTTGCTGATTTCCAAAAATTTTTCCAATACATTTATTGAAAAAGATCAGCTTATAAGTGAACCTGAGTTGTTCAAACCTATGTTGTTAAAGGGTCAGGCATATGTGTTTCAGGGGCAGGGATATCACCTATTCTTTATCCATTTATACATACATGGATACTTACATGGTTTCCATATTTTGACTATTGTAATTCTACCTGAACATAGGAATGCAAATACCTCTTCAATATCTTATTTACTTCCTTTGAATATATGCCTGGAGAGAGATTGCTGGATCATATGGTAGCGATATACTTTTAATTTTTTAATTACCTCCCTGCTGTTTTCCGTAGCAGCTGTACCAATTTACATTCTCACTAAGAGTACACTAGTTTCCTTTTCTTCACACCCTTGCTAATGCTATATTATCTTTTGTTTTGATCATTGCCATTCTAATAGGTATGAAGTTATATCTTTATATCTGCAATAATATTTCAGTTTCAGTTTATATTTCCTTAATGGTTAGTAATATTGAGCACTTCTTATGTACCTTTTAGGCATATGTCTTCTTGGAAAATTGTCTATTCAGATGCTCTGCATTTTTAAATCACATTATTATTTTTTTTCTACTGCATTATATGAGTCCTTTATATATTTTTTAGATATTAACCTTTTATCACATATATGATTTGCAGATATTTTCTGCCATTCCACAGCTGCCTTTTCATTTTGTTGATGGTTTATGTGCTGTGCAGAAGCTTTTAGTTTAATGTAGCCCCAATTATGGATTTTTGCTTTTATTGTCTTTGCCTGTGGTACCCAATCCAAAAAATCATTGCCAAAATTATTGCTAAGGCACTTACTACCTATGTTTTATTCTTTGAGTTTTGTGGTTTCAGGTTTTATGTTCTCTTTAATCCATTTTGAGTTTATTTTTGTGTATGGCGTACTATATTAGTCTAGTTTTATTCTTTTGCTTCTAGCATAAGATTGTATATCCCTTAGTTCTTTGTCATCAAATTAATCAGTCATATATGGTGGGCTTTCTTCTGGGTTTTCCATGCTGCCCCATTGGTGTGTATGTCTGTTTTTGTGGCAGTATCATATTATCTGATTACTATGGGTTTGTAAATAATTCAGCTTGAAATCAGGAACTGTGATGCTTGTAGCTTATGATTGCCATTATACATATCTTATACCTGCTTGGTAAAATTTATTCTTAAGTATTTTATTCTTTTTTACACAATTGTAAATGGTTTTGTTTTCTTAATTTCTATTTCTGGTAGTTTCTCTTTAGTGTCTGGAAATGCAACAGATATTTGAATATTGATGTTATATCCTAAAACCTCACTGAATTTTTTTAGTGGTTTTAACAGGTTTGTTGTTTTGTGTGTGTGTGTGTGTGTGTGTGTGTGTGTTTGGTAGAATCTTTAGGGCTTTCTCTATGGAGCATATCATTAACAAAAATAGAGTTTTACTTTCTTCTTTCCAATTTGGATGCATTTATATCTTGTCTATTTGTTCTGACAAATATTTCTAGTATTATGTTGAGCAAAAGTGTTTTGTTCCTGATCTCAGAGGAAAAGCTTTCAGTTTTACACCACTTAGTAAACTTAATGAGTGGACTTAAGACATATGGTCTTTTATTATGTTGAAGTGCATTTCCTCTAGACCCAGTTTTTTCCACTACATATATCCAGTATATTCTACTACATTCTAATAATAACAGTGAGGACTTTTTATCTATTGTTCTAAACATTGATTTATATTATCCTGTTTAATCTTCCCCTACATCTACAAAATACTTTCATATTTATTTTATAGATGAGAAAATTTACATGGCATTTGTATATATGATCTAATGCCACTGTTAGTAATCTTTAATAAAATCATACAAACCAGATTTGTTATTTGAGACCTGAAAGATTTTTGTTTAGTTTTGTTTCATGTTATTTATATATAGTTCTCTCTTCAATTCAATGGGTAGTAGTAATCTAAACTCTCTGTAAGACAAGAACATTAATACTAATAATATTAATATTCTGTGCTACCTGTTGGTCTTACTCCTTTAGATAAGAAAAAAGAGTGAAGCAAAAGGTTCCACACGTTGAACTCTCTTCTAAGCGAAAATCCTTTCAAAAAATAGCAGAACCTATTTTCAGTTTCATGATTTGTCTCTAGAGTCTTTGTTATTTGGAAAGCAAATGTTAGGAGCAAAACTGAATGCATTCAGTGATATGCAATGAATTATGTTCATATCTGTATACTTTTCAAAAACATGAATTGGATGAACAGGAAAATCTTTCACTGTTTTTCTAGTCACTGCCTGAAGAGGGTTAAAATGCTCTCAGATTAAGAAACAGTGCAGAACGATTTTAACTTTTCGAGTGATGCAAGTTTTGTCTCAGTTTTTATTTTATAAATTTGCTGTTCTTGTTGGCTTGTATTTTCTCCACTTCCACTGCCCAGTTCATATAACTCTTCATCAAATCATCTGTTGATAGTCAGGCATATTCAAAAGTTGCTGTAGAACTATGCTTTACATTTACAACTAAAAGGAACATAATAGACTCATTTACTTTGAGGTTTATTTAATATTAAATGTAAAGAAAAATTAATTCATTGTTAACTATTCAGTGTTTAATTAATTATAAATGCAAATAATTATAATAATAAATTACCAAGTGCAAATCATCTAAGCTACTGCAAATGTGAAGAGGGATACAAAAAGAATGTAAACAGTATTTAAACTAACTTTAATGAGGTCTTTTTAATATTTAAGAAAAAACATACAGAACCCTATTGAAATAGCTTGAAATGAATTACAATTGGAGATAATGATTTTGAGCATTTTAAAAATAAAATCTGTTTTTCTATAGCAGTAGACACTATATATTTCACTTATGTGCTATACTGTATACCTTGTATAAAATAGATATCCCATGTGATTGTCATAAACATCTTGGGGAGGGGTAGGTAGGCACTGGAGTTCTCATTTTAAAATGAATAAACTGGTAATACTTTCTTATAACATTTTAATAGTATATATGATTTGATTAGAGAAATGAGACATTTTGGGGGAAAAGAACCAAATAGAAAGATTGAAAAAAAAAAAAACTGTAAAGATAAAAGACAAAAATTCACAGTTATTCACTTCTAGAACTTCATATTTACTAGAAGCCATCTCAGCCAATTTCATTTGTTTGACTAAAGTCAAATGTTGATTTAACCTTCAGGACATTTCATGTTCTGGGTGCAGCTTCACCACCCCATAACCCCCTCTAAAAGCAAATATAAGTTATCGTATTAATGATATCTTATAAAATAATTTCATGCTCATTACACATCTTCTATTACCTCAAGCAAATACATGTCTTACATCTTAACACCTACATTGTTTAAATTTATTATTGATGTTCAATGGGCTTAACACAAATGAAAAATATAAGTACATTTAGAAAAGCACCTCTAGTGGTCAATTTTGAAGCTGTACTTTTTAGAGGTTAGGAATACTTTCCTGTTAGTTTACTATAAATTGAAAACAAAACAACATATTCTGTATTGTGTGATTCAACTTTGTGACCACTAAACTGGATTTATTATGATTGTTTCCTTAGTATGTGAACAGCTTTTAAATACTTAAATGATAATTTGCATTTTAAATTACATTTCCCTGCAATGATAGCTACTAAGGCAGTTCTAAACTTAGTGTCTTATTTAATTTTAAGATTTGAGAGTCTCTTTAGAAAACCCTAATCTAGGATCTAGGACTTTAACTTCAGGAATGGTACTTTAAATCTAAAGAGATTTCACAACTCTTTTGGTCTATGTAGGAAACAAATTGTGGAAGATATCATTTTCGAAGAAGACTTCCAAGTAGCCCCACATGCTACAGAAAATGCTCCTCCTCTTAGATTTGTGCAAGTTTATGATTTACCAGTGACTAATAGAATGCAACAAAAGTTATGTGCATAATGATTCTTTTTTCTTTTTCTGAGTATAAGGAACTATTCGTTTATTTTTCTCTCTACCACTGTCTCTTATGGCCTCTCGTCCTATTCCCTCTTCACTCTGTGTTTGCATCAGAGTCCTCAGGATGTTTATTGATGTTCAGTAGTTTTTGAAATTGTTTTACATTGTCTAATTATCTGTTATATGAATTCCAATATTTGTTTTTATCATTTTGACTTTGCTGCATAAATTTTTTTCAAATTCCCTCATTTTGTTGAAAAATGGCAGCATTTCAGCCTTTATTGTGGATATTCCATATAACATTCCAAGTTTGTATGTATACATCTTTTTTTATCCACTCATTCATTCAGCATATTTGGGCTGCTTCCTTATCCTAGCTCTGTTGTAAGTAATGCTACTATAAGTATTGTAAAACATATGGTATTTTTGTTGTTGTTGAAGCATAAAGGTTTTTGCTGGGTCATATAGTATTTTTATTTTTAATTTTTAAAGTTAAATCCAGTTTGCTTTCTATAATGGTTTCTCCAGTTCACATTTCTACCAATAGTATAATAGGGTCCATTTTCCTCTACATCCTTTCTAATGTTTCTTAATGGAGGTGTTTTCGATATGTGCCATTCTCATGGGTATAAATCTCAAGATAATTTTAATCTGTATCTCTCTTATTAGAAATGATAATGAACTTTTTTTCCATGTCTTTTGGCCTTCTGTATATCTTCTTTAGTGAATTGTCAGTTCATATCTATTGCCCATTTGTTAGTTGGGTTATATGATTTTTTCATTGTTAGTGAAGTGCATGATTTATATATACATATATATATATTTGGTTATCAATCCCTTATCAATTATATATTATGTCTCAGGATAATTGAAATTTTTGTGTAGGAAATGATGACTTCCAAAGGAAGCTTTCTGAAGTCTGTAAGATGGCAGTAGTGTGAAAACCCCTGAATCACCTCCTCTAGACGTGCACAACAAAACTGGTAGAAAACAAAACCCTGAGAGGGTAACATCAGCCTAGCAGAAATGATCCAGTAAAGCTAAGTGAACTTTGTTTAACGTATTAACAGGCACAGTATACCCAAAAGAGAAAGTAGTGACTGTGATGCAGAACCTCCTACAGCTATTCACTGGGTACACATTAACATCAGTACTCCTGCAACAACACAGCACTGTGCTGGTAAGAGGAAGCATAGGCAGGCACTAGATAGAGAGGTTGCATTGTGGAAGAGTGACAGGTAAGGGCACAGATTGAGGACTACTGGCTTGAATCTGAGGCTTTTAACATAGAATAGCAGTAGCCTACATGAGGTCAGAGCACCTGGACTTTCTTTTAGATGAGATTACTACTGAAGTCCAGGCTGAAATGTCTGAAATACCTGTGACCCATCCACCCAGGCTGAAATAGCCAAAACACCTGGCATCCCCTAGACCAGATTGAGCTATCTCAAACACATATCACCCCTCACAAGGTAACATTTTATAATAGGAATTTCAAATTCGTGAGTCTGCTTGGAGGTGAGCCTTTGATTCCTGTTGCCTCAGTCCCTCTTTTTTTTTTCTTCATTCTTTTTTAACTTTATTTTCTCTCCTGTGATTTTTTTTAAATTTTATAATGTATATTTATTGCATCATCCTTCATATTTGTACAATGTATGATTTTCCCGTGGAATTCCCACCACCAATTGACCCATGCACAACCACCATAGTCCCTTGTGCTCTTCCCACCCCTGTCCTGCCTCAGTCTTCTTTTAAATTTACTGCTTCTTTCTGGTAGCAGTCCCCGAACTACTCCAGGAACTACAAAAATAGTAATTGAAACACATCCGTACTAAAACATATAGAGTCATAAATAAGGACACAAAAGAACAGTATAATGCCAGAATAAAAAGCTCTGAAAGGATCCCCAACTCAGTGCTGAGTTATAGAGCATGACAGAGAGGAATTCAGAGTAGCTGCCCTAGCAATACTTACGAAATTTAGAAAAAAAATAGAGAATATAAAACAATAACAGAATAAAGATGATGAAAATATGAGGTAGCAATATTCAGAAATAATGGAGTTAAGAAGCACTGTGATAGCTGATTTTAAAAATACAATTGAGGGCCTTAATAACATACAAATAGAAGCATTAAAGAGAACTAACGAACTTGAAGACACAGTGCTAGAGAATGCAGGAATAGGACAAGACAGAGAAAAAGAAAAAGATGAAAACACTGTAAGAGTGCTCTGAGACAACAAAAAGAAATAACATCTGTACCATTGGGATCCCAGAAGAAGAAGAAAAATAGAAAGGCATAAAAACCTATTTAAAGAAATAATCACTTAAAACAATCTCTCTCTGTGATTCAAGAAGCCCAAAGATCTCCAAATAAAATAATACCAAATAGACATACACCAAGACAAAATAATGACAGTTTTTGAGGAACAATGACAAAAACAGAATACTAAAAGTGTCAAGAGAAAATGGGTAACCTATAAGGGAACACCAGTCAGACTACCAGCAGATTTTTCAACAGAAACATTTCAAGCATGAAGAGTTTGGACTTCCAGACCAAAATAATTAATGCTCATGGGTGGTGAGAATCGGTGTAATCAAAATGACTGTCTTGGCTATAGTGAGATACAGATTTAATGCAACCCCCCTTAAAACCCCAGTAATATTTTTCAAAGAAATTGAACAAAAAAATATTTAAATTTATATGGAACCACAAAAAGTCTCTAATTGCGAAAACAATCTTAAGAAAAAGGAAAGAAATGGAGTATCAGGTTACCTGACTTGAAGCTTTACTATAAAGTAACAATATTAAAAACAATATGACATTGGCACAAAAACAGATACATGTACTAATGAAAAGAATAAAAAAATCCATGAATATACTAGCACCTAATCTATGGTAAAACATCTACAGCTATCACGTGGTAAAAGACAGTCTTTAATAAATGGTGCGGGGAAAGTTGGAAAGCCACACATGAAAGAATGCAGTTGGATTACCAGTATCATGCACAAAATAAATTCCAAATGGATTAAAGATTTAGACACAAGACCTTCAATAATAAAATTCATAGAAGAAAGTTCTGGCAATATATTTCACATTGTCAATAGTAAAGATATTTTTGGTAACTTAACCCCTATGGAAAGAGAATTAAAAATAAAAATAAACTGTTGGGATTACCACAAGATAAAAAAAGAACAAAACTTCTATGCCTTACAGAAAAAGAAAACACAATTAGTAAAGCATGTTTTTTTTAAAATTTAGCCACTGGAACAAATTCCTTGCAACTCTATTCTATGACTCTTCATAAATTTCAAACCTTCTAGTACTAAAAGTAGAGTATATGCTTCAGAAATGGCCTAGTCAATGCACAGTTCAATAGAACTGTTAGTCTTATTCTAGATTATATACTGTCATGAAGGTAAATTAAGATTGCTACTTTCTGAAAGCATTTTAATGAATACATGGCTCCTTTCATCTGAATACACCCAACCCATTAGCTGCATGTAGTACCTTCATGTATCTTAGGAGATCAACAATTGAAGTCAGAAGACCTGATCTTAATTCAATCAGTAGCCTTAAGTGTGATTTTTGGGAAAGCTGTTTATATTGTGATTCAGTTTATATATTTATTTAGTTTTACTTTATATATTTCTGAAAAAGCTAAAAAGATAGTATTGTGACTTTTTTTTTTTTGGTAGGTATTAACTGGGGTAAGCATGTGCAAATGGTTTATAATCTGTGAAAATGTGTATAAACAGGCTTTATTATCAACATAAGAATAGGATTTATGCTTAGTGACACTGAATTTTATCTTCCTGTTTTTTGCTTACCATTATAACTCATGGAGAACTTTCTTCAAAATATTACTCTTAACTGGTTTAGTAATTCTGTAAATATTTACTAAGTATCGGTTCTCCTCAAAACCTTAGAAAGTCTGTACTTTAATCTTTGGTGATTTATCAACTGGTCAGAAGTATGTCAGAGTCTTAATCAAAAGGAGTGATTTTATTTGAAACTTAATATTGTTCTTTGTACTTGCTGATCTGGAACCCTGGGTCAGGCTGCCCAGAGCAACAGAAGCAGCAATAGGTAGATCCAACATCACTGTAGGGGCTGATACAAGGAAGCCACCAGTTCAGTTTCTTGTTCCAAACTTCTGATAATTAATTCAAATGAACAACTGGTAGAATAGAGGAACCTTTTAATTAGTGTTAATTAATTAGTGAAGTGAGAGACTTTGGGACACAGACTGGTACAGTGTGGTAAGCAGCTGGGTCAGGAACTTAATTTTGGAAGGGCTTACATTCCTTTCAAGGACTCCGGTGGCATAGACAGAGGAATAAACTGTAACATTTGAACATATACCCACATGGAAATAAAAAGTATGAGAGAAGCTCACTTTTTATTCTCTTTCCTTTTGCTTCATTTCCACTTATACAATACCACCTGTATAAAGCTTTAACTAAATTCACTGTGTGGTAGAGAATGACAACATATTCTTCAGATATGACATGGCAAAGATATATTGCTGGTTTTTCCTTATTTATACATCATTGATACTTCGAGTGACTATATTATTTATTATTATTAGTATTACACATTAATTTGTAGGAGAGGATTGAGCTTTAGTGGGTTATTTAAGATTCATAGCAAATAAGCAGCTACAAGGACTACACTTTCATATCTGGTGAATTTCCTCCACACCCTGCTGATTAAACAATTAAGGAGTTAGTAGCGATTTTTTCTCTCTCTTCCCTCTCTCTCTTCTCTCTCTCTCTCTTCTCTCTCTCTCTCTCTCTCTCTCTCTCTCTCTCTCTCTCTCTCTCTCTCTCTCTCTCTCTCTCTCTCTCTCTTTCATATACAACACACACACACTTTAATTGGAGTGTGAGAGAAACTAGGACAAATGTTACTTATGATCTATTCACCAAAGTTTCTCTTTATAAATGAGAACCAGGTAGACCAGTTTTTTATTTCTGGTATTTATTAGAACCTGAAATGAACTGACTGAAATCTCTGAATGGAATCATTGTCACTGTGCAAACCCAGTCTTAGTTTCATGTAATGTCCTAAGATTCCATCAACATCTACGTGAATATAAGATCTTGTAGGATTCCCTTCTGAATGAGGAATTGAGCACAGAAATAACAAAGAAAAATGGAAGCCATCATGGAATATTTTTCCAAAGATGTAGTTCCTTAAGGGTTAAGATTTATGTGGAGAAAGGATGATAGATGAAATAGAGAACACAGGATAACATATAAAATAAACAGAAGCTAAAAATATAGAAACTAAGAAGTAATGTGATGAAGATAGTAGGTAAATAGTCTTTCCTTGAGGAGGAGGAGGATGTATGGAGAATTAGTAGAATAAGGTGTGAAAAGGTCCTTAATACAAGGTCTTTGCTAATTGAACAAACCACTTCCACTGCCGCTTGCACAGGACAGTAATCCCAGGATGCAAACAATGTAGGGACATTTTATATTTGTAGTACCTTGTGGGGCAGGTTTCAAGGTTAAATCCACACCCCCCAAAACATAGGGTTGGTTAGAACTAACACTAGCTCTGTCACACTAAAGTGAGTTTTTGTTGGTTTGTTTGCTTTATCTAAATCACTATAAAAATCAAAGCAAGTTCTTAATTTGAATTACTCTGTCAGAAACTATATATTCTGTTCATTTACTAGCATTCACATTTACTAAGTACATTCACCTACTCTGTTTTGACTCTCATCAACCTTATGAGTTAGGATTTTGCTACTCACATCTCAAAAACATGGATAAAGCTGAGTCTTGAGTTCAGTGAATTGCCTGATGCTACTCAGCATGCAGGGTGTCAGTGTTGGAGCTCAGGCCCAGCTTCTGAATACAAGTCAAAGTTCCCTTTATCTCTCTCTCTCTCTCTCTTTTTCTCTCTCTCTTTAATTTTTGAAGTGGAAGCACGAGTTGCTTCCTTCTTTATTTTTTTTAAAGATTTATTTATTTATGCATATAAGACAGTTCCCTTTCTCTTGGCTGAAGCATTACAAGGAATAATGATGGGCACCTCTTGGGGTGGACTGATTGTGGAATAAGAAGTCTTCCTGGCAGAATTGATTTCTGTTTAGGTGATAGAAATATTCATTAGCCTCTGTAAAGAGTTAAGTATTAGACCAGAATCTTCTTCTTGGAAGGACACTTAATTTGTCTGACTGTTCACATGGAGAAGTCTGAAATAAATATCAAGACTATGGGTCTTGAGATTACAAAGTTTATATGGGAAATTGGGATTTTTATGATTCTCTAAATGGATTAAAATGGGAACATAAAGCATTGGTTTAGTATAAAGTACAGAGCTTTTGACCATTCTGTTTACTGGTTAAGGTGAATTACATAAGCAGAAAAATTGTTAATTTTAATTGTCTTTGTAAATAATTCCACTTCTGCATTTAATCTTCAGAAATTGCTTTATTGCCTATAGTTTTATGTTTTCTGAGATGAGACATTATTAAAATATCCTCTGCTATATTTTATTTTAGTGCTTAGTTTCATTATCAATTTTAGTAAAGTAATATTTTTGAGTATTATACCAGAGTCATTTAGTCCACTACAATGTCAGTGCAAAATGTGAGATGCTTTTGCTTTATTTATTCATACACATCCTTGTTTATTGTTTCAGGCTCTCTGATACATTTTTGTTCTTGTTCAGTGTTTCCTACTTTCACTTTTGTGGTTGAACTGTCACTAAAACATTTACTCACTACTATTGTGTAGTTAAAACCCAGAACATACAGTATGAACTTTAAGAAAACATTTCATGGTCCAATTTTAATAATTATTACAAGTAATTGAACTGCTATGTTAGGGGGGAAAGTTCCCCCAATTTTCTAACTAATTAACAATGATTAAAAAAAAGTTTTGAGTCTATCTCCTCCTACTCTACCCTTCTCTGCAAAATCCAATAGCTAATGTTCATTGTAAGAAGCATATTTGAGAGATTATATGAATTTGTCCTTTTGATTAGTCAAAAGGTATTCTAGAATGAGCAATTTTAAAAGTGATTCAACCCAAAAAGTAGAAATAACATGGAGCGGGCCTCCCTGGTGGCACAGCAGGTTAAGCAACGCACTGTGAAGCAGACCGCAGCTACTGCAGCATGAGTTCGGTCCGTGCTGCCAGCCCAGGAGGGGACCCAAATGGCGTAGCAGACCTCTCCTGCCTTGCCCGCTGCTTCCCTCGTTTGTGTGTTTCGGTCAGTCTGCCTGTTCTGCTTCCCACTCTGTCTGGTGAGTCCTCTCACCTCCTGTGACTCTGGCCTGTGCCCCAGCTCTTGTATGCATAAATAAATAAATCTTAAAAAAAAAAAAAAACAGAAATAACATGGAGCAAAAATTCAAAATTCACTATAAGTTTGCCTCTTTCAAAATTCACTATAGTTTTAAGTGGATTTCTAACAAGAAATTTACTTTAAGTTCACTAAGCAAGAGATGTCTAATCACAAATTTAATGTGCTCAGTTACCAAGTTTGCTTATCAATAGCCTCCTCAAAGCAGGCTTTCCTCAGAACTTACTACTTCAAAGCATTAGAAGTTATTAGACAGAAAACTTACTAGGAAAAAAATGGTGATTTTATAACTTTAAAGAGCCAATAAATTTGTAGCAAATAAAGTAGCAAACACTGCTACTAAAAAGGTATAAGTAGCACTTACTCAGTTCCAGAAACTGTATTCTTATGTTAAATCCAAAAGGTCTCTGTCAGTTTTCATTTTTTTTAATTCTCAAACTGATATTTACAAAACATTGAAAGAAAACTGGCTATTAGACAGTGGCACTATAATTTTAAATCACATAGTACCACTTAGAGAAATAAGATGCTCTGTGGACATAACTTTGATACTGGTTAGGTATTTAAGGTTTATGGTATCCTGTATTTATAGAGTATATTTTAATTTATAAATATTGCTTTAGTACCCTGCATTTATAGGACATATTTTAATTTAAAAATATTGCTTTGATATTAGCAACAATCTTAAGATGTGTGCAGACAGAGCACACTATTAATCCCAGTGTAGAGATGAGAGAAGGTAAGATTAAAGCGTCTGAACAACTCACTAAAGAACAGATATTAGAGGAAGTTCCAAGTCTCTCAGCTTTACTCCATGTTATTTCTACTTTTTGTATTGAACCATTTTTAAGATTGCTCATTCTGGAACATATTTTGACTAGTCAAAAGGACAAATTCATGTAATCTTTCAAATGTGCTTTTTATAATGAACATTGACTTAGATTTTACAGGAAGGGGTGAAATAGGAGGAAATAGGCTCAATTTTTTTTAATCATTGTTAATTAGTTAGAAAATTTTTGGCAACTTATCTTCCTACATAGTAGTTCAGTTATTTGTGATAATTATTAAAACTGAGAAATAAATGTTGCCATAAAGCTCATACTATATGTTTTGGGTTTTAGCTATACAATAATAGTGAGTAATGTCTTAATGAAGATTTAACCCTAAGCAGATTTGGCAACACGTTTCTGACTTAGATATCCTTGACCATACCCTGATCATCAACTTGTCAAAGTATCAGTAGGTCTGTGCCACTTCATAAAATGTCAGATAAATATGTCAATGGTCATAATCAATAAAATCCATTTGAAGTGTAATTATGGACAAGTAAAAATTCCTGTTCTGTGGTCATACTTCATTATCAAAGCGGTTAATGCTGTGCTAGAAATCCCCAATCTTACAAACTTAGAAGATTCTACCTTCTGGATTCTACCTGATTGATTTTAAAAGAAATTTAAATAGTAGTCATAATTGAAGCTCAGTAAATCAGACTTAATGTAATTGAGAAAGATAATATGGGAAGAGTTCTAGCCTAAGGAATTATCCTCATTTAGTCAGAAATAGAGAGCTCTCAATCTAGGATTATTTTTTTTTTTTTAGTCAGGTGGGAGAGATTTTGTTGTTCTGTTGCTTGAGACTCTCTCAGTGCCTGCTAGCCTACCTGCCATTGCTGGCTCTAGAGAGAAGCTTTAATATCTCTCCCCTATATAGAGAAGCAAAAAAATCATTCTGTTTAATCAATTACTTAGTGTGCCATGCTCCCAGACCAGTGGGATCCACATACTCTTTATTCTCTTTATGTCAGAAAAATGTCTTTATTCATAAACATCATATTCCAGGAAGCTTCATACACCTAACATCAATAAAGCACCTCTCAGAATTTCAGAAGCTGGTGACTCAGTGGTGTTTAGTCTGTTTATTTCATTGTCATTTATGGACAACCATTATATGAAGAAAATTAAAACCTAAAAAGCAAGATGGTCAATTCTGCCAGTATTGCATTGATAAAAACTGTACTACTGATTCCCATTTGCCTCACAGTTCACCCAGGATTCTTTTCTATTTCATCTTAGTTAAAACTCAGATATGGTAGTTTGAAATACAAAGTGTGTTTCATGGGTAGAACAGGCAGAACAGCATTAATGACTAAAAGCAAGGACTATGGAGTAGACTGCCTGAGTTTGGATCTTAACCCCACAACATACTAGTTGTGTGACCATAGGCAAATTCCTTAACATCTGTGCTTCAGGTTTCCCAACTATAAATGGAGATGATAATATATCTACTGAATAGGAATTGCTTGGAAATTAAAAGGATTATTATATGTCAAACTCTCGGAATAGTGCATAGCATATAGAAAGCTTAAGCTCAACACGGACATGTAACTATTACCAGGTCAGATGTCCAACCATGCTAGTGACAATATATTCAGAGATATATTACCTAACTGCTTCTCATGAATGATGGCCACAGAGATTATAAATGAAAGATTAGCTCAACTCCTCATTCCAAGTGTTGGCAGCACTATGTACACACAAAAAAAAATCTATCTGAAAATGAAAGGACCCAGGTTTTAATCCATGTTTGTTCTGAACTTGCTATGACCTTGGGAAGCTGCCTTTTTTTCTCAGTTTTTTGAACTGTAAAAATAAGGAAATTTTCAAGACCTATAGAGATTTACCATGCTACAGTTACTTAGTTTTTGAGGGGTACAGGGAAAATCTCAATGATTGAGTAAACTGGAAACTATTATTATTATTATTATTATTTTGTATAGAAGAACTGGGATATAGGCCAGAGGAGCAGGGGGTGGGAGGATTCACCAGAGACAGAGTAGGGAGCAGAACAGGCAGATTTACTGAAATACACTGCTGAGGGAAAAACAGTGGACAAGACAGGAGAGGTCTTCTGCGCCATGTGTTAGCTCCCTGGCCAGGTATCCATCTCAGGCCATAGTGGTTATAGTGCTGAGATCTAACCCCTAGTCCACCAGGGAGGCCTATGGAAACACTTTATTCAGTGAACATTTGTGTGCCATACAGTTAGGGTTCTTTCAGTAGATATAGACTTAAACAAGCAGGACAAGAATAGTCCTCTCCTAGAATTTGTTATAGAGAAAAGAACCCATCAATCAATAATAGACTAACAGACAGATAAGAGAATTTCAGGTTGTGCAGTGCTATCATGAAATTAACACAGGATGAAAGGATATGTAAGGTTACTTTAGTTTGGGTAGTCAGGAAAGTTGTCTCTAAGAAGAGCACAAGAATAAGCCAGTTTATGTGAAGTTTAGGGGGAGAAAATTGTAAGCTGAGAGAACAAAAGTTCAAGCTCTAATGCAGTAATTTGTTTGCAATATTTAGGAACAAAAGGAAGACAACATAAGAGAGAGTGGAAAGAGGCGAGGTAGGCCAGACTCCTGTAATCTCTGTAGCAAAGGTAAGGAGTTAAAATTTTATACTAAATGTGATAGAAGCTATTGGGCATTTTTAAACGGGGGATTGATTACTTACTCTGGTGGCATATAAGTGTATATTGTATAGTGTATTCATTATTAAATGCGAATTGTTTTCAGAAACTTCATTGAAGGAGGCATTCTTAATTTCCTAACCAGAGGAATGAATTTACTGCTTTATTAAGTCATTGGTTATTTTATTCATTTATTTCATTAATTCCGAGTCCTTGTCTCAGTTTAGCTCTTGAGAGGACATTTGGGCAAACCATATAATTCTGAATTTTCTCCTTTAGTATTAGAAAAATAAGAATGAAAGTAGTTTCTCATCCTAAATTTGGAGATACGACTAGAAGATTAAAATTACCACCGTGAAACATTTTGGGTTGTTTTCAAGATATTGTGTCTTATATATTTCTTATTCAGTGCTTTAAAATGTTTCATATTCCTATGGGAAATGTGGAGAAAAAAGCAAGGAGGGGACATAGAGCCATCTACTCTAGCTGGTCATTAAAAATATAGACAAGTCAGTAGCTCTTCAATCCTGAAAGGCACTTAATACTTTCGTAAAATGTGAATAATAATGATGATGTTAATACTCGGATGTTATTATTATTTTTATATGAAAAAACACCCATTAAAGTACTTAGGATACAATCTGGTACCAGTTTACAAAGTGGGCATGTAAACTGCCCACTTTGGGGGACTCCCATAGTGCTATATGTCTGGAGAGCCTGCTATATACTGGGAGGCTGGTACACTTTTCTCTGCCTCTACCTTTTGGCTTCCAAGTGTACATGATTTAATCTGGACGAGTCTGAGTTAATATGGTGCAAAGATAATGTTGTTACTATATTTGATTCATATTCAGGCGTTAGTGTTATTTGAAAGATTTTGTGATCTCTTCCATCACCATACCATTTCTGCTGCCTCAAAGTATGTACACTTGCCTATATTATCCAAGTTTAGTCCTCCAATCTCCCTTTGATACTGTGAACCCCTATTATCCCATCAATTCATTCCCCTTGGCTTTTGATAACCAGTCAGTTTAATCTAATTGCAGTAAATCATTTCTAATGAATATAGGCTAAAAATTTCATGCTGGCTCTCCTTCAAGTACCTTTCTCTCTTAAACTGTATTTCATCTTCTAATATGTTTGAATTGCTGGATGACAGTTAATGAAACTACCAGAGCTGCCCAGTGTTGCACAGCTAATACTGCTCAAAATGTTGTACAGTAGAAAGCACTTTCACTAAATCCTCTTTCTCCAGGAAGCATAAAGATAGATAAACCCCCTCTCACCTTCATATTCCCACCACACATGGTTAGGGTATCAAGTGGTAGCACTGGCCACACTTTGTTTTGCATCAGGGTTATTTATTTAACTATACACCTATTTTTCCTTTGGATTGTTAGCTCCTTGAAAGCAGTAATTTACATTACTCACTATTAAATTAATATTTGATATGCATTTAATTCATTAATGTAATTATCTTTAAGAATTAAAACATTGTAAATAATACCTAAAACTCCCTCTGCCAATTTTCTTTAATCATGGTCCCCTTTAGTCCCTGAGGTAAAATGGAGTCATTAGGTTGGTATATGGCCACCAGGGACAGTTGCCACACTGTCATCAATAACTCTTCCCCAGTGTGAATAGTACATTAGAAGGACCTACTTTGAAGAGCATTATTTCAGTGCTTTTACTATGCAGCTGATAACTATGGAGAGTATATGTTGTGTATATTTATATAAAGAGCCACTCTGGATGTATCACATTGTATAGTTTTTCTCTAACATCATGTTTTGGAAGTCTTTTTTTTTATTAAAATATTTTAAAATTTACATATACTTGCCATTAATTGTAATCCCCATGTATTCCCCATCACCATCTCACCAGTGCACCAGTGCACCATCACCTCAGTCCCTCGTGCTTGTTTTGGAGGTCTTTCCACATACAAATCTACCTAATCCTTTACAAATGATGGATGATTTTTTTTCCTTCAATGAATATCTCATAATTCATTTTGCAGTCTTTTATTGATCAGCATGTAGGTTATTTCTGAATTCTCACTATTATGAATAATTTGGTGAACATTTTTACAGCTTTATATTCCCCCTTGGGTTCAATTCAACCATATTAGAAGATATATACTTTGTAAAATGGATAAGATAAGAACCATTTCTGGAGCTTCCCTGGTGGCACAATGTGCTAAGAACCACACTATGAAGCAGACTGTGGTCACAGCAGCATGAATTCAGTCCCCACCACCGGCCAGGGAGGTGACCCACATAAATGGCAGAACTCTCCTGTCTTGCCTGCTCTTCCCCTCAGCAGTGTGTTTCAGTCCATCTGTTCCCTGCTCTGTCTCTGGTGAATCCTCTCACCATCACCCCCAACACCTCTGGCCTGTACCCCAGTTCTTATATGCATAAATAAATAAATCTTTTTAAAAAAAAAGAATCACTTTCTCACTCATTTTGTGTCCCTCTCACATTGTCTAGCATTCAATGTGGCTTTAATAAACCCTCAGTAGATAGTTTTTAGACTGTTTTGCATGATTCTGACTCATATCATTCTTTATAGCTCACATTCTCCGAATTGGAACCCAGTGCAGAGACAAAATAAACTGACATCCATACTGCCTATGCTGAGAACAAAAAACAAAGACACCTCCTCATTTATAGAGAAACCTGCATGTGTAGACTAGAGGACATGATCAGGTTCAAGATAATCATTTTTAAAAGAATTTATTAAAATAGGTAGAAAAGCAAAATTCAAATTAGTCTCAAAAAGGTATGGCTTCCATAGAAGCAATTAGAAGCATTTCTTTTTTAAAGCATTCAAACTTATGAACATCTACTTTTCTGCAGCCTAAATGAAAAATGAGAAAATCATTCTTTCATTGTGAATACTAAATCATATTTAAGTAATCTCTATCAGCTACACATTTCCATATACTTTATGTGACTTCATTTATGCACATTAATAGCAAATACCAAATGATGAATTATTTCTCACAGGAATGATAGTTAATTTCACTGACCACCCCCCTATACCCTTATGTCACATTTCAATGCATCCCCCTGTGTAAGGAGGCAGACCTGTGGAGAAGAAACTGCAAAAAGACAAATCAATGTAAAGCTCTGTGATCCAAAGCTAAGGTCACTTTTAATGGAATAAAAGGCATCGCACAGCTTTAGTTATTATACCACAACCACATGCCACTATGCCCTTAACTGTAACTAGAGCACAATAATACACCTCCTGGGATATTTTAAGTGGCACTGCAAACTAAGGGGGCAGAAAGGTGAAAAAGAAATATTTCTGTAAATAAAACACAACATTGATTAAAAAAAAACATTTTGTTTTTTTAATAACAATTTTCAATTTTACTTTGCCTGCCCTACCTCTGTCATCACCACATGCAAAGTAGTTATCTCCTAAATATTTAATAGACTTATTACTGTAGGGTTTCAGACAGCAATCATGAGGCCATTCACTATTTTAGAGGTTATATAGTTTGACTATGAGATTTTTGATATATGAGATCATACATGCATTTCTCAGGAGGGACAACAGGAGTGATATTAATGGAACTGCATCATCCTTTATTCAAGGTGGGCCATTCTGGGAGCAGATGAGAGTACTGTATACAAAAAATTCTCCAAATGCTTTAGGCCCTGGAGATTTTCTAGTTTTGCAACTATGTGTAGTCTTCATTAAACACTTCCTTGAAATGACTTGAAACAACTTTTTTATTCTTGTATCCTAAAGTCTGCATCTTGAAAAACAGTAAAGTATCAAGATTGTTTTTGTAAAAAATCATGAAAGATAAGCAAATAAATTCCTTAGTCTGTGAGATTGTTTTCATGAATACAACTTCTGTGCATTAACATGGAACTTTGTATTCATCTTTCATTCCAAGTTATTTGTGTCTGTCTGTATTTGTAAAACTAAATATAACTGATGCTATGAGGCAAAAGAGCATTCATAAAAAGATACTTCTCATAAGTAACCTTACTTACTCCATATGTAACTAGAAGGTTTCCACTGAACCAGAAGATAGAGTTCTCAAAAATCACGTACTTTTTCTATGTGAGGAAATATGATTCTGCTCAGGTACTGAGGAATTGATTAACTGAAGTATTTGGGGACTATGCTATTCTGAATCCCTTTATAATTATTTGTTGAATGAGGAGAGGAGGGAATAAAGACTGGATATAGTTAAATTTAAAAGGACTAGAGCAAAGAATGTGAAAGAGATCACAAGAAAGTAAAAAACAAAAATTCATAGATACATACATTTAAATCTCCCCTATTTAGGAGAAAATGAGGGAAAAGGAAATTTTAACTAAGTTTAAGGAAAAAGTATTTTACATTTGCTTAACACTATAGTCACCAAGTATTCCATTAATGACTATAGTTTCATTTAAATATAATTAGTAAAATATGTCTGCTTTTTTCTTAAAAATATAATTACTAAATCACAATAGAATACTTTGTATCTTAAGAGAATTATGCAAAGTGAAAACTGTTAGTCACAAATGATTGCATATTATTTGTATTTATATGATATTCATGAAATGACAAGGAAATGGAGAAATAGAGAACAGTTCAGTGATTTCCAACGATTATAGTTAGTGGGAAGTGTGACTGTTAGTGGGTTAACAAGGTATTTTCTTTGTGATTCTGAGATAGGTTTCTGTCCTGACTGTAGTAATGGTTAATGAATCAATACATGTATAAAATTCATAGAAGTACATACAAATACACACACATGCACATGAAAGTGCATGAGAAAATTAAATCCTAATAAGTTAACAAGTGCTGGTTTTCTACTTTGAACAATAATGTAATATAATTACATAAGGTGTTAGTGAAGAAAGATATGAAGAGTACATAAGAACTTTGTAAAATACTTTAAGATCAAATAAAAAATACTATCATACCTTCTACTCTTACGAAATAGTTTCACTTATTTAGAACTTTTACTATCACCTGGCATATTTTCCCATTCCAATTCTGACTTAATCTCTCTCTCTATCCTTCCTTTCCTTAATTCCACCTCCACCCTCCTTCCCTTCTACTTTGAAGCATCTCATTCCTCTTGTGTGAAGCATAATACTCAATTTTGTAGTTGATATACTTTTGTCTTATCACTCGATTTTAAAGTTTTTACAGACAGAGATGATATCATTTGCATTTCAGTACTATTTGCATATTTTCCATTTACATTGAATGTGAAAAATACTACATCAAGAACAAAAAAAAAGCAAAAACAAAAATGCTATCTCCATCATAGTTTATATTCACTAATATTTAATTACTTTCATTTAAAAAATTTCTCCTACATCACACTAATATCAAAACTGAACAAGGACAACACAAAAAAAGAAAACTACAGACCAATCTCTCTAATGAACACCAACACAAAAACCCTCAACAAAATCCTAGCCAACAGAATCCAACAATGCAGCAACAAGATAATCCACCATGACCAAGTAGGATTTATCCCAGGAACACAAGGATGGTTCAATATTCGAAAGTCAATAAATGTAATCCACCACATCAATAAAAAGAAGAAAAAAAAAACCACATGATTATATCAATAGATGCTGAGAAAGCTTTTGACAAAGTTCAGCATCCATTTATGATGAAGGCCCTTGGAATTCTCGGGATAGAAGGACCATATCTTAATATAATAAAGGCCATATATGACTAGCCCATAACCAACATCATTCTCAATGGCAAAAAGTTAAAATCCTTTCCCCTAAGATCTGGAACAAGACAAGGATGCCCTTTTCCACCACTGTTCTTCAATATAACACTGGAAGTCCTGTCCAGAGCAATAAGACAAGAAAAAGGTATACAAGGTATACAAATAGGGAAAGAAGAAGTAAAATTATCACTGTTTGCAGACGATATGATAATATACATAGAGAACCCCAAAAGCTCTACAGAAAACCTACTCAAGCTAATTGGCTGGTTTAGCAAAGTAGCAGGATACAAAATCAACACACAAAAATCAGTAGCCTTCCTCTACGCAAACAACCAAGCTGAAGAAGAAAAAATTAAAAAAACCACCCCCTTTATAATTGAAACCAAAAAATTTAAATACTTGGGAATAAATCTAACAAAAGAGGTGAAGGACCTTTACAAAGAAAATT
>JAGFMF010011688.1:895255-970753 GCA_019455555.1 Galemys pyrenaicus
AGGAATAAGAACAATAATAATAACAATAACAGCAATAAAGACACAGAAACCAAAAATGAGGAGACAAGGACAGACTGGGGACACCTGGTGGGGCGGGGAAGGGGAGGGTTAAGAGAACATGGGAGCACGAGGGACTGAGGTGATGGTGCACTGGTGAGATGGTGATGGGGAATACATGGGGATTACAAGTGATGGCAAATATATGTAAATTTTAAAAAATTATATTAATAAAAAAATAAAAATTAAATAAAAATTAAAAATAGTAAATAAATAAAAATAAAAAATTTCTCCTGGTTGTAAGAAAGCAAAAAGGTTGAAATGTTTGCTGTACTTCTTTGGTGATGTCCTTAGCTACCCTGAGCATATAAAGATAAAAGTATTGATATATACATAAAATATTTAGTACATTGTATTGATAATCTTCTCAATAATAATATTATTGATAACACTAGATTACACTAAGCTCACTCTTTGAATGGAAGAAAACATAAAGTAATATTTTCCATATAAAGCTCATGTAATCTCTTTCTAGACTTGAACTGTTGCTATTATGAAGAGATTTACTGTACAGATTGAATTTTATGATGAGCATTGGTACTTTCTTGCTATAACCACTCCAAAAGTCAACAGAAGAATATCAAATTATGAAATGTCTAAATGTTGTGCTGTAATTATATGGATTTCTTCATCAAAAATGATCTTTTTGTGACTTTTCAATGTTTACAACTATTTAAGAGTGGTTTTGCAAGAAGTCAAGACATTAAGTTTCCTAATGCTTCCCAAACTTTGTAGTATGTTGGAATAGATTAAAAGTTTCATGCTGTTATATTCTCACATCCTTAAGAAATTGTCCCTTGAACACCTCGCTGGTGGCACAGTGGGTTAAGCAACGCACTAAGAAATTGTCCCTTGACATGGATGGGCCTTCATAACATTATGCAAAGTAAAGTAAGTCAGATAAACACAAATACTGTGTGATATAATTATGTGTTGAATTAAAAAAAAACTCAAGTGATTATTAGACTTATTATCAGTAGCAGAGAGATGGGAAGCAAAATTGGAAGGACATGGTCAAAGGGTGTAAATTTCCAGTTATAAGGTAAGTAAGTACTTTGAGGTAATATACAACCTGTTAACTATATACAATACTGCTGTTTGATATATGGGAAAGTTGTTAAAAACTTATTCAAAGAATTATCACAGGGAGAAAGTTTTTTTCCCATTTTTCTTTTTTTTTTTTGTATCTACATGAAAAGATAGATGTTAGTTGAATCTCTTATGGTTATAGTTTCATAATATATGTAAATCAAACTACCATGTACACCTTTAACTTAAACAATGATGTCTGTCAATTACTTCCTAATAAAATTGGGGAATAAAAGAAATTGTGCCTCACACTTTGCTATTTTGATGGATTGAAAAGACAAAGAATATTCTATTATTAATAGTTAAAAAACAATTGTTTTCTCACATAAAGAAAAAGAGGCAATTTTATATAGTATTTTCAGCAGAGATAACATAATGTCTAATAAGCAGTATTTCATACAACTACACAGGAATTTATCCCCTTTATATTTAACAACTGAGCAGCAAAGACTCATAGTTTTATTATACTTCTTTCTTAGTGTATATGTGAATAAAATTGAGTTATGTTTGTAAGTTATTGTCAGGGACAAATCCAACCATATTTTAATGATCTAAGCTATAAAGATTAAAAAGTTCACTACAATCTAGCTTCCTTTCATGCTGCATGCTAAGTTCCTTTTAGGAAACATAACAGAGTGAAAAATGGACATAAAAATCTGGGTTCTTTAACATTTGGAGGTTTTGACTTTTTCTGACTGCTTTGTCTTGGAGAGCAGAAACATTTCTAGAAATGACAACTTGAGGTCAGTGGTTTATGACTTTGCGTCCTTTGCTGGCTGATATAAAATGCCACTGAGTGCACAGTATGATATGTGTGCCTTAGATAGGAAGCAAAAAATCCTGTGCAGTGGGTCTTGTTTATATAAGCTATACGGTAAAATTATGCTTGGTTAGATGACATGATATTAGTCATACATTTACTTTCCCACTTTCCTATTGTTTACAGGACTTACTGATTGTTCATTCAAAATACTTAGATATTATCACTGAAAAATTAGAAATAAAGTTTTTGTGCAGTATTATTTCTCACTTGATTAATTGTGAAAAGATGGAGGGAAATTGAAAACAGTATGAACAGTGGGTATTTCCCAGTCTAAATATACTTTTCCCCGAATTCTTCCTGGTCTTTCTGGACTCAACATTTCCTTGCACTCTGATTTCTGATTGGGTTTGGCCTATTGTAGGTTCTGATTGGGTTTGGCCTAAGCATCTGGAGGTTGAAAGATAAGAATAGAGAGAAATATTAATACTTCATTTTTGCCAGATTTGAGTTGGTAGTGGCTGTGTTCCCATCAAACCTCCGATCAGGAAATCATCTCTGATTGCTGCAGCTCTCACCAGATCCTGGTAACCGTTCTTCCTATAACTTTTTTAGACTGTCATTTTTGTCAGTTATGCTACTTGGATGGGTCACCTATTTCCTGTCAGGATCCTGACTGGCAGTATAGAAATGATCACTTTCAAGGCCCTTTCCCTAGGATCTCTGCTTTATTTCCTCCACATTAACTCTCCATGTTTTCTGCTACCATGCTGATACTCACCTTCACTCTCATTCAGCATTTATTTATGCCTCTTTCTCCCCATTAACTATACTTTTTCATTTGTTCTGTCTTTCTCAATCAAAATCCATATTCTTTTTAAAAAAAAAAATCCACTTATTTATACATACAAGAACTGGGGCACAGGCCAAAGGTTCAGGGGTGAGAGGATCCACCAGAGACAGAGGGGGGAACAGAACAGGTAGATTGACTGAAATACACTGCTGAGGGAGCAGTGGGTGAGACAGGAGAGGTCTGCTGCACCATGTGGGTTAGCTCCCTCACCAGCTTGGGCATTGAACTTGTGCTGCTGCAGTGGCTGCAGATAGCTTCATAATGTTGGGACTTAACCCCTTGCACCACTAGGGAGACCCTAGAATAGGTCCATATTTAATTTAATTGGGAAGAAATTTTATAATTTACTCATGGAAATGTAGAAGGAAAAAATCCTATCTTTTTCCATCCATGATACATCTAGAAAGCACTATCAGCCAAGAGTATGTCATGTTTCAACTCACAAAAATGAACATTCTCAGCATCTATGGTTCATGCTGCAACAGAATTCTGCATTACTCATTGTCTAAAATATGCCCCTCATTCTAATAATGAAGATCACAAGTCTCACTTTATCTCCAGTATCATTCATCCAGTTCTGGTTGGCAGTGGCCCGTGGCTGAACTCCCAGAATCAGTACATTTCCAAGCCAAACCATTCTTCTCTTTCATATTATGTCTGCTTTCATGGAGGGAGTCTCAGAGAAAAGGAAGCAGATATAGACTGTGTAAATAGCGCATATTGTAGGGTTGAGAATAAAATAATTTTAGAGGAAGTTTGCAATTTTGCTAAATCAATTAAAAAGTTTAAGAACTTAAGAATTACATGTATACACTATACATACATGAAAGAGAAAGATACAATAAGCAGGTAATAAGAGAAAACAGAGACAGACACAGGAAAAAGAAAAGAACACTCAAGAGTAATATAATTTCTTTTGGATGTAAGCACAAGGTATTTTAGTTACACTCACTCTTACATTCGACTAACTTATTTTTGTGATCTACTCTATTCCTAGTCAAATATTTTCTAATCCATTACTTCTCAAACTAGAGTAGGTATGAAAATTATACAGTTTATAAAGATACAGATTTTGATTCAGTAGCTTCATGGGCAGGGGGAAGTATCTAAGATTCATTTCTAATAAGCTCCTAGGTGATTTCTATGTGGTTGACTTGTAAACTCACTTTGAGGAGCAAGATGGTTGTCCCTAAGATACTCTTGGGATAATGGGAGAAATGGGGGGTGGGGAGTGGTAGAAAAAGTAGGAGTACCTTAGAAAATGAGATAACAAAAGACACGTATATACTTTATATTTTTAAGAAGTTCTCTGGCTTTGGATTGTGAGTATTGGCATTCCATGTCAAACTGATTTCAGAAGCCTATTATGCTTTACTTTTAAAAGTAAAAATTAAAGAAAATAGAAATAGATAAATAAAAGTAAAAATATTTATTTTGCTGACTTCTGTGATTTGAGACCAGTTACTTCCTCAAATGTTAAGTCTGTATGTAACAGAATGAATTTAGACTTCTATTTTTAAGGGTCCAATAGATTATTTTTTAAAATATTGATGATTTATTAAACTACAAAATAATCAATTTTATTCATTTTGTGTAGGTGTACACATGTCCTCCAAATAAATTGCAAGGAAAAAATTTGTACAGCACAATTTTGAAGTTTCTTTTTGATGAGCAGTAAAAAGTTTCAGTTTAGTGGGGAATAACCTACTGTAAGAAAAGTTTTTATAAATATACAAGGGATACAGACTTACTCCCTCTCAGAAACGTCAAACTAAAAAAATAACCTTAGAGTAGGATTTTTATTTATAAAATGAAGCAGTGTCTTAATCAGTGATATAGTAAGAGGAAGGTTCATAGTTTCTCTTTTTCTGGCTTGAGTAAAGTGAGGCACAGAGTGGTTAATCTTCTTGTTCAAGATAGCACAGTTACCAGCTCCAGAGAACACAGGAGGATCAAAGTCAGTCCACCAAAACAGGCTGCAGAACGTTTGGAATCCGGTCAGCTTGGGACTTCCTGCTTCTTGGTGTCTTGCTTCTTGGCTTCTTAACCTCTTGGCTTCTTGCTTTTACATGTATCAGTGAACCCTTAATGATCGTGTCTTTTATTATTGATAGGCTAGAATTTTCCTAGGGAAGTTTCTAACTCAGTTTGCTACTGACACTTTAAGATTTGGTTCTTTTAGCAACTCTCCTATTTTTTTTTTAATCAATATTTGTGCCCTTATTTACTGGCATTTGTGGTAAAATTCATTTATTCCTTTAACAGTTCCTATCAGCAACAAAGAATTTGAGAAACCCAATTTCGAGTCTCTAATTTTCTCCTACCACCCTAAACCCACTCTCACTCCTTTCACATGGCTATTCTCAGCTCAGGCTCACTAAGTACACAATTCTGCCACTTACCAAGTTCAGTTACTTATAGAATCAAGAAGGGGAATAAAAAGTAAATTATTATTGTGGAGAACTTTCTCCCATTCACAACAAAGAATTTGCTGTGTTCTTCACAACTAGGATGATCTAGTAATTTATAGCCTATATGGATACTTTTCAAAAATTAAAGGGGTGGGATTAAAATTAACCCCATATTATAAACTGTAGTGCCAGCCATGCACAGAGGAGGTGCAGACAAGCAAAGGAGGAGTCCTGGAGCCCTCAATGGCTTTTTCAGGCTTTTAATGATCTTTCTCCATCACTTGTAGTGAGGCAACCAGGTACAGGGCAGGCAAGGCAAATCTTTACTCTCTCTGTGCTGGCATTCTCTCCTGGTCTCTTCATTGGTCTTTACTGGACTCCACCGCATGGTCCTCTGTGGCCATGTGGCTCTGTTTTCTGCCTCTGCCCATTTCATGCTCAGTCTCTCGGCTCATGTGTGCCCACTTATGCATGCCCACATCATGCTCCAGGTGCCAGCATCAGGCACATGTGTAAGACCACGGGTGTTGATCATTGATGTTAATGAAGGGAGGACAGAAAAACATGCTAACCTCCGTTTACCCTACATAAGCATAAAGTAGAACTTTCCTGGGTACACAAGATATGGCCACCCTATGGCTTGCATAGGTCTCCAAGATACCACTGGAATGGCAAAATAGTTGGTGGAACCTTAGCAATCACCTGAGTGAATGTGGGATTAACCTCTAGAAGTTTTATTGTACTTTAACGTATCAGTTTGATAAACTTAACCACCTATATAGGCATATACAACAATGCAATGGAATGAATGTTGTGTTAGATTAGGCCACCTGTGGATTCTACTTCTAGAATATTCTCCCCTCTAATTCTCCATGACCCCAGTCTTTGTCTCCAAATGTATCCTAATTCTTAGTCCTTCTCAGTTCAACTGCAGCCTAGCTAATCTTCAGCAAAAGCAATTCTGAACCAGTAACTCCAGTTTAAATCCTTTCAAGGGCACTCTATAAAGAAATAACAAGATATGCAGCCCAATTTACAAATTCCTCCATCATCTCCACCACTAAGCTATCACTGAGCAAGTAATTTGCTCAGTGGAATGTTTGTAACCAAAAATAGAAAAATGACATGCCAAGGCCACTACCCAAAAGTTTACTATCTTTGAAAAGATAACTCTCCTACCGCTCAACGGATGGACTGAGGCTCCCCAAGAGCTGGTTTGAGCATGGTTTTACTTTTATTTTTCTGAACTTATGGTAATTGGGGAAGTGAGTGGAAGGAACTAAGAGTGGACTGAACATGTTTTAGTCAGAAAGCAGGTAGAGGAACTAGATCTTTGAAGAGTAGCCGAATATTGGAGAATGGTAGAAACATTGAAGAGTTAGGAAGAAGATAGGCCAGGAATGGAGAACTTTTAAACTATTTGTAAATCTCTTTCAGGTTGTAAGAACTCGTTCAAACGAGAGGAGACTGATGTTTTGTGCCATAGATGTGAACCCCCTGACTTTTATTACCAGTCTTGGCTGCATATTAAAGTCACAAGGGGACTTTTAAAATGCTAGCCCCTAAGACTCTTCTCTATATAAGACTCATCTCTGGTGTAGTTAGTCTCAGGTGGGGTTAAAAAGTGCAGTGTTTAAAATCCCCCAGGTGACTCTTGTGAAGATTAAATGAAATTACACATGTGAATGCACTTTGCACAGGGCTCTCTAAAGGTTACCTCTTATTGATAGGATTACTAAATCAATAGCCACTGAATTTCAAGGCAACAAAGAAAAACAGCACAGTCATGTACTCTCTTAGGCCATAAACCTAATTCAAAATGAGTCTTTGACTAGAACCTTAAAGTCCAAGTTAGGTAAAGAAGGGGGTCATGTAGCCCAGGAGAAGGAAGAACATATGCAAAGGTGGAGAAATGAGAAATATTATATTCTATGCAGGATACAAGTTTCATTTTTGATTGATTCAACAACTATTTATAGCATGCTTAACCCATGATATTCATTGAGGAATTCATTGAGGGATGAAAGATAACTGACAGAAAATTCACAGACTAAGGCAGATGAACAAGCAAAGTTAATCCTCTACGGTGCTTGAAAAGTTCGGCTGGTCAAGTTGAACATAAAAGAAAATTTTAGGAGCAAATAAGGGGGCAAAAATGGATTCTGACAGTGAAATTCGCGTGAAGTAGGTAATTCAGAGTCAAAGAAATAGATGTCAAAAAAAGGAATTTAAAAGTTCCAGTGTAATTAGACCTCACATGAGTAAAGTGGGTAAAACATGATACAGTGTCACATCTTCTTAGCACACTGCAAAGTACTCTTCAAATGTAAAAAAAAAGTTTTATTACTGTTACTTCTCAAAATGAGTATTAAATTATTGAGAAGAAACTATACACACAGTAAATATCAATCCCATATAAACTTAATATCTTTAATGTACACTACATTATTAATACATTTAATGTATTAAGATTGAAAATTAACTAGACATGCAGATTCTCATCCCCTACTGTAGAGTAAAGGTTGATCAAGTATTTCTACCCTCCCACCACTGATGATGGACACCTGAGGTGCAGCGAGCATTCCAGGGTGGGCATGCGCAAGTGGGCGCACCTGTGTTGGACACGGGCATAAATGGACAGCGTCATGAGGACGCCAGAACTGTGAGGACCAACAGACAGAACTGTGAGGACCAACTGACAGTACTGACGAGCAGCAGCAGCAGAGAGAGAAGAAGCAGCCGAGAGGGTGAGATGCGCCGGGGGCTGGGAGGGCTGCCAGCGTCTCGGCCCCCAGGCACCCCTGCCTGCCATGTACCTGGCCACCTCTACTAAATAAAGCATAAAAGCCACCGAGGGCTCCAAGAGACTCCTTTCCTTGACCCGTCTGCCCAGAACCATCCCGAACCCTGCCTCCAGTGCCGCCTCCATCCTGCGGCTACAGCCACAGAGGGCTCTAAGATTCTTCATCCCTGACCCATGTGCCCAGAACCATCCCGAACCCTGCTCCAGCGCCCCCATCCTGCCGCTACACCTACTCAAGATACAGTGAATTGGAAATTCTGAAGGTTAGATTCAACAGCCTGTGTTTTAACAAGCCCTCTAGGTGATTTGATAAATGCTATAATTTGAGAAACAAGACATTAATGTTTCCTGCTCTTTGCTACTTAGTGAGTCTGTTTAAGGACATTAGTTTGCAAGAACTGCCATAACAGATACTACTAATTAGTGACCTAAACAACAGTTTTCTTTTCACAGTTCTGGAGATTACAAGTTTGAGATCAAGATATCCTCAGGGGTGGTTTTTTTCTGATGCCAATCTTCTTGACTTTGGATAGCTTTCTTGTGTCCCACTTTCCTCTTTTTATCAGCTATCAGTAATATTAGATTGTAACCTTCCCTAATAACCTCATCTTAATTACCGATTTAAGGATCCTATTTTTTTATATAATTTTTTAAAAATTTACATATATTTGATATCAATTGTAACCTCCATGTATTCCCCATCACTGTAATGCCAGTGCACCATCACCTCAGTCCCCCATGTTCCCATCTGCCCTCCACCCTTTTCTTCCCTCCCCACCAAGTGTCCCCAGTTTGTCCTTGTCTTTTCATTTTTGGTTTTAGGATCCTATTTCTAAATGCTATCAAATTCTGACTTATTGGGTCTTGGGGCTTCAACATGTGAAATGAGAACCTTTAATTAAAAAAAAATCAATCTACATGAGACCAACCTGCTAGGGGTGGAGCAGAGGATAAGTATTTCTGAAAAATTCACATATGGTTCAAATGTGTAACCAGGACTAAAAACCAGACTAAAATAGCTGAAAGGCTGAACAGGTGAACACATGTCAGGGAATCTGGTCATCAGTGGTCACATCCTGCACAGCCAGGCAGGCAGACCTAACAAGGATGGAGGGTATTATGAGATAGCAAATTCAACCATAGGAAGTCTGACTTAGGGCAGTATATTCAGCCAAATCTTGAAACAAGAGTGGACTAGATGAGACTTCAGAAAATGGAATTGTGATGCTGTAGGGTCTGAGAAAAGTCTCACTCAGGCTTTTCTGCCCTCCCACCATTGGTGTAATGATGGACACCTGCAGTGCTATGCACATGCCTAGGTGGGCATGTGCAAGTGGGGGCACCTGAGTTTGGACACGGGCTTATATGGACGGCATCATGAGCACGCCAGTACCAACAAGCAGCCGCCAACGTGAGCACCAAGACCAACAAGCAGCAGAAGTAGCGGGAGAACAGGAGAAGATCAGCAAAGCAGCCAAGAGGGTGAGACGAGCCGGGGGCTGGGAGGCCTGTCAGCCTCCTGGCCCCCCGGCACCCCTGCCTGCCATGTACCTGGCCACCTCTGACAATAAAAGACATAAAAGCTACTGAGGGCTCCAAGACTCCTTCCTTACCCCCCTGTCTGCTAAGAACTGTCCTAGAACTTGCTCAGTGCTACCTTCCTGCCACTACAGATGCGAATGAGGACCAGTTCATAGGAAAGCAATGTAGTGGGTATAAAAGCTTAGAATGCAACTGTGGACCTCTCTTAGAGAACAGGTTTCTAAGAAGGGTTCCTGGCCAGGAAATTGTTTCCAGGGCTAGGAGATACAGCTGCAGGAACCCAAGACGTCAGAGAAGGAAGTCAAATGGTGTCTAAGGCATCTATAACTTTTAATATCGCTTTAATGGTTTATAGAAAAAGAAAACAGGACAAACAGTCACAACAGCTAAACCACTGTCTTGATATGTGTGTATGAAGAGCTATGCAATTCTGGTGAGTTACTGGACTGTATTTCATGTGAGTGATGGGGTGTCTTACTGAGTGACTGATTAAACTTCTAACCATCCTTGTCAAAGTCGATAAACTCTGCTTTGTTCTCCTTCATGGAGAAGAAGCCAATCTTGTTCAAACTATCATTATTAGCTACATTTCCAGCACACAAAATTAAAGGACTGTTGCAAATAAACAAATGGAGTCCAGAAAGAACACACTCTTTAAAGAGTTCACCTCCTCACCCCCTTATACCCACCTGGCCCAAAGATGCAAGAATTACAGGGAACCCAACTGTGTAATAATGTTATTGATTCCCTGCTAATAGGATTTTTCTCAAGTCCAGCAACAGTCAAGTGTTTACAAGATTTCTCTTTTCAAAGCAACTCAAAACTCATTCCCAGCAGAGAAGCTAGAAACCAGAAAATCAATAATACAGGAACTGCTACTAAGGATTTTCATCTACCCAGTGAGAAGAATATTTATTTATAGAAAAACTGGCCACTCCAGTTTAGTGTGGTAATAACATGGTACAGCCAGTTCAAAGAGTGACATGGTTGAGCACAGCCTTGTATTATGCCCACCATAAATGGTCTCTATGAGGAAAAGCCTATAATTTAGAGTGATTTGCCATGAATGGTAAAGCCTGGGTCATTGTAACAGATACTTTTTATGAGCTCTATTTGTGGAGAGGGCATGTAAAAAGGAAGGAAAAAGGTTAGCTTCAGGAAACCTGGAAGAGGCAAGTGAACCTCATTTGGTTTTACTTACGTGAGAGCTATATTATACCAACCTGAACCCTCGATAGTTGAAGACTTACTTGTTAGAATGGCATATAATTTTTAAAAATGTAATATTTGGTTTGCTCCCTAAATAATCATTTCCCCCACAGTACTATTTATGTGCTTTACATGCTCTTTGAACTCTGAGGAAAAACTATGTGCCCTTTCAATTGCATTGTTTATAATAGGGTTTATCACTGGGTGGAAGTCAGGTAACACTGACTCAGTGTGAAGGTATTTTCACGGGAACTCCTTGGAGTATGTTTCTATTCACCTTTTGTGGTCTATCCCATTAGTTTTTGCAGTTGCTGTTAGAAAAGCAAGAAGTACAAATTGTAGTTATACCTTAACCAGTCTCTAATGATCCATGCACTAGTCTCTTATTAAACTTTAAAAAGAAATAATCATCCAGTAAATATTCTGTCAGAAATTAGGGAATAGTGGATCTGAACTTTAATCTCTATATGCCTATCATTGTAATTGCCAGTTTTCTCATCCATCTGTGATGCATTCCCAAAGATGACACTTGCATAATAGAATGCTTGTAAAAGTTTAAAACTAACTCTCCGGAGAAAACAGCCCTGATTTATATTGTTTGGCAATTTCACAGTGTAAATATTCTCACATGAACCATTTAAAGCTACCAACATGAAATAACTAAAATATAGTTAGAATGAGAATATACCATTATGTAGTATTTCTAGAATATAGATACAATTGAACTTAAAAAAAAATCCAGAAGCACACTTAATAATAAATCATATTAAAATAATTAGAAAGTGAGTTTTGAACACTTATGACCATGTTCTTAATATAACTTGTATTGTTGTAAATTTATATAATTTTAATAACTATGTTTACCATCTGGTTTGCAAAATTTTAGAAAATATAAAATTGGTTCTCATGACCAGTAGAAAGTACTGGTCCTCCAGATAGTAAAGTCTAGATATATGAATTATTATATTATTATTATAATAGCTCCTACCTAGTTTCTTGCTTCTATCCTAGTCCACATATAGCCCAGCCTCACATCTCAGTATGAGACTTTTACAATTTAATTTGAGTCATGCATTTTCTTTGCTGTAAAACCTGTTGCTTTGCATATCACTTGGAGTTAAAGCGAGAGTGTTCAGCTTTGTTTCTGATGTTACCTAACTGGGTGTTCCTTCCTAGTTGTCCCTACACCAATGACCTTTTTACCTAAACACCTAGCACTTTGCCAAATGTCATCTCCTGATCTCTCCATTTAAAAGTGCAGCCTCCATCAAAATTCCTCCTTTTCTTCATAGCACCTTTATCACCAGCTGGAAGATGACAAATTGAATTATGTTTTCTCCCTGCTAAAATTTTAGTTTCTTGGGGGCAAATATTTTTGTTTATGTTGCTCACTGTCATAACTCCAGCACCTAGAAATAATGCCTAGTTGAGAAGAAACTCAATGGATTACCAGTAGAAGGAATGGATATCCTGCTAGTTAGTATTTTAGGCATTTCAACAATTAACAAGCTTAAGTTGAGTAGAGTTTAATAAAGGAACTATTTCAAGGGAGCAGACAGGATGAAAGAAAACCAAGATAATGTAGCACCCCAAAGTTCATAGTAGCAGAAAGTCTGTAAGAAGAGAGAGGGTGCTTACCAGCCCTTGAGAGGAAGCAGAGACTTCTGTGGAGAAAGCCAAGGGACAGAAGCTGTGACCTTTAGTGAAAAGGTGATCCATGGGGCCTTCCTGGAGTGTGTGTTGGGGGGGGGGGGGGGGGCNNNGTGGGGGGGGGGGGGGGGGGGGGCATTTCCTGTTAGTGTCTTCACTGGCCTAATCAAAACCAGTGGACAAAGAAATCCTTTGATAGAGACCTACTCTACCTTTTTGTAGTCCTAAGCACTCTTGATAGTAATATCACTACCATTCTGCCTGTCAACTGAAAACCTCTGGTTATTTTGACCTCTCCTTAGGATTTCATATCCAATCTGTGTAAAGGGGAAAAGGGTAAGGCAGCTATCAAGAAAGCTGAAGAGAGTAGGTAGGATTGATCTGTATACTTTTTACTATTCTCTGTGACATTTTGGGGCACCCTTCACAGCCCTGGTCACAACTCAAGATCATCTGATGAATATCTTACAACCCTGTTTTACCCAAACAGGCAATACAAGCTAAAGATATATCTACCAATAAAAGGGTAAAGATTTTGAGGGGAAAAAAATGTGTATTACTCATTTTTCTGAGCATCAGCTGAGCTCCTGGCACATAGTAGATACTTAATAAATGAATAAAGGAGATTAAGTATAGGAAAAATTAACATTTTGGGGGAAGGGAAGTGTGTTCTTTTCTGACTGTGACTCAGATTGGAAACAAGTCACTTTAAAAGGGACTGACTTTTTTTTAGAATATCACTTCTTATTTAGGTGTTCTTTTGGTGAGCTTTTTATAAGAAGTATTAGTGTTTCTCATCAACATAATAGACAAAAAACATTACCAATTTGCTAAGTATCTTTGCAAAGTGAACAGGTAGAGCCGGCTGAAAACTATGATTACCTATGTTCAATAAGACTGCCTCTGTTATTCCCTCATCACTCTTAATATCAGGCCTCTTTCTTGAAGTTTCCAGGTTAAAGTCCCTTTGCTATTTTTATTTGTTTGTTTGAACCTTGGTTGTTTCCAGCTGTTAGCCATAGTGCAGTCACCATTTAAAAGCCTATCACACTTCCTCCTAGAACTAATTGATGTTAATGAGACGTGAAAAAATCTATTTGAATATCTGAGAGAGAAGTTTCATTTTCTTTTCCTGGAAAATAAAACTACAAACATGATCATGTGTGAGAATAAGCAATGTCAACAAAAGACTGATTTTAAAAATATAACCTTTTGCCACTGAGCTATTGTAACAGAGAGAGTGGTTAGGCCAAGGCAGCATAATTGTGATTTGTATTTATTATTCTCTTGCCTTAATAGGTTCATAAGAAATGACTATAATGAACAAACAATGGTTCTGATGAATGAGTTTATTGGTTAATTCATAAAACATATGGCATGCTTCCTCTGCCAGTAGTATTTATACAAAGGAAAAGCAAATGAAAATCAAGAATAAATATATAGCATAAAAAACAATGTTTTGAGACAGATCAGGAAGATAACAAATTAGGACTTTATTGATCTGGAAAAGAGGAAATTCTAGTTCTAATTTAGCCACATTTACTTAACTTCATATTGTGCTTTCATTAAAACCTGTGGATGCTGCTCCCAATTCTTATGCCCTTCTATATGTTATTACAGTTTTACTATGTAAAATTCATATTGAAAAATTAGTGATTGTTCTACACTCAGAGAAAATACCTTCTCATATTAGTTTGCATAGGCATATTATATAAAATAATTCCAAAATCACAGTGGTTTAACTTAATAAAAGTTTACTTTGACCTTACATAAACTGTACTGTTAGGTGGTAATTCTCCAGAGTAGTAGACTCATTGATCTTATTTTATTGTTTTTCACCATGTATTTCCAACATAGTTTATCACTTCACCAGGAAGTAGGGGCTGTAGGATCTTCTACCAACAACTAAATACTCCAAGTAGGAAATGTGCCATACATAATACTTGATGTTCAAGAAAGGAGTCAGAACCACTACCATAATATAAAAGCACGGTAAAGCTGCAGTCAGTATTGCCTCAGTTCCCTTATCCATGAAGTCCAGAACATAGTCCAGATTTTTGGCTTTTGTCTTCTTTTACCTTGGATGATGCTACATTTTTACCAGAAGATAATAGTAGGAAGGAATTCATGTTGACTGCTGGCTCTACCAACTACAAGGTGAGGAATCTTGGACAATATGAACTCCTCAGACTTACTTTCCTCATTTGTCAGATGGGGGAAGTAGTAGTAGTTATAGGGTTATGAGATTAAAATGAATAATGTATAAAAAGTGCCTGATTTTGAATAAGAACTCAAAAAATATTTAGCCACCTCAGTAAGTGAGGCCAAGTCTAACTGTGTACTTGCCGCTGTATCATACATTACCTAATCCACTGAAAATTACCTGAAAGAAAAAGAGATTAAGCAATATTTACTATAGGAAACTGAACTGGGGGACAAGCAATGCTTGGATCTAAAATCTTTATTTAGAGGCTATGAAATATCTATGTCATTAGTGTAAGAGTTACCTCTGATTCCTATAAATGTTGCCTTATGAATGGATTTCACTGAGAACTTTACAAGTGCTTGGGAAATTATGAAGCTAAACAATAGTCTAATTCTCTGGAGCCATTTAAAAACTGATTTACATTTACTTTGCAATATAAACAATAGTCTGTATTAGCCTAGTAGATAAAACCTAGACAAGACATATACTTTGTCTTTTAAACTTGCTTCTAAAAAGAATATCTATAACTATTTTTTTTTAGATTTATTTATTTATGCATACAAGCACTGGGGTACAGGCCAGAGGTGTGGGAGGGGGGTGAGAGGATTCACCACAGAGAGCGGGGAGCAGAACAGGCAGAACAACTGAAGTACACTGCTGAGGGGAGCAGCGGGCACAGCAGGAGAGGTCTGCACACCATGTGGGTCCCCTCCCTGGCCGGCAGCAGGGATCAAACTCGTGCTGCAGTGGCTGCGGTTTGCTTCATAGTGCATTGCTTAACCCACTGCGCCACCAGGGAGGCTCTCTATAATTATTTAAACAGAACCTAATATATGAAAATTTTGAATTTATGTATGAGTATGATCCCTCACTTTACAAACAGGATTCAGGATAGAATGTATCTAAGAAGCATGCCTCTCTATGCACTTACAGTTGGCCCAGTATTCCAACAAACTTAAAAATACAGATCTAGCTATGCAGGCTTCTATGAGGCCTATGGATCATTACAAGATTTCATTTCCTTTCTGCAGCTTTTCAAAAGAATCAATAGCCAAGTTAGTTTAATTATTGGTATTAAATTATGATGATATTCAACCTCTCTAGAAGGAAATATTCTTATTTCAATTTTCATTATGTTATTGAAAATTGTTTTGCAGGAAAAAAAATATGAGACAAAGAAACATGAAAGCATGGTACAAACATGGGGCAGGAATCTTGTTCCTGAAGAAATCCTCCTGTCAGACTTACTAAACTAAGATTTTGAAATTAGTTTAAATGGTTCATAATACTAGAAGAAAGCATCTGTGAAGAGCTAAAGGAAAGAAATAGAACAATAACTAAATGTAGAATATAAAAAAAGGGATAGAAAGTATTTTTAAATTTTATTTATATTTTACATTATTTTTCTTTTTGTACAGTATAGATTTCTTGTCCCTGTGAAATTTCCATCACCAGTTCACCCATGTCCCATCACCATAGTCCATTTTGCTCTTCCCACCCATTGTGTTCCTTCTCCCTACTCCCTCCCCGGGGAACGTCTCAGATTTATAGTTGTCTGTTGATTTTGATTTTGAATTTGTCATAATTATTTTTTCCCTTAGTTCATATTTGTTTCCTCTACTTTCCTCCTACAAGTGAAACCATCCAATATTTTTCTTTTTCTTTCTGGCTTATTTCACTGAGCATAGTCCCTTCTAGCTCCATCCATGTTGCTGAAAATTGCATGAGTTTATCTTTTTGATTACTGAGTTTCCATTGTGTATTTATACCATATATTCTCAATCCAGTCATTTGTTTTTGGGCATTTGAGTTGTTTCCACAGTTTGCTTATTGTGAAAGGCGCCGTGATAAACATAGGTGTACAGGTGTCCCTTTGAATTTCAGTGTTTTTGTGATAGAAAGTTATTTTTAAAAGAGCCAAACAGAAAGCCTAGAGTTGAAAAGTATAAAGACTGAAATGAAAAATTCTGTAGAGATATACAATATCTGTTTGAGCTGACAAAATAAAGAACCTATGAATTTGAAAATATACCTATTAAGTTTACTTAGACCTAGGGATTAAGGGGCAGGAATGGAAGGTTTACAACTGAAAAGATACTTCATCCTTAGTTAAAATGGAAAAAAAGTGTCTTTAAGATCTCCCAGACAAGAAGGCACCTTGGCTGAAGGACATCTGATAAGGCAGCCTCCAAATGAAAGTTTGTGAGCTAAGAATTCAGTATTAATTAAAAGGAAGACTTGCTAGGGGTACCTGAGTCCTTTACTGCAACTCCCACAGGAGCTTGGTTGTGCACTAAGTCTGGTGTCAGTGTTAGTGGATTGGTAGCTTTCCTTTAAGGGCTCTGTCAAGTAAAGCTTTAGTAATTGTCATTGGTCAGGACTGAAAGATCACATATAAGGTTTCGTCATGTTGACAGTCTCCTTGTATGCTGATTGTGCTTTGTATATTGAACTGACCTTACCTTCCTATAATGAATCCCATTTAATCATAGTATATAACCCTTGTTATAAGTTACTAGATTCAGTATGCTAGATTGGTTTGAGGGGTTTTTTTGTTTTTAAGGATTTTTGTGTCTGTATTCATAAGAGATGGAATTTATCTCTTTCTTGGAGAATATACCTTTCTTATGACATCTAATTTTATTTAGTTTTGACATCAGTGTTATCTTGACAACAAAGGATGATTTCTAATGAGTTTTTTGTATTTTGGTGAAGTTTGTATAGGATTGGTGTTCTTTAAGCATTAGTAAAATTCACCAGTGAAGCCATCTGCCACTAGAATTTTCTTTATGGGAAATTTTTTCAATGTTAATTCAAACTCCTTACTTGTTACATGTCTACTATTTCTTCCTTATAAGTTTCAATAGCTTTTGTATTTTTTCATTTTCTTTTAAATTATGTTTTGTTGATTTATTTCTTAGATTTATTAATTTATGCATAAAAGAACTAGGGTAAAGACCAGAGGTGCAGGTGGAGAAAGGATTCACCAGAGACAGAGTAGGAAACAGAACAGGCAGATTAACTGAAATACACTAATGAGTGGGCGAGGCAGGAGAGGTCTGCTGTGCCATGTGGGTCACCTCCCTGTTCAGGGATTGAACTCATGCTGCAGTGACTGTGGATGCTTCATAGTGTAGTGCTTAACTCCTTGCACCACCAGGGAGGCCCCAGTTTTTGTCTTTCTAAGGTTTTGTTCATTTTATTTAGATCATCTAATTTTTTTTTGCATAAACTTACTCATAGTGATACTTCTTCTAGGTCAGGCCTATTAGCAATAATTTTTCTGGCTGTGTGTATCTGGAATGTCTTAATTTCTCCTTCACTTTTGAAAAATATTTTTTTTTCTCTTGACTGTCTTTTCTTTCTAACACTCCAAATACATAATGTAATCCTACTAACTTCTGGCATCTGTAGTTTCCATTGGGAAAGTAACTGTCCATTGATTGAGTTTCCCATGTATGTATGTGATAAGTTGCTTTGCTTCCTTTTTTCAAGATTTTCTTTTCTCTTTGATTTTCAAGAATTTTGTAGTTTGGAGTTTGATACCTCTTTGGAGGTATCCTCTTTGGAGTTTGATACCTCTTGGATGTGAGAATTAATGTTTTTCAATCAAATTTAGCAAGTTTTCAGACACTACTTATCCAAGTGTTCATTCTGCTACTCTCTTTTCCTTCCATCCTAGAATTTCTCTTATATTTGCTGCTATATTTGATGTGCCCCATAGGTCTTTGAGGCTCTGTTACTTTTTATTCATTTTTTTCTTTCTCTTCTATGTAATAAGTAAAAGTATCAATAGCTTTATGATCTGGAAACAAGCACCACTACATTTTTCAATATTTATTCCACTTTCTTTCCAATTTATATACATATTTTTATTAAGTTTTCATATATAATACTTTATGTATATTAGGTAGGTATATACATAGTATACACACACACACACACATATATATAATTCCCCCCATTGGCATTATATTGTGAGATTTTAAGTTAAAAGTAATTATAAGAAATATTCTAAGAAATTCTTTTACTGGAAATGTTTACTTGCTTGTGCCAATATTTCAGTTCAACCTCATCTACTTGGGAAAATCTAAAAAAATGCTTTTAGGGGCAGATCCTGGCACTGAAAGTGATTTGAAGAATAATAAAATTAATTGTTGAGATTTATACTAAGTACCAAGACATACGGAAACAAACAGTAATTTTACAATTTTTTTTTCTTCCTTAATATCCCCTCCTTTAATAAATATCCCTGTTTTTGAGTACAAGTCTATAGTCAAAGGCTATATCCTGGCTAATGGTTAACTAGTTGCCCCAAACAATTATTTGCCAAGTTAATGTCACACAGGAATATTGCATGTTGAATGATAAAAGTCTTGGATACTACACGTTAACTGGTACAATATGTATTCTAAAGGTCCTCCATTGAGTAAGAAAGTTCAGTACATTTTAAGTGACTTCTTTCTCTATTTATATTTCACCAAGACTAAAACATACCATGTTTTTCTAAGTGCACAATCAGCTCCTGTGTCCTAATTTAGTAATAAAAATTAGAAATAGGGATTAGTAGATTAAGACACCATATTAGAAACAAAAATACTGAGATTCTTTCTGGGTGTTTAAATGATATAAAAGATTTTTGAGGCACAGCAATGACTCTTATAAATGAATCCTATGTGTTTTATTGTAGAAGGATCTCAGAAGATGGTATAGGTTAAATAATACAGTTTACACAATATCCATTAAAGCATTCATGTAACAGTTTACTAGGCCTTGTAATCAGTTGGTTATCATTTACAGCATAATAGTGACTTATATTTTAGAAAAAGCAATTGAGATGTTCTTGGTTAAATTTGTTCAAATCTACGCTGTGATTCAATGGTAGCTTAGAAGTCCTAGTTCTTTAACTCCCAAGCTTGGTTCTAATGTCGCTAGGTCACAAGGCTTTTATAATAGAGCTTATAAAAACTCATTTTATCTGAGGCAACTAGTTAGAAAAAATATGACCTTTCAAATTATATCACCATTTTCCACATAAAAGCTTCAGCCAGGCTCTTAATTCATGTGACCTTTGGAAGCCATAAAATCACTTCTCAGGGAGATTTGATGTAGATTTGACTGGGGGTCTGTTCTTCTTGACTCAAAGTGGGTATAAGCCAACCACTCATGGATCAGCTGTGGAAATACTGAAATCCACTTCACACAGGGATAAATTTGCTGTCTACCAAAGACTTAATTTGAGCCCTGCAATAGACTTCCTAAAGACAGAGTGGTTATGTCTGTTGTAGGTTTAATCTTTGTATCCTGATAACAAACCAAAGAAAACCTTTAGACTTTACAGCTGTCTAGAGAGGAATGTTTTGAGTTGTTAACAAACATAGAACCATGGAAATGGAAATACTAGGAGTAGATATGTGCAAAAAAGAAATGCTGCCTCATAAAAAGAATTTTTTATTTCATGGAATTTCTTTTAGTAAAGTACTTTCATTTAGCATTGGTGACAAGCTAGTAAAACAGAGCAAAAAGCAAAAAGTTCAGAAATTTTGTATCTTAATATTTTTAAATATCCAGTTTTTAATATAATTCTTTTTTTACACTATAGTTGCATTATAGGAATACCAAAGAGTTGAATGGATAGGAATAAGAACAACTAAACTGAACTAAATGTTAAGTAATTTAAATGGAAAAAAATAGTTAAAACTTGTTGAATTTATGTCCAGTACTCTTTCAACATATACATTCATGTACACAGATAAGAGAGATATTTATTTTGATGTATTCCTTAATCTGCTTTTGTTCACAGAATCCTCCATGTAATTACAAATTCTGTGTCATTTAAACTGCTGTTTAATTTCTCAGAATGTAAACATACCATAATTATTTAAATATTCCATTATTGATGCACATTTAGACAGTTTTCCTTTCTTTTGTGTGTGAGTGTGTGTTATAAATTAAAATCCAGGGGACATCTTTGTGGATTAAAGGTTTTTGTTCATTTTAGCTTCTGTTTTGGAGTAAATGAACTTAGATGTTATATCAACTTCATTATTGAAGATGAAAATCACCAACAGCCTTTATTTTTTTCCTCTAGGTAAATTATAGACTTCTTTTTGCATCTGTTGTAATTATTGAATTTGGACCAAGTCCAGTACAGTGTTCTTTGGATCAAGGAAAAACATTCAAAACTGCATTTTTACCAAATGCTGCTGATTTTCTATAAATTCCTTAGATGATAGTCTCTTTCCCTTGAATAATACCACAAACCCATTTAGGCTGTGAATGTGAACCTTAAACAAGAGATGACTAGAATTATTAAGAAAAAGGCAGAATAAGTGATCTCTCATCCTGGTGATTTTCAAGCATATTCGAAAATCTTTTTTATTTTATATTTTATTACCATGGAACTACTGGAGCCTGAAGGAATGTTTCTTCAAGTACAGCTGTTCTTGATTGTTTCCCCCAGAAATACATGGAGTTCTTTAAACTGTATTTAAAAACTCACTGGTTTCAGACAGTAACATAGCAAATGGATTTCTTACCTGGATTAGCAAACTGTTCTTTTCTGTTTCATGGAAAATTTTATATATTTAGGAAATCTTGCCATTTTCATAGGTAATATTGACATTCTAAGAGCATTTCAGCCATCTGATTCCTGAGTGTTTGAGCCAACAGCTATGGCCAGAATGGATAATTGTGCCTTCTTAAATTTAGTTCTTTCTGGCATCACACATCATAAAGGACAGAAGGTCCAGAAATCTTTCTTCAAGGAGGATAGAAAATTCATATAGATGATTCAGAATCAAGGAATGAAAATAACAAGACATTCAAATGCAACACTGAAACAAACCTCTCTGAGTTCATTTGTTCCCAAGTAGAACGAAGAGTTGTGACTCCTGTGGTTAGTGGCAAGGATCCATTTGCAGAATTATCAGGAAGTAAAGGGGAGGCAACAGAGCAAAACCCTGTTTCTTCTGTTTACCCAGTTTTGTAGGCTTCACCAACTATCATGCAGTCTTTTTGTGGAAGCTAGATAAACAACATGCGTCACTATGGCTATTTCACTGTATTAGAAATGTAGAAGGGAGTGGTTTATGAATTGCAGCTATCAACAGGTGTTTGGGTATCTAAGCAACAACTGGACAAAATGAGAATATAGTTTTCAACAGACTGATAAACAAGTCAAATGAAATTATTTCCAAATATACAGGTGTTTACTAGTTATTCCCAAAGGCATCCACAGAGTATGGCTCTGACACACTCCCAGTAACCCTCCCTGGGTGAGGTTTTCTAGGCTAAAGAGCCTGAACAGCTCCTATTTTCCTATTTTACTCCCAATTCAAAGATACTTCTAGGAATTCTAGTTCTCCAAGATATGCAAGAGCTGGGGTACAGGCCAGAGTCACAGGAATTAAGAGGATTCACCAGAGACAGATTCGGGAGCAGAACAGGCAAATGTACTGAAATAAACTGCTGAGGGGAGCAACAGGAGAGATAGGAGTGGTCTTCTGTGCCATGTGGGTCAGCTCCCTGACTGGCCTGGAGATGAACTTGTGCGTGGGGCTCAAACTCACACTGCTGCAGTGACTGTGGATAGCTTCATAGTGTTGCGACTTAACCCCTTGTGCCACCAGGGAGGCCCAGATTTAAAATATCTTTATGTAAGCAATAAATAAATTTTAAAAAAGATAAGGAATATAAGCTTGAGAAAGTAAAAAAGAAACAAAAACTTTACCTCTCTCCTACACTTAAGCCTGTGCTTGCATTTCTCTAAAGGACTGACAAACAAGGGAAGAGGACTTCAGACCTCTCTTACAACTCCTTTCTCAAATCTTTATTTATCAGTGTTTGTTGATTGAAGAAATGATAGTCTGGCTTTACCTCTTTGTTTTACTTACTAAGTTTTGATGATTCTTACCCTCTTCCTCATATCCTCTTCTACACTGTGATTTTGTTATTTATCAGGACACTCCCTGAGGAGTCTGACTATCTATATAATGTGGAATGAGGGGCATAATGTGGTTTGTATAATGTACCTCTGCATTATTTATCTGTTCTGTTAGTCTTAACTAACTAGGATATTTAAGTTAAAAAGGCATTGTGTGGATCAGAAAATGTTTGCTGGAAATCCAGCCTTCCCTTTCTCTCTCACCCTTGCCCCACCCTGTTATCTCCCTATGCTGTTGTATGTGTGTGTGCTTGTGTGTATATGCCTGTGCATGCTCCAAAACTCCTGTGACTTCTCCCCACCCTAAATTTTTCCCAGACTGTGACAAGATTAAATTGTTAAAATGGTTTCACAGGAGTGACAGTTGTCACGTGATCATTCAGCTCAGTGATGTGCCTGATCCTGGAGGAAGTATATGTCTGATTATAAAGGCAGAAGTCAACATCAGGAGACACCATGTAGTACCGGGAAAAGAAACAGGTTTGGAGTCCATTAAAACTAGGTCAAAATACTACATAGACAAATCTCTTAGCATTGAAGATTATGAGTTTTGTCATCTTTAAAGTAAATATCCACCCTGAGGATCTTCTGGATGTACTAAACAAACTAATATATGTACAACGTCAGATTATAGATGATTAGTTTCTGGGTGAGTTTCCTCCCTCCCCCTCAGTTTTTTCCTTTGCCTACCCAGAATCTCCTTCATCCTATTTCTGACACATAGACAACTTCATAAATATCTTTTCACTGAATGAATGTATATAAACATTCTAGTAAGTAGAACAAGTTTGCAGAATGTGTAGAGTGAAATCCTTTTGTGGCCAATGAAAATTATTGCTAAGCATAGACTTCGTCAGGGTTCTAGAATTCGTCAGACAGTGAGAGGGTTACAAGTGAGGGAGTGAGGTGAATGTTATCATTGTGTTTTATGTAAATTATATATATATATATACACACATACATATATAAAAGTGCACATCAAGTCACATCAAAATTTCCCATTCCTAGCAAAGAGTTTCCTGCATTATACTCTTCTACAGGTACTAGAAGATCTTAAAGTGTATGAACTCTGCCAACCTCTCCATTTTATTTCCTACCTTGCTCCTCCCTTCTAGTATTATATCACCTCCTAAATCATATTTTAAATAATTAAGAAGTGTTGCGACCTCCTCAGTGTCTCTGCATATCATTCCCTTTGTTAGACTCATTCTTCCCTTTTTCTAATATCAACTACTCCTTTAGCTTAACTGTTATTTCTGGGAAATAACCAGAAATCTTTCTAATACTATCCCTTTTCATGACTCGCTGAACTGTTCCTTTTCCACCCATCATATTGTGTTTTTCTCGTCTGTAAGTCTGTTTTTTGCCTTCCACCCAAATTCTCATTCTGATGAGAGCTACGTCTACATTTCTTGTTTTCCTCTGTGTTCCATTGGTATGCCACAGTTCCTGGGATATAGTAGGTGCTTAAAAATATTTGTTGAAAGAACAAATAAAAAGTAAAAGTACTTTACAGATTCATAGTTCACTTCAAACTGTACTCCTTTCAATAGGACATGCTTAGCACTATTTTCTATAGTGTCATTTTATATGATTTGGAGAACATGAAAATGATCTGTTTCCATCTGAATTTCTGGTATTCAATGTTATTTTAAAAAGAGGAACTTTATTTTTGTCATATAAAATACAACCAGACTTCTAATGAACAACAGTCATAATATTTATAGTCCCCAATTCCATTATAATCTACCATGATTCTTCAATAAGGATGCAAACACAGACCTTGGATTTCCTTCTAGAATCTATGTGATATTGTAGATGCAGGCACCCTCCTTCAGTAAGTATAAAATGATTCATATGTTATTTAACATCACAGAAGATTTGACAAAACAATAGGTGACACTCACTGGTGTTACTTAGGTTCTTACCCAAAAACCTTGCACTTATCTTGGGTTTCTGGTATTTCCAATTTCATTTAACAATGATTAGAGCTAGAGCTACCTTAATGTATCTAGTCCTGAAATAACTGATTAAGAGCCTGTCAAGAAGGTTGTCTATTCATAACACCAGGAAGTTGAGTGGGAAAAAAACCCTACTGCTAGAGAAACTGATCAAATTATAGGAAAGAACAGTGGCAGGAAGTTTTAACTTATTTTTATTGAAATTTATTTTTTTAGTGTATGAACTTTTCACAAGACTTTTCCTAAATATAAATTGGGAAATCAGTGCCTTCTGGTGGCATTAACATATTGAACTTTTAGATGCGTATATTTTGCCCCTCAATATCTTTTAGCACAGAGGAGAGAAAATTGAATGAAGAGTATGATTTTCAGTTTTCATGTTGGCCACTCTTCATTTATAAAAATGGAATAATATAACTTTCCTCAAAATGTAAGAAGAGTCATCCATAGACTGTCATTAAAATGAATTTAAATGATATAAATGGATGTAAAAAATAGTTGTGGACTTTGTACTCCATTTAAGATAACAGAATTGTCAAAATATAAAAGAAATTTTCTAAGTGAAAAAAGTAATTCACTTATTAAGGGGATTACTTTATACAATTTAAGCTTCTAATTTATGTGTCAGCTTTAGTGCTGGGAGCAAGGGGGAATAGGAATTAAATGGTAGAAAAATAGGCAAGGTGCTGAACTCTGGGAGTCAGACCCCTAAGTTAAATGCTTAAAAATAATGTTATAGAAGTGTTATATAAGAAAAGCACCAATAGAATATAAAAGAAGTTCTAATGCTTCCTGGAGGAATCCAGGAGAGCTTCAGAGAGAACATAGGCCTTGAACTTAATTTGGTGGATGGGTTCATATTTCCATATGAGAATCTCTGGAGAGAAATCCATGGGGATTGCATATGGAGGCAATCCATTGGGTTGATGAGCAGAAATTTTATGGAGAAAAATCAACCACATCTGAAAATGGATTGCTATCATAAATTACTTCAAAAAAATTCTAGTCAACACCCATATCAAATATATACTACCTGTGTATTTTGGTTATTTCCTTCTTATTTATTTCATTCTTCTTCTTTTTTTTTCTTTTTGAGGTAACATTGGTTTATAACACTGTATATGATCAGAGGCAGCTCTTCAGATGTATGTCACCACCACACCACACCCACCAAAAAGGTACAAGGTACCATAGTCCTCCACCACAGTGCATTGGGGCCCTCCTCCCTTTGCTGGAAAGCAAGTTACTTTTCCACTTTTAAATCCTTCAGATAGAATGCTACCTCACTGTCATCTCATTTTCGCTAACTACTACAAAGTCTCTAACACATAACATACAATAAAAATAATACATGACTAAATGATTTACTCTCCCAACTTGAACACAAAGTCAAACACAATTACATTACAGTATAAACGCCAAGAGGGAGTGAGGCTAGATCTACAATTTAATTCAACAGGACTAGAAAGAAAACAAAATTTTAAAACAAAACACTATGTGTCTTATTATCCATAACTTGCCAGTAGCTTCACCCAGAACCATTGTCTTCCACTGAATCTGAGCCCATCTTCTCAAACCTTGCTCCTGAGAGGCCCCAGTGAAAGCCAGCTCTGACAGACATCTGCTGACTCAGTCAAGAGAAGCAGCCAAGAGCAATTGAGAGCTCACCTGGTTGAAGGAGCCATGAGCTGGTCAGTTCACCTCTGATGTGAGAGAAAGAATAGTTTACTTCTTTTCTAATTAGATACCAGCAAACTAAATGAGTAGATTCATAGGAGAAGTAGGCTATCATTTTACCACCTGGATAAGAAAACGAGAGATGGCAGAGATATGATTCTTCAGCAAATTGGCTACAGCTGGCAAATTGTAGATTTGGGAGGCTCAAGACAGCAACTGTATAACAGAATATCTGTTAGGCCTAAAATTTTCCTAAAACATGTTTTTATGTATCTTATGTTGTCAATCATCAGATGTGTCTGGTATATGCTAAGAAGTGTAGATTAAACATTACTTTGTCTTTCTAACTGGATTGAGATAGTGAAAGAACATAGAAAGGATGGATTCATTTAAGATTCATAACTTTGACTTCTTCCTTAGTTTATTCATTTGTAAAATCTGTCTAAAGAGACTTCCTATTATTGAGCTGAAAATAATGAAACACTAAAATGCATTTTAAAAGTTGAAAGTACAAAGTCTAATTTTCATTATGAATGATTTTTCTCTTTAAGCTATTTTTATGTCTTTTGTTTTGTTCCTTTCTTTGTAGTATGATAATGGTCAGTACTATAAACACAAAGGAAATTTAGTCAGATATTCTAGTAGATAAAATTATGTTTCAATCTTCAAGGGACCTTAACTCTTCAAATTGATAATATTTCAAGTAACAATCTCAAAGAGAATGTGTAATTGATGAAAAAAATGAACTGTGATTGTAATAAATAAATAAATCTCCAAACTCCTTGATCTAACATTTGTGAACTTTGTGGACTTTAGAAAAAGATACAGCATAAAAAATTCTTGTTGTAAATATCACATGTTGATTTTAGATGACACTGAAAAACAAGACTAGTTTGGCTTATAAATTATTGACAGAAAATTGTTTTCATATTTTATTTTATAACTTCCATTGAATGAAAAGTTCATGAAGGTAGGAAATATTAATGTCCTTTTTGTCTTTTATATTCCATCTCTTCCCATTCTCTCCTTGTATATGTATTAGGGGAGGACTGAGGGATGATGAGAGGAAGGTTTTATTAGAAGAGGGCTATTTTTTCTGGTCAATTTCCAATATAAATCTATATTCCTAAGAGAAAATTAAAGTCTCCTATGGAATTACTACTTAGCAGTCATTAGTTTCTGCTGTCATTTGCAAAACAACATAGTGATTTAGTGTATCTGCTTTAAAATCAGATTTTCTAAGTTGGGATTTCTGCTCCACCCTTACTAGTTGTATGACATAGGGCAAGTTATTTAACTGTTCTGTCTTTATGATATGCTTCTCACTATATAGAGAGAATAATGCAGAACTGTTGTGATGACTCAAGTTAATATATACAAAGTACTTGAAACATTAATTTCTCAATAGGTTTTACGTATTACTTCCAGATATAAGCACATTTAAAAAAACCTGCTTACAATAAAAGGTACTTTAATCTTTGCTGGCTTGAAAATGAGATCCTTTTAAAATAAAAGGGAAAATATGGAATTATACTAGCTACAGATGAACATATTTTAACTGTGACGTAGAATTGAAATAGAAAACTCCTGATAAGAGAGATTCAGTTGTGCCAGAAGAAATAATAGCCCACAGAACTTGAACTATTGCTAACAGAAGCAACGATGAGAAAGCAAGATCCTACAGGCATTATTTTTGACACAATCTTTTTTGAGGAACGCCCACAGATACAAATCAAAACTATGCAGTATTCTGTAATTCAGTGAATTGTCTTGGAAAACGGAATGCGAAGAAATAATTTGAAGGGAAACTCTACCTTGATTATTAAGATTTTTTCAGAAGAACTTTATTTTTCTCTCATGAGAGATTCTTCCAGGTTGCCTTTTGAGTATTTAAGTTCTCTTGATGTACTAGCAGAATTTTGTGTACTGTTCATAAAAATGATCATTGTAATACTATATATTTTCATGAAAAACTAAGAAGTAATCTAAATGTCTCATGGGGCAATATCTAATTGATGAACTACTATACCATTAATAGAATAATTTTCTGATAGCTATTAGTAGTATCAGAAAAAGTGGTAAATATTGATGGAAAAAAGGAACTGGAAAAATCTTAATCTTAAATCTTAATACTGCAACTTTGTGCAAACACATTTATAAATATTTTGTGTGATTAAAGATAATAACCAGTATATGAATGCCTATGTATACCATGTGCTCTTTTAAAACAAAAATTATATATTATTCTTCTACTTATCCCTCCTTGGAAATTAGCATACTTACTCCATAATTATATAAGACATGAAACTGATAAATTCTAAAAGTAGAAGGGGTTAGGGGAGTTTCTTAATACATTATCCAGATTTCAGGTAGACTCACATAATATAGCAGAGAAATCTTTTTCTTGGGAACCTGGAGTATTTATAGTGAGAATTGCCCTTGGCCAGTTGTGGTGAGAATGCCTTCTCACCACAGTCACTCTCCACCAGGTCTACTTTTTCCTTTCCTTTCAAATCTTCTTTTCATTTTGACTGGAAGACTTTTTTAAAAGTTTATTATTTCTGCCTTTTCTTTCCCCACCCCTCATATCAGTTTACACTTCCAACTAAGAAAACACTACTCTTATTGAATCATTTAGAACAAAGTAGCAAAAGGAATTTTTAGTCACAGAAAAACTTCTAAGGAGATTAAATTATTACTATCGTCAAATATTTGCATTTTTAAAAGCGGAGCTGTCCTTTTTTTTATCTCTAATGAGAGGTGCTTCCAAATTACCTTTTGAGCATTTGAGTTCTGATATGCTGGCAAAATTTGTACATTGATCAAATTAGAAAATGTTCCATATATACACATTCTAGCTACACCAAATTTTTGTTCTGCTTTTTATTTCTTAGATTTTGTTTATTTGCTACTTTTTCTCCCCTTTTCTCCCTTAAAGCATAGAGGAACATACCCTCATTACATCTACTTTAGGAATATTTATTTGGGGAATGAAATAAGGATGACTTTTAATTATAGTTTAATGCCTCAAGATAGAAAACTGCCAAACTGCTTAACCAAATGCATATTTGTTTGGGATTCTAAGTCAAGGCTTGGAAAGGCTTGAGCCTCTGCTTATCTCTTTAATTTATGGTTCTCTGCTAAGGGCAACACTAAACTGATTGCTTACCAGGTTAAAATTTTGGCTTGGAAAAGCTGTGCATCACTGAAAAGACTTCAAGACAAGCTCACTTTGCATTCTTTTTCATAGTTGTGGCATCTACTTTCCTCAGCTAAAACCTCCTTCACTTAGATGCATGCAATACTGATGAGTAGAACTGCTACAAAATTAGTTGAAGATAAAAGAAGGATATTAGATGAATTTTCCTGTGATTTCAAAGCTTTTATTTTCTTCTTTCTCATTTTGACATCATAATTGTGGCCTTTTACCAGAAATGATCTGGAATATTTCAGCATTCTAACTTCAGAATTTTAAAAGATGCGTATATCGCCAGGCTTAGAGTAAAATATACTAAAGTAGAGTTTTGTTTGGAGTCATTTGATGTAGAGTAAGCAACAAACATTCATGATTTTAAAAACACATGCTTTCCTACTTCTGGCCTTTGAAGGAAGCCAGAAGCAGTGTCACTCAAGGGAAATGAATATACTAGTGGCAACATGTTGGTTTCAAAATACCTGTCACCACTGAAAAGAATCAACATTCTCTGGCGAAATGACTTTTTCCTATCAGAAAGAGAAAATATATAATGTAAGTCTGAAAAATCAGATGTCAAAAAGCAAAGGAAATGTCCACAGTATTGCAATACAGGTGAAAAGAGCAAAGTAGTGAGCAGTAGAGCATCAAATACACAAATTTAAAAATTTAAAAAAAAACAAAACAGAAAATAATAAATTGAATTTAAAAAATTGGTGAGTCCATGGTGACATCAGAGGGAGGGTCTTTTCTTCACAGAAAAATGTTAGTTCATGACATGGAAGGGATACTAATATTAGGAAATGAGTATTTTGTAATCTCCAGTGTAATTCAGACAAGAATCATCAGTCCATGCAAAATCTTGTGGGTGAAAATGTATTCAGGAACAAAATGTTCTCATAGCATTGAAATGTCATTACATAGATTACTTATTAATAAAAAAGAGAAAGAGTATCTTTAAAATGACCAAAGAAATCATCTTCATCAGGTGACTAAGCTTAACATAAAACCAACATACTGTGTCTCTTGAGGTGACACAGTGGAATGTTCACAATGCTCCAGCGTAATATTCTCACTAAAGGTGTTTAACCTCAATCTAATCATGAGAACATAATCACAGATTCAGAGATAATCCATATGACAATTAGCCTGAACTTTTCAAAATTGCCAAATGTCATTTTTATGAAAGGCAAAATATAGGTAGGAAACTCATTTGGACTAAGAAAGTCTAAAACATCAGAGCAAATGTATGCAAAATGTGTTATCCTTAATTGGATTTTTAAAATCAAAAAATGCATTGATAAAAAGTAGACAAAAGTTACTGGAACAATTGGAATAATTTCCATACAAATTGATCATCTTATTCACTGTAGTACAAAACTTCCTTTGATTCCTATTGCAGTAGCTTACATGATATGATTTGTATGCAATGGGTGTCAGTTGCAATGATCAAATATTCGTATTTAAAAATACAGGTCTTCTAAGCATTTAATTTAATTATTTCTAAACTTATAGTATTTCATAATGAAAACACAGTTTTAAATGTAGAGATGTTTTACATTTGATGAAGATAAAGGATAAGGCCTTTATGAGTTCTTTTGTCTCTCTATCCAAGCAACTTACAATAATTTTTTACAGCTAGTTTTCTACCTAAAAACCCAATACAGAAAGCAAATGGAATGCAAATCCAACACACCAAGGAAGAAAGAAAATTGAAATAATTCATGAGTATGGATAGAAACGTTAGTTTTTTTATCTTCTCTCATAATACTAAGCACAAGTATGAGAAGCATAAGTATGAGAAGTGCTTAGTATATCTCAAGACACAACCAGTTACCTGAAGCTTACTAAGATTGACTCAGGAACAAAACACAACATGGGAGTAATGTTTCTAGAACATGGAACAAGACAGACAAATATTGGTAATAAATAGTACAGAGGAGTAGAGTTCCCAATGATATGTTACATGGCGAAATCTATGAGCCAACAGTGGGGATGGCAAATACCTGTGTTCTTTGTCTCACCATCTGTTTCAACCCAGTGCCCAAATTTGCCACAAATAATCAACTGAAAATGCATCTCATATGGAACAAAACTAAACTTTTAAAATTCTTATTTTAGGTTAGGATAGAGTTGCAAGTGGAGGAGGGGCCATGTTTTATAGCTAAGAAAGCATGCTTGCTAAACTAGCAGCCAGTTAGGGATAAACAATGCTCAATAACTTAAAAAGTAAACTGAAGCATAGATGAGCAACAAAAAATTTATTTCCTTCTATATTGCAGCATGTATATCACCCTAAATATATATAGCAAATGCTTGTCTGTTGCAAACTGAGTAAGAGCAAGAGGGCTGCTTCATTTCATAAACATTAAGTTGCTGATTGAGATATCACAAAGCAAGTCCAAACCAGATGGTTTATAAGGTGTTATTTTGGGGTTTTCATGGGGCTGGTGGTATCTGCTGACCTGTGCTGTTTGAAATAAATTCATGGGAATTCTTGATTGTGGTTTTCCTATCTGACTCCTTTATAAATAATAACTATGCTTTTCACTCTTTGAAATTCTACCATTATCATTTTTTTTCAAAAGTAGGCTTATAGGCACAAATATGATATTCCATAAAGCAGTTGAATATATATATATGTAAAATGACATGGTTTTAAGAAATGTTTAAGTAGCGTTTTTTGTTTGCAAAATACATACATTTCTTTTTATTTCAAATACTCCTAAGTTAATTATCCTTCCTAGTTACTCAGGAACCAGCTCACCCCTGAATTACATTTGTGAAAAACAAGACAGAGAGTTAACTTCAACTTGAGTTAACTAAACTTTGTGTTCCTCCTAGACAATAAAAATCAAAATAACTTGCCCAAATTATATAGTAAATCAAGCACCCAGCCATGATTAAAATCTTCAGCCTCTGAAGCTTTAGCTCAGTTTACTGAACCATTCAGCCTTTCATAACAGTTTTATTATTTTGTAATGTATATATGCTTTCTTAAAAATTAAAATTTCCCTTTCAATTGCCATAGTATTGTGTATAGTTGTCAAGATATATTTTTTTAAGATTTTATTTATTTATGCATAAAAGAGCTGGGGTACAGGCCAGAGGTGCGGGTGGTAAGAGGATTCACCAGAGACAGAGTGGGAAGCAGAACAGACAGATCCACTGAAATACACTGCTGAGGGGAGCAGTGGGCCAGGCAGGAGTGGTCTGCTGCGCCATGTGGGTGCCCTCTCTAGCCAGGGATCAAACTCATGCTACAGTGGCTATGGAAGTCCACAGTGCTGCACTCAATCCCTTGTGCCACCAGGGAGGCCCCATCAAAATATTTTTAAAATGATTCCTCTTGTTCTTCATCTTCTAGCTCTTATATTTCCAACATTGCCATCTCTTTCTCCATAGCTTATACATCTCCAATTTTATGAACTCTTCTGACTCTGGCCCCATGAATACATTATTATACTTTTTCTAGTCATGTTTTTTGACAGAGTACTCTAAAATTTACTGTTTTCTTTCTTATACTACCCAATCACTCCGCAGTCCACTGAAATTTTTCTGTTACAACCAATCAATGGCTATATTCTGCTAGAGAGAATTAATAGATCTTATTTATCTTACATAATTGAAACAATACCAGTTAATGTACAATACTGCATGTATAGTATTGTAATGTAATGTGCACTTAAAACTTGGTAAGAGGGTAGATCTCTTACTAAGTGTTCTTACCATGTACATACATATATATGTATATACATATATGTTATATATTTATATATATATATACACACACACACACACACATACATAACAAGGGACAAAATAAAACTTTGGGAGGTGATGGATATATTTGTCACCTTAGTGGTAGTGATGGTTTCACAGGTATGTACAAAACCCATAAAATTGTGTACATTAAATATGTGTAATACTTTTATATATCAATAAAACATTTTAAGTGTATCAATATGCTCAAATTTTCCCAATTCAAGGTAAAATTCAAGAAGACTTCTCAGGTTCAACTGATTTATTTTACTCTGTTGAGTTCTTTTCCTTAGCTCTATTTTTGCCTCTCTCCAGTCTTCTTTCATGAGCTTTCTCCTACTTTTTCTTTCTTCTACACTTTGAAGTTTCTGAGTTGCATTATTGGAACACTGCTTTTCTCAGAGTAGAGCTTCTCTACTGTCATCCACTCTCAGGCTTTTAACTGTCCTAGTAATTTTCAAAACTAAATATCTACTCATGACTCTTTTCTCCAGATTTCTGACTCACATTTACAAATACTTTTTGGACATTTCTAATTCAGTGAGATCCACAGGTTAATAATATCCAAAGTGCATCCAAACCTGGGGATGACTTGTTAGTAGGTCCTCACCCATACACTTACGAATACAGTACCTGACGCAAAAGCAGAAACACAGAGAGAAGCCACAAAAAATAAAGGTTTATTTACACAGGGAATGAGGAAAAGGGATAATGGAGAGAGAGAGAGAGAGAGAGAGAGAGAGAGAGAGAGAAGATTTATTGACCAAATGCTAGCTGTCTTATTCCACACAGTTTCCATTAAACAAGTATCAGAAACCAAGCCAAAGCCACATGTGGCAAAATAGCAGCTGGCCTGCTCAGTAGAGCAAATTGGAGCCAGCCATGTGGAAGAAGAGTGTGGTCATATGCTAAGGCCTGGGGGCAAGCAGAAGCCACAGCTTCCCATGCATAGGACAAAGGGAGGAAGAGACTAGCATCATAGGAAGTCAGTCACACACGTGGCAAAGAGAAAAAGGAAACTTGGGAGCAAGTCCTCTCCTTTAAAGTTCCTGTAGCAACTTCATTCTCTTTGTTTCCTAACAACCTCTATTCAGCATGTCAGGGGGTAGAGTCGAGGAAGTCACTCACTGACTCGAAGGTTTTTATTTTCCTCCAAAATTCACTCACAGGCTAAGAAGTTGTTGTTTTATATTTTTCTTCAACACATTTTACCCTCAATTTATTCCTCTTATATTCCCTATGTCATTTAATGAATTAACATCTACCAAATCTTAAATCTGGATTTTGCTAATTTTCTCCTTGCCTTTACTGTTTACATTCAACTAGTCAACAAGTTATGTCTCCTAAATGTACATTAATCTTCTCTTCTGTACATCTACTATCTACAACATTGTTTTTGTCCTTGATAATTTTAATTCCGTTCTAGTTGAGTTTTCTGTGTGTACTTTTGGTATCTTCAAATTGATCCAAAACACCAAAGTCATAGTAACCTGTGTGAAATATAACCTGATTCTTCTTCCTCCTGTTGTCCCCAAAGTTTCACAATTAATTTAGCAAAGTCAAAATGTTTATGATTTATAATCCACATGGAACTTTATCAATTTTTAGCTGATGACTCCCTCTGGGACACTTTTCTGAACTCTCTGCTCTAGTGGTCATTAGTACTATTAACCATTATTTCCAATAGCCTCCTTTGTATATTTGTTATATAGCACTCTTTCTACCCCCGTGAAGTTAGCCATGATGACGTTACTTTGCTCTGGCCAATGAAAAGTGAGTAACGACAGTGAGTGCCAGATCCATACAGAAATTTACGGGAGAAAATACATGATTTTCTGTCTTCTTTCTGCAGTGACAACTAGCATTATTCCAGACGCTGGAGTATTTGTATGCCTCATTATCAGAGTAAGTTCAATGGCATGAAATAGACATAAGCAGATGGAAGAAATAAACCTGTGTTTTAAGTCCTTCAGGATCTCAAGATATTTATGACTGTAACCTAGTCTGACCTATCATGATACACATACATGTTCTCATCTTTTTATCTGAGAAATTATTACTTATGCTTCAAATTTTTTATTAATTATTACTTCCTCTTAAAAGGTTTTCCTTGAATTTCTAGAATACTTCCCCTACTTTAAAATGAGAAAATAGGAATGCTAGAGGTTTAAAAAGTTAATTCACATAAAGTGTTCTAAATGGTAAGGGGCCTCCCTAGTGACACAAGGGGTTAAGCACCCCACTAGGAAGCATCCACAGCCACTACAGCATGAGTTTGATCCCCGGCCAGGGATGGGACCCACATGGCACAGCAGACCTCTCCTGTCTCACCCGCTGCTCGCTTCAGCATTGTATTTCAGTCAGTCTGCCTGTTCTGTTCCTCACTCTGTCTCTGGTGAATCCTCTCACCCCCACACCTCTGTCCTGTTTCCCAGTTCTTGTATACATAAATAAATCTTTAAAAATATAAAATAAAATGGTAAGTAGCTATAATTGGTTTTATAAAGTGTGCCCATTTATATAGTTGCTATTCTAATATAACTTTGTTATCCAGTTCCCATCTTATTCCATTTACATCTTACTCATGTACGTAACTCTTATAATTTGTTACAAATGATCATGATAGCTAATCTTTCACTAAAATTTATCTTTATCAAAATTCCAACATTATAATTGCTAGTCTGAGCATTGAAACTATCCAGAATCAAGATGGAGAAAGCGCAGACATAGTCTACAGTTATACAGAGTGGTTAAAACTTGTGTGTGTGATTAATATCTTTGAACTTCAGTTTCAACAATTATGGAAATACTGATATGTAAATGTTTTTCAAAATTGAAGTAAGTGGCACACATAAAAAGTTTAACATCATATGTGATACACAGTAATTGCAAATATGTGATTTTCAATCCTTGTTACTATTATACTTATCTATCATCATGAACCTTAGGAAAGACTGTCATTCTAGAACTATAAAATGATTGTAAATTTGCTTTGCCTCTACTGCAATTTACAAGACTAGAGAATACTTCAGGGCAGGTATTCCTAATGCATATCATTTATCCAGAATGCTAAGTAATACACTGAATTCAACTGAAGTTTTTATCAAATATCTTTCTTAATAACTCAAACCTATATGATGGGTAATTGTATTATTCACACAGAGCTATTTTAACCCTCCATATGAATTGTTTGAGGATGATAGAAATCCCAGTTGGCATATAACTATTAACATTCTGTTGGCCTAGAAGTTGTCCCTCCAGGTGAACTATGATGTTAATGAACTATGATGTTAAGGTGAACCCATGATGTTAATGTTTGTTCACAATTCCTAAACATATTTGTATTATGAAAACAATAGGTATGTCTTCTGGAAAATGCCATGCCAAGTGCCTATCTGAAGCTTCAGCTGGCTGGAAAATTCAAGACATCTGGGAGTTGACATCTCTGCTCCTATATTACTATGGCACTGTGGCATTGTGTAGGTGACATACACAAACTCCCTGACAATGTTTGCTGAAAGGAAAGTAACCAGTGTAGTAACTGACAAAAAACTATAAACTGATGAATTCTATCACTCACTACACAAAATCTAATGGAAATATTTAGCATTCAAATGAGAATCTAGACTCTGATTATAAAATTATAATATATTTTGCTGTATTTCATGCCTTGATCAACTTCCTGCAGAGAATAGAAGCAAAAAGATAAAAGAAAACTCAGAATATTGGATGGAGTTCAATAAGCCACACAGATAAATTCATTGGTAGGTCTTAACGAACTAGTGTTGAACAAAGAGAATTCACCATTGTTTTTCTCAGCTACACAATTTCAATAGACAAATCTATAGGACTAGGATCAAATAAATATCATGACAGTCAACTGGACCTTTCTGATATAGCTGATTTGATTAGTTTGTACTTCAGGTGATAGAGTCATTCCAGGTATCTCAAATGACCACCAGAAGTGAAATTAAAGATCATCCGCATCCTGTACAGTGAAGATGTTCCATGTGACAAGACAGAGGACCCCCAGACCACAGAGTACTTTGGACTTATGACCACAACTGACAATGCTGCTGCCAATTAAGCAACCCTGAGAAGTCCACATGATCTTTATGTTCCGCTTCTGTGCAAATTCATCTCTTCCTATCTGATCAGACACTAAAGTACTATTAAAATATGAAACTGGTATAAAAAAATTGGATTTTATGGAAATGTTTTCACTAGCCAAAGTAAACACATCCATACAGTAATTTTTAAAGCACATTATTCTTTGTCTAGTTTGCATTTTGCTTATTTTGTCAGGCACAAGAAAAATTTTTTCTGGCCAAAAAGAGAAGTATTCAAAAAGAAAACATGGGAGAAAAAGAATTGCTGGAACATTTTATTCGGATCTCTTCCTGAAATTTTATCTGGAAAGTCATTTTAGAAAACATAACACATAATCTGCTAAAAATTTAAAGTGACTGTGAATTTTTATTGTCAATCTCAATGTTCTGACCAAAACTTTCTTTTTTAGCTTTAAGTGCCAAATTCTGCGTTGACAATAATTTTTTCCCCACACCCTCTCTGGATTTCATGATGGATAAAATTATTCCAAGATCTTAGAAAATGGTTGACTTTTGGTTCATAGTGATTTTGTGAGAAATGATAACTATTCTGTGAAGAAAACAGTGGATTGAGATTTAATTTTTCTGTAACTTTTTCCTTGGTCTAAACTATTAATTAAATTTTGCTGACACCATATAATTTTCCCCCCTTATCTGCATTGTTTAGTGTGGAGAATAGAAAAGGAAAAAACAAAACTGGGCTTTCAACTAATTGAATTCTATCTAATTACCTCTACCAACTGCATAAAAGCAGTATATCAACTCTGAAAACTAGTCTCCTTTCTTTCCCTTTTTTTTCCTCCCTCCCTCCCTCCTTCCCTCCCTCCCTCCCTCCCTTCCTCTCTTCCTTCCTTCCTCCCTTCCCTACCCTTCCCTTCTCACTTTCTCCTCTCTCCCTCTGTCCTTTTCTTTTTTCTCTTTCTTCCTGTCTTTCCATCCATCCACTCTAACCATATGTATCAAACACTTGTTGGGAAAGATAAGCATATTAGAAGTACTTCAAACAGCACTTGTAATAGATTCTATACAAATATTAATTTCTGTTTAATTCATCATTTTGCTATATGAGCAAACCCAGTTTGTTGATATGCAAAACATCTAAGTAGACTTCTCATGCTTTGGCATGTTTGAGGATAACCTGGAAGCTTGTTAAATGCAGATTCCTGTGTACCATCTCAAAAATTCTGATTAAGTAGGTTTGGAGATAGGTCTTGAAATGTATATCTTTAACAAATATCCATGAATACTGGGTTCTGCTAGTCTGTGAATACATTGGGGTGTTATTTATCATTCTAATAGATATCAAATAAGTTTCATCTCTTTGGCCAATTCCAATTGAGTTCAACCAGAGCTTTTAAGGAGATTCTGATATTTATAATCTCCAAATCTGTATTTTCAATCCCTACAAAAATAGGAGCTGGGAACACTGAAACACTTTCTCTAGAGTTAGATAAAAGCCTGTTTTCCTTTGGGGGTTAGGATTTTTTTCTAAATAGATGAAATCCATCATTCTCTCATATGTTATTTAAGTGAAGTATTGAACACATATGTAACTAGAGTTCTGTGTAATTGTAGTGTTACCTCAAATGTGAATCATGTATATGTGCTCTTAGCATTCTTCCATAGTTTGTTATCAGCTGTTCTTACTATAGAACTAATTTATGTAAAAAGCAACACATATCAACTCAGGTCTAATAATGTTTGTTTGTCCCCAGGTTTTACATTTAATGCACATAACATGAAGGTAGACTTCAATATTAGACATCCTTATTCTTGTAAGGCACCAGACCTGTTTTTTAGTAAAGATTTTTTTCTATTCCATGTTAATTACTATCTTAATTTATGTATACCCATGTGTGAGTCCTCATTACAAAGAAAAATCTTATTTTAAAGCATTTACGTTCATTGATGAATTGCATGTATACTCAGAATAATTTATTATGACTGCTTAATAAAGAAATGACTACCAAAAATTATTTCTCAAAGCTCTAGAAAATTTAGTTAGTGTAAAAATACAGGAGTTGAACCCCACTTTATTTTGGGAAATGTCTTCTTGAAATAACATTTGTTTCTTTTGATAGAAATTATTGTGGCGTGGAATACTATTTGGCAATTAAAAAAGACAAACTAGTGCCATTCACAGAAACATGGATGGAGCTTGAAGTGATTATGCTCAGTGAAATAAGTCAGAATAAAAAAGAAAAATATAGATGGTCTCACTTATAGGAGGAATATAGGGGATTAAGGGGTAAAAATAACATCAACAACAACAAAAAGACTATAACAAAACAAAACAAAAAATAAACAGACAACTACAAATCAGTGACATTCTGCAAATATTGTCAGAGAAAGCAAATATTGTCAGAGAAAAATAAAATAAAATTTTTAAAAAAGAAATTATTGTGGCACTTGCAAAACGAGTTTCAAGGATAATAGTATTAGTTGTTTTTAAACTTTCTTATTATCTTGGACAGCTCATATTGTCATGAGTACCATGGAGGGCAATGTCTTGGTATTTATTTTCCTTTGCACCTTACAGAGCTGTCATTGAGATCAAAGAGATTACTGTGTGAAAGGAGGTCCACAGAGTACAGGATGAACAGACAGCTGGTACCAAACAGGGAGGGGAGTCTGATTGTTGTGACCAATTTTAAATCCACCAAAAATATCAACTGATTTACAAAAACAAAAATCACATGATTATAGAGTTTGTTTTATTTTGCTTTTTTTCTCTGCTTCTTCTTTGCTTATATATATTTGTCATCAAGCATAGCCCCTGTGGGATTCCCATCACCATTTCACTAGTGCACCATCACCTCAGTCCCTTGTGCTCTTCCTGCCCTCATCACAGTCCCTCTCCCTGCAAAATGTCTCTCATTTGTCATTGTTTGTATCTGTTTTGTTGTTTATTTATTGTTATTATTCTTTTCCCTGATCTCTTATTTGGTTCCCTTATATTTCTTGTAAAAGTGAAACCATCTGATATTTTTCTTTTTTCTTATGACTTATTTCATTGAACATAATCCCTTCTAGCTCCATCCATATTGCTGCAAATGTCATTAGTTTACCTTTCTTGGTTGCTGAATAGTAGTTCATTCTGTGTATGAACCACATCTTCTTGATCCAGTCATTTAGTTTTGGGCATTTGGGTTGTTTCCAAGTCTTACCTATTATAAACAGTGCTTCAGTAAACACAGGGGTACAGGTATTCTTTTGAATCAGTGTTTTTGTATCCTCTGGATAGATCCCTAGGAGTGCAATTGCTGGGTCATATGGTAGCTCCATTTTTGGTAGACTGAGAAAACTCCATACAGCTTTCCATAGTGGTTGGATTAGTTTGCATTCCTACCAGCAGTGTAGGAGAATTCCTTTTCATCACATCCTCTCCAACATTTGTTGTTGCTGTTTTTTTTATTATGTGCCATTCTTACTGAAACCATAAAATATATAGAAGAAAACATAGGTAAAACATTATAAGCCATACATCTCAATATCTCAGTAACATCTTTAAAGACACATCCCCCAAAGCAAAGAAAATGAAAGAGAAGATAAACAGCTGAAACTACATCAAGTTAAAAAGTTCTGTAGAGCAAAAGAAACATTAACCAAAACAAAGAGACACCCCACTGAATGGGAAAAAATTTTTGCATGCCACACAACTGATAAGGGACTGATCACAAAGACATACAAAGAACTCACAAATTTATAGTTTTGATCATAAGTTTATAGTTTTGATCACAAGTTTATAGTTTTGAAATCCAATGGTACCTTAGGGAATTTATTGTTATTGTTATTTCCCAACTGATTATACTAAAGGAGACAGAGTACCATAAAGCCAACAACAAAAATGTTTATTAAAATAAACACAAGTCATGCTACCATGAAACCCTTAGGATTCTCAGCCAAACGAAAATTTTCCAGAATAAAAATAAGTGACACTTTCACTATTAAGCAGTCAGTTATAGGGAAGGATGAACTTCAAGACGCTAAGTGAAGAAAGAAAAGCAGGAATCAAGAATCCTTTGCCAAAAAAAAAAAAAGGGAAATGAAATTTGTCATCATATGCCTTTTACTTATGTCTTCAAGGATCTTAAGAAAGAAGCAAAGGCCACTGGTTGAACTCTGGGTTTAGGCACAGCTTTATGCTGAGTTTTCCTATTAGAGGGACCTCAGGCTGTGCTCATAACCTGCATCTATATTAAGTAACTGAGAGTTTGAGGGTTAGTATTTCCATCAGAAACAGAAACTAATGGGAAAAGTTGGGAAAGTTTGAGACAAAATCCACAGGAATAATATTGTGGCACTGGGAGAAACGCACGTTTCCTGTTTCATAGACTTCCCAGTGTTCACTCACCCACAGTAACCTTGAAGCATACATTTCCCCGAGGGAACTGCAGAATATTCTGGGAGCTAACAAGGGGATTGCCCAGAGCTTGCTTTCAAAGAGCTCCCACAGAGTCATGAAACAGTCTCCTCCCTTGCTTGGGCTTGGCAGCCTTCTGGGCTACTAAGTAAACTACAACCACCAATAGCACACGTATGCCCAAAGCCCACATCCCCCAGCCACTCTAATCTTGCCTAAGATTTCAGCTAGAGTGCAGTTTAGGGTTCAATTGCAGTTTGAGACTTCTGTGGAAAACAATGTAAGTGGAATTTTCATTAAGCAGACAGTGATTATAGATCCCTCCCTCAGTTCAAGCAGCTACAGTTTCCTGGGAGGTTTTTGCCCTTGGCATTCTAAACAGCAGCCTCTTTACTTCCTGTCTCCCTAAAGCCACACTTTAATCTTGGGCCACTATCCTGTGTTGCTTCTTGAGCCCTAGTCATCCTGTGATGAGGCTTTAAACAATGTAACAACAGAAAGCACGTACTCCAAGGTCAACACCCAAGGCCAGGACCTGGAAAACTTCAGTTCTAACATAAGATCATTACAATAGTACTGAGAAGGAAAGCTGTTTCACTTAATCTATAGAAATAAATACAGAACACCAAATACAGTAAGGAGGCAGAGTAATACACCCAATTCAATTGATCAAGACAAAACCCTTGAAAATAATTCTAATGAACAAATTAAGTAAACTATGAAAAGAAGACTTCAGAGCAAATGTTTTAGTAATGTGGAATAATTTAAGAACTGTAACAAGAACAGAGAAAATATGAAAAATTTTCAAACAAATCATAAAGAATATAATGGTTGAAATTTTTTTTAAAATGCACAATATAGGAACTCAAAATTAAATATAAGGAAGCAAAGGACTGAATCAGCAAGTTAGAAGAAAAGGTAGTGGAAAGCAGCCAAAAATATCAGCAAAACGATGAAAGAAATTTTCAAAGTTAAGATAACATAAGAGACTCATGAGACACCATCAAGAGGAACAACATTAGCATTAGAGGGTTTCCAGAAGAAGAGTGAGAAAGGGGCAGAAATTTTATTGGAAGAATGTATAGTGAGAAGTTCCTCAGACTGAGGAAGGGAACAAACTTGCAGATCTAAGATCAAAGAGTTCTAAACAAAATAAACCCAAACACATGCACATAAAGACACTTTATAATTAAAATGGAAAAAATAGATAAAATAAGAATCTCTTTTTTTTTAAGGATTTTTTTAAAGATTTTATTTATACATACAAGAACTGGGGTACAGACCAGAGGTGCAAAGCAGTGGGGAGGTGGTTAGAGGCTTCACCAGAGACAGAGTGGGGAGGGAGCACAGCAGGTGGATCTACTGAGCTACACTGCTGTGGGGAGCAGCAGGTGAGACAGGAGAAGTCTGCTGAACCATGTGGGTCGGCCCCTGCCACTGTGGCTGCAGACAGCTTCCTAGTGCTGTGCCTCAGCTCCTTATGCCACCAGGGAGGTTCCCTAAAATGAGAAACTTAAAAGCAGCTAGAGAAAAAGCAAAGGAAACCCACATAAAATTACCAGCGATTTCTCAACAGAAACCTTAGAGACCAGAGAGAATGGCATAATATATTCAAAATGCTGAAAGGAATTTTCCTCCAACCAAGATTTCTCTAACTAGCTAGGCAAAGTCTCAGAATTGAAAAGGTAATGAAGATCTTTACAGACTAAGAACAGTTGAGCAAAATCATTTACACTTAACTGGCCTCGCAGAATTTACTAAACAGACTTGTACAGATGAAAAGAAACTACTCTTAGAAGTAACAAGACATGAGAAATAAAATATGGGTGTGTGTTGGGTGGGGAACAAAAGCAAAAATAAATGTTACTACATTTATTTACATCAATCTAAAAAGCTTCTCAAAGGAAAATAAACTAATGTTAAAAAGACATCCTACTGAATGGGAGATAAAATTTGTACATCATACATCTGGTATGATTCACAACCTACAAAGAACTCACAGAAGTCACCACCACCACCTCTACCAACAACAAAAATTTCAAAAGTGGGCAGAAAATATAAACACTTCTACAGAGACATACAGATGGCCAAGAGAGATGTGAAATAATGTTTGTTAACACTTATTAACAGGAAAATATAAATCAAAACCATAAGATAAGAGTATTGAGAAAAAGGAATACATTCCTCCATTCCTGGTGGGAACATAGCCTTGTCTAGCCCTTATGGAAAACAGTATGAAAGTTTCTCAAAATATTAAAAGTAGATATGCTATGTAATCCAGAAATTCTACTCCTAGGTATATCTATCTGAAAAATGTAAAAACACTATTCAAAAAATATCTACAGGCTAAGACACATACAGCACATACACTTACAAACACACACTAGAGAGACAAATAATACCCCAGAATTAACACAAAATTCTACACTGCAAGCTAAAATTGTCATAGTTACCAGTACAGTGGTATAAATTTAGGTCCCGTTTGCTTGTATGGCTTCTGTGTTCATTCTAGCACTATATATAGTAATTAAGATATGGAAACAACCTAAAGTTCCCAATGATGGATAATTAGATAAAGATGTGATAATATATAATGGAATACTATGCTGCTATAAAAAGTTAAAATTGTCATTTGGATGTAGCTGGAGAGTGTTATGCATTATGAAATAAGAAGGAGAAAGACAAATTGTGGTATCATTTCACTTATGTTCATTTGTATCAATATAAAGAAGCAAAATAAAGGAACAGACAAAATCAAACCAAAATAAATCTTTGGAATCTGATCGCACCAGGGGACCCAATGGACCAGAAGGGCAGGGAATGCGATGGACAATGGCACAGTAGCACTGGTACTTTGGTGGTGCAGTAACATATATTTGAAGATATATGAATCTGTATTTCTAGAACATATACAGTGTTGTGAACCAGTTTCCTCAGTAAAAAGATGTAGTAAATAAATAAAAATAAACAAAAGAATGAATTAGTCACTGAAAAGTGAAAAATTCTATTTCTAAATAAAAATAAAAGAATGAATTAGTCACTGAAAAGTGAAAAATTCTATTTCTGTCAGGTACCAGGTTATGTTTTACTTAGGAACAATTTTGATCAAAGTGTATCTTATTTCCATGGTGACTTCTAGAGTTAGATTCAGCAAAATAACTCTGGTCACCCAGACAAAGGGTATAATCAGGAATGATCCTGTATGAAAAGGCTGTGAGAGCACAAGCGAGCAAGTTTGCTAACTTTATCCTTTGGCCCATGGTGTGTTATCCAGCACTCTCGTGACACTCTATATGGCTCACCACCAGAATTATGAAATTGAGACCATGATTCTAATACAGGCCCAATCCAAGGAAACCTACTATAAAATTTGATTCTACAAGATAGGATAAATATAATATTATAATACAGTGTAAATCTACAGGCTAAGACACATACAGCACATACACTTACAAACACACACTAGAGAGACAAATAATACCCCAGAATTAACACAAAATTCTACACTGCAAGCTAAAATTGTCATAGTTACCAGTACAGTGGTATAAATTTAGGTCCCGTTTGCTTGTATGGCTGACTGATTCCTTCATTGCTATGAAAGATGGTTAACAGTGATTTCATACTCTAACCAAAAAGCTCCATATAGCTAGTCCGGGGTGAACATATAACTTCTATGTCAGGATGCTTATGTGATCAGGTCTTGCTGGTGTGTTTATTTGAATCATTTCTGACAATGTGAGTGTTACTACAAATAACTAGGAACTGTTTTCTTTTTTTGTATATACTGGTAGGCATGCTAATATTTAGGAAGAGAAAAAGATAATGTAAAAATTATCAACTAGGTATTTTAGTATGTATCCTAAATGACTATTCATTATTTCCTGGACGTCAATCCTATTTTATAATATTTTAATTACACAGTCTGGTGCGGGCCAGTTGCTCGTGCCGCCTGACAAAAGTCCGAGTATGAGGGACACTCCTGAAAGAGCGGGATGCTCCAAAGGGGGGCCCCTGCCAGACTCCTTTTCTCTTGGCTAAATTGTAATTCTGTGATTTCATGATGTGTCCTTACTGAAAAAATATTCACGGGGGTGGTTATAAAATTGGCTGGTTTGTTAAACAAAATAATTGGATGCTATGCATATTGATGATGAACTATTGATTGGCAAATATTGTAACACAAATTCTAAAAACCAATACTGCAAAACCAGGCAGTATAAAATGCAATTGGAATGTGGTTACTTTACAAACTCAAAAGTTAGTTGTTAGATAATTTCCCAGACTTAAACATTCACTATGGGAAACTGGCCTTGTATCTTGGCCCATTGTGGAAGGCTCTGTATCTCCCAAGTGATAAAAGGGTCACGTAAACCCTACCAACCCTCCTCCACTCTTCTCTGCCTCTGTTTTACTTAAACCATAATCATATATAAAAAGCCTCCCTAATAACAAAAAATATTGATATTAGTTTAATTCTAAGCCTTGTGGCTAGTAGTCTGTCTTATACTTAGAATAAAAACAATTAGTATGACTTCACGAAGTTGCTATGCCTACCTCAATATTAAAAAACTAGTGTGCTGATAGAAACATGCCATGCTGATAGAAACATGTTGTCTTGCACGTAGGCTTTACCTTGAAAGGTATATGTCCTAAATCTTGACTGGAGGTCATAAAGACCCAGAGCTGTTCTTAAGAAAAAATGTAATGATTGTTATCTTTCTGCTTTATGCACATGATGATGTAATCCCACTGCTTTCTTGCAGTGTATAAATAAAGGCCTGCTGAGACCCTCAGTAGGATGCTTGCTACACTCTGATCAAGTGACTAGCGACTCCTCAAATCCCCTTAATTTCACCGACACCATTTCTTCCTGTGGGGACCCTGACTTTAGTCAGAGCTGGTCTCTGGCAACAGTCCATCTGAAATTCTTAAAATAGTCTTTCTTTTCCAAAAACCACTCCTATTATATTTACCCCTAAAGACTCAGTTTCCTTAATCTTTCTTTTAATATTAGAGAATACTGTATGCATAGTATTATAAATTTTTCTTATTTACCAATATATCTAGGAGATTATTGCATGTTGCATAATTCTGCATCACCATATATAGATATATTTTTAATCCACTACAAAGTTTCCTGTTAGATCACATAACAACTTATGTAACCCTTTCTTGAATAATATTAGTTGCATCTACTGTTTGTGCAATTATAAAAACACTAAAAATTGTGGATTTGTGTATATGTATTTTTGAATACCTAGGAAAGTATATCTAGAAATTGCTGGGTTCAGGACAGTATTTATTTTTAAGTTTTGGCAACAATTTCCAAGGTTCTGTCAACAATAAAAACAAGGATTTAGTGTGATTAGTAGTATTTTTATTTCATTTTTAACTTCTAAAAACCTGCCTTTTGGTGGAGATTATGAATATTTTTTAACAATCTAAACTATAGTCAGAATTGTAATTAATTTTCTCCCTTTTCTCACTGTGTTATTTTTAATATTTACCATTGAACTTCATCTTGTTCATTTCAACCATTTAGCCAACTTGTTTGTTAATGTCATTATTCACTTTATCAACACCCCTCCCGGCCCTGTGCTTGTGTCCTATAAGTCACAAAAGTTGTCTGTCTTCATTCAACTTTCTGGTCACAGTGCACAATGGTCAGGACCCACCCACTTTAGATCCTGTGGCCCTACCCATTCTGACAAAATAACAGTGTAGCCTCTTAGTCCTGGACTTGCTATAGAGGCATGCTTGCCCTTCTCTGAGCTCTGAAACATACTTGAGAGAACTCTCTGACATAGGACTATAAATGGGGATGTTTCTGTAGTATTTAAATGAGTTTTGTTTACCCCCACCTCTCACTCCTCATATTGCATTCACATGGTTGTTGTCAGCTGTATAATCAATCCTGGTGAGTCATAGCTTAACTATGGAGAGAAAGGAGATGAAGGAAAAGCTAAAAGAAACTGGTTCCTAATTTAGTCTATAAAATCCACAGACTAAAAAAGAAAAGTTCTAGGTTTGTTTTTCTACCAAATAATACTTGAATGTTACAGTGTCACCTGATTTATCAAACACAATCACAAAAAGTTGTTTTCTTTCCTTTAAAGTATATAGTAACTTTCCTTATTGAAAAATAAAACTGATTATTAATCGAGTAAATTTAATTCATCCCCCTTTACCTTTTTTCACTTATTATGTTCACCTTATTTTCATCAGCAGATGATTCAAATTTATTCTTATTATTAATTCCTTAGCATATACTCCCAAACTTTTTAAATTGTTGTTAGCTGCATAGCTATATCCCCAAAGTAATATACCAGGGCACAAGAGATATTCAAGTCCATCTCCAAAGGGCAAAAGGGCGGAGTAGGCAGGAAGTCATGTACTTCTTTAAAATCACAATATGTCTAGACTTATGCCCAAATATATTGGTTCATGATAAAGTAGTTAAGTAGGACTTTGTGGAAAAATATATGGTAGAGAAAACAACACAGAAGCTTACATCCTTTGAAAATTGGACATTGCACAGGACTCAGGAATTGTCTAGCCACAGGTTGTTTACATGTGGTCTGAGCATTTTCTTAATGTGATCCTGTACTTAAGAGTATATAGGTTCAGCCAGAAAAGAGAAAGATGAACATCAAAGTTGCGGCAATGCCAGAAGAAAATTATAGGGTGGTTCCATGTTTAAAAGATCACTAGTTTTCACTATTGGTTTAAGGCAATGAATTATCCATAAATAAAAGCCTTAGAGACCTCTGACCAAAAACATACACTGAGTTTACAAAAAGTACAAGTTCAATGAGTTGTCACTCCTATCATGAAAGATCAAGTGTATTCAATTAGGAAAAGGAGAACTCAAGACACAGAGGTAGCTTCAGAAATACATTGCCAGCATATTCTATAGTTTCATTTCCAATATTGATGCATTTCTGTTACAGAAAGAAAACAGGAAAATCACTTAATTTTATTTAGAAAGGCCTATAAATAATAATGACTTCCATTTATTTCTTGCTTACTCTGCTGGATGGATATTATACTAAGAAATTTACATGTTATCATCCCCTATAAGCCTCATTAATAATTTTAGTTATTTGTCAGTTCAGACTGTGAAACATTGACCAGGACACCTCAGCACAGTTAACACAAAAGTTTATTTTGACCCCGTGTGGGTAGGTAAATTTACAGGGTGGTCATCCTCGCTATCCAGGTCATTCCCACAAAAGGCAGCTAATAATTACAAAATTCTTTGGACTAGAAGTGATACTCATTGCTTTTATTCACAAGCCACAAATTAGAAAAAGTCTAGGTGTAACTGAAAATGAGCTTGGAAATGTGAAAGAACGCTTGAATATTTAGTGAGCTTTAAATGTATTTTTCAGATTCTATAGAGTAGACATTATCTCCATCTCCTCAGTGAAGAAACTAAAGCATATCTATAAATTCTGAACAAAGGAGCAGTAAATCTGGAATTCAGACCCTAAACTACAAACAGCCTTTCAGTCTGGGAGCCATCTTTGTTTTGTAAATGGTGGTAATGGTGCCTTGTTCATTTTTTAGCTTACATGATAAAATCTGCCTTATGAGACATCAGCAAATAAACTGAATATGAATTCAATATTTTTTTCATGAATTGTCATATGGTTATTTTTTAACTTCTTAGTGAAATTCTAACTGATCGAGTCCTATACATGTTAGCTCTGCAATTCTAACCACAAAGTTTGTAGTAAATACTCATTAAATACAGGTGTGCATTGGTTGATTGAAACACTTGTCATATTTTCCATTTTTTCTAGTTATTTGTATTTTTACCTTCTGATGGCAGAGGGAGGAAGAGATAAAATATTTTGAATAAAGGCAAAGGCCTTTCGAGAATATGAAGAGATTGATTTTTTTTTTCATTTTTTCTTGGTTTCTTTGATGATTTTCAATTTGGGCAAAGAAAAGAACTTTAAAATTATTGAAGGATGAACAACATGCCATAAAATAGAGCAAAGGAAATATTCCTATCATTTTACCATGATTTGACTATTGTGTTCTGTTTAGCATATTATTTTAAATTTCAAGTATAGTTACAGTTTCGTATGACTTTTTACAAGATGTCTTCCTCTACTTTTTATACACGTATATATTTTTTTATTTTCTACTTTTTCACATGTGTCAATCCTCTTATTTTGCTTTATGTTTTAAGCTCTACTCTGCTCTATTATTTTATGTTGTAATGATTAATATAGTGTTTAATTATTTTTTTCTTTATTGTTCCTTTTTTCTCAGATTTCAAGATGCTTTCAACTAACATTTCAAATAGACCTCTTTCTCTCTCTTAAGATCCCTAAAAATATTCTTAGTATCAACATATACTTAGTTCTTATGGTCTTTATTCTCAGTCTGTTTCTCTTCTTAAGTTTTCTATTTTGAGTTAAAGATATGTATTATTATTGATAACCTAAGGTAATAAAGCTATTACTATATCTTAGTAATAAGACTTCACGCAGATGTCAAAGTAGTCAAGTATATGATGGAAAAACGAAAGTGTGTTTCAATAAGTAGTTTGGGAAACTCAATAGCCATAGGTAAAAGAATGAAATAATGATTCAAAGTGGATTAAAGACCTGAACATAAGGCCTGAACTTTAGCATTCATAGAAGAAAAGGTGAGCTAACAAATTGAATTCTTTATAATTCAATATTAGTGACAAGGGAAACAAAAGCAAAAGTAAATAAATAAATGAGACTATATCAAACAATAAGGATTCTGCCAGTGAAAGAAACAGTCATCAAAATGAAAAGACAACCTATTGAATAGAAGGTATTTACAAACCATGTCTCCCACAAGGAGTTATTATCCAAAATATATCAAGAACTTATAAAACTCACAACAACAACAAAAAAACCCTAGTTAAAAAATGGCCACAGGATCTGAATAGTCATTTTTCCAAAGAGGATGTATGGATGACCAACAGGCATATGAAAAGATGCTTATCATTACTAATTTTTAGGGAAGTCCAAATTAAAACTGCAATGAGATCTCACTTCATATCTATTAGAGTGGCTATTATCAAAAAGACAGGAAACAAGTGTTGATGAGGTTGTAAAGAAAAGAGACCTACACTAAAGCAGTTGGGGTATGGGCATGGGTGGGTTGCTGGAGGCAAAATAAGAATAATAAAATTAAATTAAAAAATAATTAAAAAAAGAAGGGAGAAGATATGTTATTTTTATATTTTAGCAGAATCAATTTTGAAAAGTTGTAATTTTGTAAATATGTTCCTAGGGGTAGTTATTTCATAAATATCCATTCATTAAATTATTGGGCATGTATGTTATTTTTATCAATGGGATCTGGCAACTGTGAATCTGGGTACTGCTGCAATGTCCTGTATGAAATGAAAGTTACGTGTAAGTGTTAATTATTGTGTTCATTTTTGCAAAGTGACTAATGTCTTTAAAAATAGAAGGATACCTTGTTTCATGACTGTTTCCTAGAGGTGCAAATTTTTATTTCAACTTTAGTCAAATGCAAGGGGATTATAAAAATATAGGGAAATGGTCTTGTTCAACTCTTTCACATGGTTTTTAACTGTGTACAGTTAAACCTAGGTGAAAAAAGTTCAGCTTTTCCAAATAATTATTTCACCAGATATTGCTTAAGTATTGTTTTTGTTTTTTTCCAAATTGGCAAGCTTAGCAGAAACACATAATGCCAAAATGCAGTTTAATTATTTTGTGTATGGCATAAAAATAGTGGTTCTATGATTTCATACAATTGCCAAATTTGTGTTCTAAGGCAAAATTAATAGTGCATTTGGATATATGTAATACTTTTTCTGAGAAACAAAATTGCAAACTCAAGTGAAACTGAAAAAAAACTTTAAAAATAAGTATTACTTAAAACCCATTCTATAAATATTTGTCAAATTATGCACAAATTAAACGAATGTACTATTTATTATGTTAATAACATATTCAGCAAGTTTGCCTTAGCATACCAGTAGAAATATAGGTAGCCATATTTGAACATATCTGAAACCGAAATGTTGTTTTTGAGCATTTTTAGAAAAACCAAGACACTTTCTGATATATTCATGTCAATTTTTATAGTTACAATTTTAGATAACTATATCAGAATTAAATCAGAGTAATGATATTGTAGAGAATGAGATTATGCTTTAAAAATAAGTGGAAAATAATATGGAGAAATGGTGGTTGACAGTAGAAGATAATATAGAGCACAGTGAGGGTTCAAGATGAGAAAAGGAGAACTAAATTTAATCACATCATTTAGTTCGCTCAAAACCCTTCCAATGTTGAGCGCAATACTGTTCAATAGCTACTCCTCTTCCCTTTCAAAAAGAAAAGAAAGGAAATATTCTATTAGTGGGAATGTAAATTGGTGTAGTCACCATATGGTATGGCCTCCATAATGATGGAAAGCAGTAGGGAGATTCTTAAAATTATTGACATACTGATTTAGCAATTCTACTTCTGGGTATTTGTCCAAAGAAAATGAAAAAAATGAATTTGAAAAAAATATACACATTCTTGTGTCCAGAGCAGAATTAGTTATAATAACCAACACATAGAACCAATCTAAATGTCTATCAGCAGAGGATTAAATAAAATAAAAAAACAGTGGAAGGTCTAGTCAATGGAATACTGTTCAGCCATAAGGAGAAGTATAAAAGTTTGCCATTTGTGATAACATGGATGGACATTGAAGGAATTATGCTAAGTGAAAGATGGAGAAAGATAATTATGATATGATTTTGCTTATTAAGTAAATGAGCAAACAAAACATAAACAAACTCTTAGATACATAAAGCAGATTAGTGGTTACCAGAGAGTAAAGAGGGTGGGTAGTGGTTAAAATGGGTAAAGGGAGTCAACAACATGGTGATGAATGGAAACTAGAATTTTGGTACAGAAGTACACAATGTACACATGTATACACACATTGTGTACACAAATATATACACTGTAATATACACAGACACTGAATTAACATGCTATGTATTTCAAAATTATATAATGTTATAAGCCAGTGTTAATTCAGGAAAATTTATATTTTTATAAAAAGAGCTCTGGTGAACTCAAGAGCCAGGTTATCTTTGTTTTATCTATGTTCATTCGCTTAACATTATATATAATTACCTCAACTATTTAGTTCCTGTGTAGTTATATAGCTTTGATTCCTTATCTGTATGATAAGTTATGAATTATACCTAATTCGTTGGATTGTAACAAGGATTAGATTAGTTAATATATGCAAAGTATTGGCAGTGATTGGCACATAGTAAGCACACAATAATTATGTATAAAATTAAATCTGTCAACTTTTCTATAAAACTTCCTGTAAAGCTTCCTGCTTTTATATTGCTCTCTATGTTAATATTCTCACCATCTTCCAGTCACTCAGGCTGTAATTTTGGTGTCATCTATTGAAATGTGAGCTTCCCAGAGTTTAGGAGTGTGCCTGTCTTGTCTACTTTTCTGTTGGCAACATCTAGAGTGTGCCTCTAGGTGAATGAATATCTATCTCTTCTCTAAATGAATGACTCATAATTATGCCGTCTCACTGTAACTCAGTTATTAAAACCTATTGATTCAACTTCTATTTCACTCGTTTTATATCTTCTTTATTCACTGTCTCTTCTCTAATTCATATTTTTGCTTCCTTTAACTACTATAAAACCTTGTAATTGATCTCCCTGAGTCTTTTTTCTCTTTCCATGCTAGTTCCTCTTCTTCCTATTCTCCTTCCCTCCCTCACTCCGCTTTCCCTCCCTCCCTCCCTCTCTCTCACCCTCTATCTCCCGTCCCTCCCCCCATATCTCCATTGGATATACTGCCACTAGGTTTCCTTTATTAAAGTAATTCTTAATCAAATACAAAGTCATTACAAAAGAATCAAGACCATTTATGATATCACTATAATCTGCTTCCCAGTCTTGGGTCCTGAATTGGGCTAAAAACTAAAATAGAAATACATACATAGAAATATATGTTCATCAACAGTAAAGTAACAAAAACATAGTAAAAGTACTTAGTAGTATATTGTGGGAAAGAATATATTGTGTACCCTGTGGGTAGGTATATCTGGGGAATGTTTACAATTAAAGACAGTACTGGATTGAGCCAGTAGAGAAGGGTAGAACTGAGGTAATCAGGACAGTAATAGAAGAGTATACTAAGAAGTCCATTATAACATGCGAATATAAGAAAGCCTGCAATATATTCATGGACCGGTAGTAGATTTGAGATATTTAAAGAAAGCAGGTTAGGAAGTATGGGATCTAAACTATGATTTTGGTATTCAGAAGGGAGATACTTGAAGAATTGAGTAATATGCCAGAGGAAGAATTTTCTGATCTTAATGGAACAGTTAATATCAATTTTAAAAAGGAGAAAAAAAATCTAAGATAATTTTGAATTAATGGAAATATTGATAAATATGGGGCTATGTTCAAGGAAAGCAGTTTGGAGCCTAAAATTAAAAAAAAGAGAGAGAAGTTCTAAGAGAAAAGGGCCCCATTTCAGATATCCAAAGGGAAACCTTGAGCTCAAGTAAGTATTATGGATTGAAGTAGAGATTTTGAAGATATATACAGAGGATTGTTGTAACCATGAAAATAGAGAAAAAACCCTGAGAATTTACAAAAAAAAAAAGTGTCAAATTTGAGGACTTAAAAGACAAAAGTAATCCATTGTGAATGATCCATAGCAGCAAAGAGAGAACAAAAGAGAGCAATTTCATCTAAAACTTTTAAAGAAACCATCCACAATTTCAAAATTATTAGGTAAAAGTAGAAGAGAAGGATCACTGGATAAATCATAGATTAAAAAACTATGGTAACCTTGAAGAGAACAGTGTACATAGAATCTAAACTCTGTTCATTTATTCCATAACTTTTGAGCATCCTACTAAGTTACAGGTCCTGAACTAAATGCTAGAATTATAATAAGGAACAAATAGGTGAGGTCCCTAACTTCAGAAATCTCACTTTAGAGGTTAAACACAAGTAACCATATACTTAGAATACAACATGATAGGAGAGGGTAAAAGTAAAGGGAGATTCATAGCAAAGAGAACTTGCAGAAAGACTCAGAGGTATTAATATCATGCTGTTGTGTTGGGTTTTGTTTGATTTTGAAGAGATGGCTATGTGACACGATGGAGGATAAATTGCAGTGATTTGAGTGTTGTATTGCTAAAAGTGAAAAAAAAAAAAGTAATCCAGGAAGAGGGCAATGTGTCTCAAAAAAATATGTCTCAAAGACTCTGAGACAACGAAGGACACAGAAGGGAACGCAGTGGAAAGGACATTAACAGATCAGATTGTGTGAGATCTTGTGAACTGAGTTAAGGATCTTCAAATGCTTTGTCAAGAGACTAGTGAGGATCCTTTACAGAAAAAATGGACACAGTTGGATTTTGCATTTAGAAATATTTCTCCAGATTCAATGTGACAAAGGTTTTGCAGAAGGAGAACAAGGAGGATGAGACAGGATAAGAAGTGATGAAAGTTCAGTAACAGGGAAAATTTTCATTGTATTTGAGAAAAGATGTGTATGTACTAAAAACTAAACATTTGATAGTGTTGGTAGAGAGCCTATTATATTATTAACAAAGATTAATGTGAGTTACAGGCCAGAGGTGTTGGGGGTAAGAGTATTCACCAGAGACAGAGTGGGGAACAGAACAGGTGGAGTACACTGCTGAGGGGAGCAGTGGGTGAAACAGGAGAGGTCTGCTGCATGATATGAGTTAGCTTCCTGGCTGGGAATTGAACTCATGCGGCAGTGACTGTGGAGAGCTTCATAGTGCTAAGACTTAACCCCTTGCTGCCACCAGGCAGGTCCTGACATGATTTTTTTTTCTTCTCTTTGGGCCCAAGTAATGTTATGTAACCTAAAGGCACAACAGACTAAGTCAACAAATGCAACAAAATGCAAAACTTCTTTGGCAAAGGACAGGATAAAAAAACATAAAACTTTTATTTTAACACTGCTAAGAGACCTTGGAGGCTTATAGCTGTAAGCATGCTCTGGAGTTTGGAATTAGTATGACAGTTAGAGGAAGAGATTATGAACCCTCACAAATAATAACTATATTGAAACTGCTCATCTTTAGCTTCCATCATCCAAAATTGGATTATCTAATAGCTTTTATCAGGAATAAAGGTCCAAAATTGATTTGGGAGAGAGAGAATAAGAATGGCAGGTGGAGCTAGATCCCCAGAGTTCTAGAATGGAATTGGAGGTAGACTAATAGGAGAGAACATTTATCATCAGATTTTGGTCACCTGAATACATTAAAGATCCTCCAATATAAATTCAAATACCTAGGGATATAAAAGTACAAAATTATGATAAAAGGGTTCTTCGTGTAGTTCACTAATCTGTTCTGGATTAGTAGGCTTAATAAATGGTAGTTTGATGAATGACTGAATTTATTGATAACAATTGACTACCAGAACATGTCCAGGTGAAAAAGCAAAATCACTGGGAAAAGATCAATAGAATGTATTTCTTTAGCTTTAATTTTGACAAATAGTGTTATGGAACTAGCTTAGAAATGAAGACTTAATAGAAAGAATGGATTCAGAAGAAAAGACTTTTTAAAACAATAATGTACAGAATATGAATGTAGCTCAAGAGCCCATAGTTTTTTGGCATATTTTTCCTGGTCTGTTAGGTCAGTCAGAACAAACCAAAATATCTCCCTTCACAGCACCATGGATGCAATAGATTGACTTTAATGCTTACCTTTGTTTTTTAGCGTACAAAGATGCTAAAGATGTTGGGAGATATTTAACCACATACAGTTAAACACAAGATTAACTGTTCTAATACACTCTAGATATTAGGAACTACAAACACTAAATAGTAATCTACATTTATTTTAACCCCTTACATTTAGGGATACTTTCCTTCTTGTTACCTCATTTACCGGTTGAAATAACTGTATAGGCAAGACAAAAGTACTTCATAGATGAGTAATGGATGCTCAAACGCATACAGATTCTACCCTGGACCCCCTGATTAGAGACCAAGTTGGGACTCAAATATAGTGTGTTCAATCCAAACCACATTCTTTTTGCACCCCACACAGACAAATCTAAAACCACAATTGAGTCACACTTGAGAGCATGGTTAAGGCCCATGTAGCACAAGCCTGTATCCTGGTAGTTTAAACGCCACTTGGCTTCAGTGCAGTTTCAGCCCAGTAACCCAGTGCTGAGTCTCAGAGTTCATTGTGGAAATCTTGGTATAAATCCTAAGACAAATGTTGCCCTTTTCCAGAACAGTAGACACTGGCATCCTTTAGTGTTCATTTATTTCAAGGAAAGTAATCACTGTGAGGTCAAGACACATCTTAGCTATAGATTATCAGTTTTCTTTCATGGTGCTGATTCTGGGCAAAATCATTGGGAGAGTTCAGGCAGTTTACTTTTAGATGGACAACATAAAAAACAGCAAGTAGCTGCTACAAAATTATTCTATGAAGGACTTAAAAATTACTATCAATCAAAAAAAAACCCACTTTTTCTGTCTTACTGTGTGCCCCGGAAAACTGATTCAATGTGAGCTTTGAAAGGAAAGTGTAGTTTATCTTCTACTGAGAGGTTTGCTTTTTAGTTATTCTTTGCCAGATTCGATATTTTGATCAAGGTACTTGCTTTTCCTGAGCCTAAATTTCCTTATCAGTTAAAAAAAAAAAAAGAGTTCTTCCAAATTTACGATGATATTGTCAATTTGGTATTTTAAACACTGAGATTTGATTGAGATATATTTTAAAACTTGAACACTAGGAATATCTAGAGCATAGAAATAAATTGTAGAAATATTGAATCATGTTAATACTCACGAAAGCTGGGATTAGTAGAAATATATTTGAAGGTATATATTTTCATATCTTTTTTTCCACTCTGAGGTTTCTTGGGTCTTTATTCATTTACCCAAGAATGCTTAATTTAGAATTGGCCTGATTCAGAGTCTTTGGGATTGGTTAGGAGACTCTTAAATGCCACTTAAATGCCACCTTCCATTTCCTGAGCAAGAGTGCCTGGGCTGGCACAGCCCCACAGCTCAGCAGGGCAGCAGTAGCTGTGGTAGGAGGTGCAGAGGGGCTGCTGTTTCTGCCCCTAAAATTAGTGCCTAGGGAGCTGGAAATTCCAGTAGTCTCTGATCAGATGGTCTGGAACTGGAAATAACAGGAGTGAGAAGTTCATGAAGAAAAGGCTACAGTCCCTAGGGAAATATGCATAAGCACTGCACACTGCTTTCAACTAAAAGAATTTCTATTCCATTCCTCCCTGGCTTACTGGCTCCAGATTTGTTGTCATCTCCTGATTACTGATATTTAATATTAAATCTGTGGCATTTGTGTCTAGACCTACTCAGAACACCAACCCTATCTTCATCCCACTTCTACTATCCTCATTTCTTCCTGTTCTCCTTCTTCTGTTTTTCCTTCTTACCTTACTTCTCTCTGATTGTAATTCTTCCAATACAATGTATCCCAGCAATTCTTGTACAATTTTCAGATTTCTGGGTAGAGAATGAATAGAATATGAAATGGGAAACTGAATCTAGTTTCTTTGTTGCCAGAGAAAGAAATAAAATTTTGGATAACACTTGTAAGTTGCATGTTAAGACTCTACTCTGTAGCCAGTAGAGAGATTCAATACCTTAAAATCATGTAAGATTTTTTTCGGCGAATTCCCAACATTTCACGTTCACTTATTCAGTGACTGGTAAGGTGACTTATAAAAGTGTAACCTTCAAGTAATAGGAGAGAATGTGTAACACATGTCCGTACCCATCACTAGTTTTTGTTAGAAGTATGTTATCTTTTGGAAAGTAAAATAAACAATGAATTCAAAGTGGACACACAACTAACTATCTGGAAACTAGCAGTTAGTGATTCTTGACAGTGAGGCAGGCAGGGCGCTGATATAGATATGTGAGACTGATCATCTGATTACTCAGTCACTGAACTGACAAGTAAGAGGAAGGCCTGAAGTTATCTATATCAGGATAAAGACCTTGAGGAGAAGATTAACCAGACTTAGTGTTTGAGAAAGGAAATATTAGTTTACTGACTTAATTAAATATTTTGAGAATGTTGGTAATAAGCAAAGAATAACAAAGACAATAGGTCTATCTGTTCTTGTCACTCTTCAAGCTGTGCCTATATATTCAATAAAGCAGAATAATCTATAATTATTTAAATCTCAATTGGAAGCTGGTCAAATTATTTTATAATCTCTAGTTATATATCTTACACTCTAACTGTATTATTTTTCTTTTTTTTTTTTTTTCAAACCATCCTGATCCATTCCTGGCAACTAAGCTTTTGAATTCATTAGTTGTAGTGTAACATTGCCTCTTCTTCAAAATCAACTAAAGTATCCAAAATGAATTAGAAACATTTTCATAGGGGTGTTTCACAAAATTAATTTCTTTTCTCTTAGAAAATAAATCATACCATATTTTAATAAAATGTGTGCACATGTGACCTTCTTTTATGTGTCCCCTTTCCACATTAACCCAGACCTGAGTTTGATTAGAGCAGAATCATTTCTTGGTTATTTGTGCGTGTGTCTTTTACTATCATTTGTGGTTATCTGTTATGTGTTAGCTGTAGAATAGGTCTGATACATAGTAAGTGATCAATAGATACTGAAGAATGAGTTCAAAATGCCCCTGAAGTCAAATTACATTTTGAAATGAGTTCAAAATGCCCCTGAAGTCAAATTGGAGATACTGAGTCTAGCGAGTAAATTAAAAAATTTTATGGAGCAGCAGAGGCCTTAGGGCCTCTCAGTTTCCTGTAGTATATTAGACAATACCTAAGAGGTAATTTTTTTGTTAGTGCTGTGAAATATTGAAGAGTATTGTATTCATCACAATGAGATGAACTTTCTATAACTGTTTAGATAAATAAAGGCAAGGAAACAATTCTTAAACGTGGTTCAATGATAAGAAAAATCCACTGACGTTTCAGTTAAAGGTCCCATTAGTGAATTCTAGATTAATTCAAACTTCCCAGTTTCTAAATTCAGCAACAGAACAGAAGGGGGGAGAAAACCAAACTTACAACTGCAAGCAGAATAGTAATGAATACCTCACAAAAATAAATGAATTGTAATCTCTACTTTCTGTCTTCTCCAAGAAAGCTTGCAAGTGCTTCCACAATACAGTATTAAAGTAATGATATTAACTTTTAACTTCCTGTAGTTGACAAGGTAGAGAGACATCCTAAAAAGCTAGGAAAGTTTGTAGTTACTGTATAGATAGGGAGGACAGATCTCTCTAATCTGCATGACTTCATGCTCTTTGGACTTTAGTTTGAAAAGTAGCCCAAGACAATTTCACAAGATAAGAATCTGAATTTTTTTAAAAGGGAAAATAAAACATCATTCAAAGGCAAGGCCACTGAGGCCAGCACAATGTATATTTACAAACAATAAATGATGACTTACACATCCTATAATACAAAAATATTTTTCTTTGCAGTTATCTCTATGTATTTTTGAGGTACAGGAGTTTGTGAATCCTAACACATAACTAAAAGACTTTGAGAAGATAAAAAAACTGCATCACAGTATGATATGTGAGAACCTCAAGGTGAAGAGACTTGGGAACTGAGTTATCCACTAAGAAGCACGGCATGGCTCTCCATTCAGCTTAGCCACTTTAACAAGCACTGAGGCAAAACTTGAGAGGAACAACGTCAGGCCTTATATTTCAGAAATCCACTCAGGAAAGCACAGCTGCAAAGACTGGTTCATCAGAGGACACAAGGAAGAGCAGGTTTGACAGGAATGGCATTTGTGCTGCTGACAGTTCTGTTGTGCTCTATGCTATTGCAAGGCTATAAGGGAGCAAGACAAAAGGGCATTGATGTTCCTTGGCACTGTCTGAATGAAAAAAAAAAAAAAAGTTGTGTAAGGGGCCAACAGGCAGATAGAATGAACGGCATCATTTAGAGCCAGAAGTCAAGCAGAAGGGATGGGGCAGGAACATTTTCATTTCTACGTTCCATCCACACAGTCCCTAGAATTGTTCCCAATATACTTGGGAATTCAGTCAATTTTAATTAGAAAGAAGGAAGAAACACACTTGGAAGCATTAAGTGCCATTGAGAAAGGCTGAACATGGATAGAGACAGAAAAAAAATGGGGAAGGCAGACTCATTTTAAAAGTTGAGGTCAATTCTGTAAGCATTCAGCACAAGTGAAAAGCTTAACCCAAGCTTCTTCATAAATTATCTTTTAGGATCTTAAAGCAGACTGCTTTGAGTCTGTGTCTGCAGCAAATAAAAGCTTTGTTGGTTTGTTTATTTGTTTTCTAATGGAAGGAAAGAGGAAAGATAAGGTCTGGATGGCAGGCATTGCTGAAATTCTGTTATTAATGAACCAGGAACCTGGAAGACAAGAAGCTCATTAGCGGCTTCTGTGGAGAAGTCTGGGGCACTCGATGCTAGAAGGAAATGGAAAAACTGCCAGTTAACAGCAGGAACATCTAAATCATCACACTTTGAAGGAGAACTGGAAAAACAAGGCAGCATTTTATCCATCCACAGAAAAATAATAGTGAAAGAAAAGCCTTCATTGAGGATATATACGGAATGTCTTCAGTCAGGCTGCTAAATAAATAGCTGCTGTTGATGAAGGCAAGAAGATAAACAGGCATTCATAATGGTCAGAAGGGCAAGGAGCATTGACTGTGGGGCACAGAGCACTTTCATTCTAGATCACTAAATTAGACGTACTCTGAATAGTATCGACTCAGAAATGGTCATCTGATTGCCCCTCAGTCTATAGCAAGTAGGACTCAACTTATTAAAATATAACAGTTGGTTAGGCTAGGTCATATCAAATAACCAACCAATATTTATTAAACATTTACCACGTATAAAGTCTGATGTTAGTCACTATGATAAGACAGAGAAACATCCTTTATCTCAAAACTTTCCCATGTATTTGCAAAACAGGTACTAAACACATACATGGATGACCAGCATTGCATTTTCCAGCATAGCTCTGAGTAGCCAAATGATAATAGTCCAGGGTTCTGAAAGGAGAATAAGATTGCCAAGGTGTGAAGTATTTAAATGGATTGTTCAGAGACAAGGGTACATTTGAGCTGACAGGGAGTTACAGTTTTTTAGAAATAAGAAAATAGAGTTCCCAAGGATTTATAATTTGTTTACAATATTACAGTGATTTTCAGAGGAATTAATATTTGAATCTGAGCTCCCACTTGTATTTCTAGCAAGTTATTTAACCTATCTCCACCCAACTTAGTTCCAGAAAAAAGTAGGAATTTCAATATTCAGCACAAACCAATGGGCGAATTAAATATGATTTTTATTTAGCCATGATATTTATTCCCTCTGATCCAAGTTCATCTTCAGAATTCTTCTCAATAGAGAATACTAGGCTGTCAGTCCTTCACAACTGACCAGAATTTCCAGTAATTTGAAAATGTTTTCCATATATCAAAAGTTCTTTTACTGCTATTGATACCTAACTTTTTTAGACAAATTAAAAGCCGCTTTTAAGTTTGTGATCTAATTCCTCTCTTATGCCTAAATGATCTCTTGGTTTGATTTGCAACTTCCAAGTCCCACTAGATCATCTCCACTAGTTCAAACCAATTACATAGAGATTCTATAAAAATACCTGATTTTCATACTGTCTACTTCAAAATGCAATTTCCTTTTTTTCATTTTTGGTATGACAAGCCACCACTTAGTGTAAGTCTATTGTGTGGCATTGTCATGAGATGCAATTTTATTCACTCTCTTGCACTGATTGATTGAAAGCTGAATTTTTCCCACCTCAGCTTTTTGGATGAGGAAGCTGAAGTTAATGATGGTCACTTCACGTTTTTTATATGCTTCCCTTCATCATTGGTTAGCTATTATTTCATCTGATTGACCCTGTAAACCTAGAAGTCACCAGATATTAAAAATGGGAAGGTACCTTATAGTGATTTAGTTCACTCTCCCACCTAATACACAGTTTCCTGTCCCTGAAGACCATCTTCTGAGACAAGTTGGAAGTCATCCAACCCCTTTATTTGATCTTACTTAAGACCAAATTAAAGGTAAGTTCCTTACTTTGACAAAAAGTCAAAACAGTTAAAATAGCAGTAGCTGTGAAAGGCAGAATTACCACCTATTCAATAGTTTTTCAGGGAGAGACCTTCAACTGCTTGATTAATTCATTGCAATGCTATATTTGTGTCCAATGCTGTAGTACTCTGAGAAGCGCAATTGAAGAAATCCTAATTCTGAATGATCAACAACATATTATAAGTAAAAGGAAGAAGAAATGTGAAAATAGTTGAGACTAAATATGCTCACCTCACATAGTTCAAAGGGCATGTTTGCAATGCAGAAAAACCCAGCTCCAGAAATGGGAAGATGTTGGGATGAAGCTGGAAATGGATGACGGTGCTCTCCAGACTGTTTAATAGGAAGATTATGTGTTTTTGCAACTTTGTAATGGAGAGAACCTAACCCTTTTGCCTATGAAATGCTGATGGAAGTGCTCAGCTGCAGACCATTATTTACCTCCTTTGATTCACTAAAGTATAAATAATCAAAATGATATATAAATTTAATTGCCGGTGTCATGTAGTTATTTTTAAGGAACAGCCACAAATCTGAGATCTGGTATTTAACAAACAACTCAGGCTACCTACTCAGACTAAACACATAGTGTGTTTTCCAGGCTGTAATTTTATAAAAACAAAATGTCTTTAGAGAGAGAACAAGCTAGTACTATTGCTTTAAAAATCACTTTAGGAAAAGTTTCCTTACTAAAACTAAAATAAAATGTAGACAATTTAATCCATTTTGCTGGCTGGCCCTGATCCGCCCTGTTGTGCTATGTTATTACCTTCATTTCATTGACATCCCACACGAATGTCTTTTCTCTAACAGTCTCTGAGAGCAGATAGACTCCTTTCTCTTTATTGTGTGGTATCTCCAATAGAAAAGGTTTGCAGACATTTTGGTTTTAGATTCCTTTATAACCTTTAAAATTATCAAGTCTCTAAAAGCCTTTTGTTTTGTGAGTTTCATCTATCAGTATTTGTGGTATTAGATATTAAACATACTTTTTTTTTTAGCAAAATGACTTTCAAATTAAAAAAAATACTTTGTGAGAAGTATACGTTGTTTCACATTATCGTATATATTTTTGGTGTTTGAATTAACAGAGGGGAAAGTGGGATTCACCCATTTACAGCTATATCTAATCTGCTATGATATGTTTCTTGATATATAAAAGAAAATCTATCCTCACACAGATATGTCGGTAGAAAACTGAAAAAAAATCTAGTAGTCTTTTCAGGGTATTATAGATATTCTCTTACCATACTATTCAAGCTCAACTAATAATTTCTAAAATATTGTATGCACTCCTATGTTCATTGCACACTGTTTGCATTAGCCAAGCTATGGAAACAACCTAAATGCTCAGACAGATGAGTGGATTAGTAAGATGGGTATAGATATATAATGGAATACTATTCAGCTCCAAAAAGAAAAATCTTGACTTTTTCAACAACATGAATAGAACTGGAGGGGATAATGGTAAGTGATATGTCAGGAGAAAGAAAAATATTGGAGAGTGGCACTTATATGTGGAATATAGAGAAACAATACAAACAATCAGATAAAATCCAACCAGTTAACAAACCTAAGAAATCTGACTATAGAATTGAGGCTACCAAAAGGGGAGGAAAAGGATGAAAGCAAAGTGAGGAAGGGACACAGCAGAATATGGCGCAGGACTCTTAGTATCTTGGTGGTCCGTGTGGTGTAGTAACATATACCTGAAGGTTACGAGCCTGTATCTTTAAATAATAGACAGTGTTGCAAACTGGTGTTTAATAGTCAGTGAAAACCTTAAGAAAAAGGACTATTGTGCTTGTAAAACAAGACCTTTCCCTTTGGCCCACAATTTTGGCCCAAAACTCTTAATAATGTAAATTTCTCAGACCTTACAACTGGAAATGGAAATAATATTTGCACCTACCTCATAGAATTGCTTGGAAAATGGTTTAATTTCAAGTAGGAAAGTACTTATCATAGTACTTGACACATAATAAGTGCAAGATAACTGTTATTGCACTTTATTTATTTAGCAATTATTTATTTATTTAGCAATCTTTCATAAACTTTAAGTTTTCTCATTGTTTCTCAGAATGAAAATCTTCCCTTATGGACATTACAGCCATTCCCCCCACCCCCCACAATTGCAAACTTTGAATCATGAGAGTGAAGATTTTTAGAGTACTTTTTTATTAATAAAAATGTAATTGTACTTCTTTTAGTGTTCCCACTTCACAATGCTGTTTGATAGAATTTTATGGTAGATTTTTTTTCAAGTAAACTTTTTTCAAGTAAAACAAAATACAAAGCACTTAAACAATTAACACCTACTACATTTTATCTGTAGGCAGATAAATAGGTGGCTCTTGGTACTATATGATTGTTGACTTGGAGTGATACAAGTATGGCAAAAGAGTGAGTGTAATTATACTGGACTAGATTTAAATGGTCAAATGGCACAAATTATTACTCTTGACGTGACTTGACATTTTCTTTTATTAGAAAATATTTTTTAAAAGTTAAGGAACAACACCATTAGCAGAAATATTTAATTTTGCTTAATATTGCTCTAGATGCTAGCTGGCATGGCATGAGATATGCTGCTCAGTAAAAATTCCTCAAACTGAATGAAGGCTTTGAATTTGAATGAATGTTCACATGCTTCACAAAAATGTTGCCTTCCTTCTGGCACAGATTTTGAGAAATACCTCTGTGAGTGTTTACACAATTTTAGGAGGACTTCATGATTTATGATCAGATTAGTCTTTTCCTTCTAGTTCATGGCTCCCAAGTCCACTTAGGAGTGTTTCTCCAACAGCAATAATAAGTGAAGCCTGTGCTTCAAGAGTTCCTGTAGTCATGAATAATCAATTTCTAATAAAGGAAGTAAGTTTGCGAGGTACTAGATTTCAGACAGGATCTTAGTTTAACAAAGTACATGAAAGGGAAAAAGACTGATTTTTTATTCTTAAACAATATTTGAAAGTAACTCTTCCCTACCCCACTTCCCTGAAACTCAATTAGATGAGTTTTAAGCAATAAATGTCAAGATAAAAATGACAGCTAAATTTGGGTTGGAGAGGGAATGCAAAATGCCTGTTATATGCTTCTGAGCTGCTGTTGGCCTTGAAATATGGCAATGAACTGAGCCAATGAAAAGATTCCCTGTAAATGAGTGGCTGTGTGAGCATAGAGGATGATGTGCTATATAATCAGTTTATGGACATTGAGTCAATGAAGAACATATTTGATGAAATAGTATCAGAGAGAATTATGTATCATGGCTATCAGTGACTAGAAAACAATAATAGAAAAACAAAAAAACCCACATCTATGTATTTGTTTAAATATAGCCTATTAATCACTTTTATTTGTGCTCAGTTCACTAACACTGATTATTGAATGATAATGTTCATTTCAACAACAATGCTCTGTGCAAAACATGAAAATAAAAGGGAGATCTACCAGGGCAACATGTACTAAAAAAAAAAAAAAAAAAAAAAGGTGACCATGCTGCTCTTGGCTATAGGAAAGAAAGACTATGAAGCTTTGCCATCTACCTTAGCAGTAATATCATGTCTTCAAATAAGACAAATGAGTGAGTAGATGAGTATACAAAAAGTTCATGAGTAATCCACACAGACATATTTTGCAACATGTCTTGTTACAATAATGAATAATTCACTTCCTTATTTAGTTTCTGTGGCCCCCTTGAACTCAACTTAATCTTTGCATATAGTGACAGCTGGAAGTAGTATTTCATTTCCACAACTTTTAAAGCATTTCTTGCAGTCAAGTATTTGATTTTATGCCCATATTTGTTTTTGCACCTCCATGTGCTACACAGCAACCCTGCCTTCTCCAAGCCAAGACCAGGAACATTCTAGGAAGCAAGTTCCAAATGGTATACAATGTCAAATTCAAGATATAAAAAGGTATTTTTTCCAGTCTCTCCTTTCCTTCCAGATGACAAGAATGATTTCTCTGCACTGTAACATTTGAAATTATGTCTATCTTTCACTAAAGATAAGCAAACTGCCAGCCCTAAAATAATTGGGAGGAAACAGAATTTAAGAGCTCAGGAAGTGTTGAGAAGCTTTTATTCTTACGCATTTGTATGATTTTAGTAAGAGCTGATCACTCTGAGTTACTCTCTCCATTTCTAGGTCCTCTGGATGATTCAGTGAAAGTGAAAGGAAAAGAAGTAAAAGAAAACAGTTAAGGGCACTTGAGAATAAGAAAAGTGAAGAGACTAAGAAGGAAAATCAAATGCAGATTAGATAGGGCTAAATATATTTTTATTTAATATTATGTCAATATTAAGACAATATTCATATTTTTAAAAATGTAAAAGACTGTTAAGGTTAAACTTTAAGCCTTGTTTACCTTTCAAATAAATGTAAATAACTGAAAATATATTTGATGCTCCTAGATTGAAAGAATTAATATTGGTAAAATGATTGTAGTATCCAAAGCAATCTATGACTTGATACGATCCCTAGCAAAATTTAATGTATTGTGTTACAGAAAAAACAAACAAAAAAAAACAATCATGGAGTGTGTCTAGAACAACAAAAGATCCTGAATAGGCAAAATATTCTTAGAAAAGAGAAAACTGGAGGAATATCAAACTATATTGCAAAGCTATAATAATCAAAACACCATGGCATTACCATAAAAACAGACACATAGATCAAATGGAACAGAATGGAGAGCCCATAATAAACTGAGGCATAGATAGTTAATTTAGGACATAATAGCAATGAATATAAACTGGGAAATGGACAGCCTCTCAATAAGTGGTATTGAGAAGACTGCACAGCCAGATTAAACTAGATTAAACAGCCAAAAAGAATTAAACTAGACTCCTTTGATATACCATACTAAAAAAATCAACCCAAAGTAAATTAAAGACTTGAAAACAAGATCTGAAATGATAAAATATCCAGAAGAAGACATAGAAGATAAATTCCTTAACATTGGTCTTGGAGATGATATTTTATGATCTGACACCAAAAACAAAGGCAATAAATGCAAAAATCAACAAATGGGACTATATAAAACTAAAAAACTTATAAACAGCAAAGGTAAACATTTAAAAAAATTGAAAAGGCTACCTTCCAAATGGGAGAAAATATTTGTAATCCATATATCTGCTAAGGGACTAATATCAAAATATATTTTAAAAAACTCATAATTCAGTGGTAAAGAACAAATAATCCATTTTTTAAAAGGGCAGGGGATCTAAATAGACATTTCTCCAAAGAAGATCTACAGATGGCCAACAAGTACATAAAAAGATGATCAACATCACTGATCAGAGAAATGCAAATAAAATCACAATGAGAAATCACCTTGGAAATTATTAGAAAGGCTACTATATCAAAAGGCTAAGAAATAACAAGTGTTGGTTATACAACATCATTGCAAATTTTCAAATACTTGCTCCTTTCCATTCTAATTACCCTTGGCAAATGTCATTTGGATATCATCTTTTTAAATGTCTATAATGGTTCCAAAATTTCTTCATTAAAAATAAAGATCATAATTGTGGCATTCAGGGTTCATTAGCTATTCATTCATTGATCATTTATTGTGTATCAAATTCATGTAAGCAATTTGAAAGATGTTGGAAATAGAAATGGAAAAAATGGACTTATAGAACTTAAAACTTTGAACAACACACACTTTTGGAATCTGATATGTAAGTGCTTTCCACCAGTAAGTGTTATGAGTGCTATGAGGCTATGGAAACAAGACCTCTGAAACCCAGAGTTGAAGACTATAAAAGGATTTCTGGGGGAGAAGATGATTAAATTGCTTTTAAAATAAAAATCTAAACATTGTCTAGGTTAGTGAATGGTACCAAGGTGATAAAGAACATGCTTCTAAGACCTAATAGAGAAACAGAATGACTGAAGTGAAAAGTATAGATGGTAGATGATGGAACCAGTATTTTAGATAAGTGAAAGCCCACTAAGAATCCTACAAAGTTTGGATTTTAATTATAATGAGATGATATCAAAGATTTTAAGAGGACATAAACACTATAATTTTGTATTTGGGAAAAATTTTTCTAAGTTTTCATGCAGCATGGATTGCTGTAGGGAGATCAATCCAGAAACTATTAGAGAACTGGTAGATAAATAATGAAGAATTAAAATGTGACATTGATTATGGGGAGTATAAAGTGAAAACAAAACTGTTAGAAGATAACTTTTAGAAACAAAATTGATAACATTTGGTCACTGAGGCATTATCATTCAAGAGAGAAATCAAATAAGATTTCAATTAATGGTTCAAGGACTTTGAAGAATAGCCAGATCTTGGAGGAGACTCAATTGTAGACATGTTCATTTTGGATGACCTTTGTACATGCAAGTCTACCCTATAGGGTAGCCTTGGAGGAGGAGATATATCTGTATCTATATCTATAGATATAAATATATGTCATCAGTGTTATTAGTTACATACATATTAAAAACCAAAGAATATATGAGATTTATTTGACACAATCAGTGGTCTAAAAAGTGAGTTAAAGAGTGATGTCATGAAAGCCAAGGGAGAAAATGTTTTAAGAAAGAAATAGCCAATAGTGTTAAATACAAGAAAGGTAATCTATAAAATAAAGTCTGAAACAGTTTACATAGTAACTCTGTGATGTTTCCAGAATAGTTTCATTTCAGTGTTAAGAAAGGAAATCAGTATGAATGAAGTTGAGTGAATGAAAGGCTAGAAATGTAGAAAATTAAAGTATCGTGAATTATCAGGATTGTTTAGGTTATGCTGCAGGAACAAAGTTCAGAGGCTTAACACAACAAATGTTTATTTTTCATTGTATTGCATGTCCAATTCAGATCATCAGGGGACTTTGCTCAACACAGAAAGCTCCAACTCAGCTCATACATTTACATTTTTTGCAACAAGAAAAGGGGAGAATGCCTGTGTCTCAAATGACTTTTAAGAGCTTTCTTCTAGAAGCAATAGCTGCAATTTCACTTTTCTTTCTTTAGGGAAGGCAAGTCACATGATCACACAAAGTAGAGAAATACTGTGCTACATTGTGTCCAGAAAGTGGTAAACTGGGGTATTTATATAGAGTTTTCATGAGAGGATTTGAGTACCACTAGCTACAAAATGTGTTCAATTTGAGGAGAGATTTTTGTTTGATTGTTTTTTAAAATGAGACAGACAGTGGCATTTGTGAAATGCACTTCCATAGTTCATACTTTGTATGTACTCTTGTGTAATCTACCCAGTAAATAATATTCAAGTCTCATCTCTGCAGGAAGGATATACTTCCTTTTACACTGTATCACTTCATGCATGAAGCTTAGATAAGACCACTTGGCTACTTGGGTCCAATTTGGGAAGTTTATTTTCTGATGTTTCCATTGTTAACTTTTTTAAAATCTTGTTTACATATTTGAAAGTCTTTTCCCCTGGCCTCTTGAAGAACAAGAATGTCTCTTTTGTTTCCTTTCTTTCCATAGGTATATACTCAGTTCATAACTTGGCTAAATAATTGCTTTTCCCATAGCTAGAGAAGGCTTTTCTGCAAAGTTCTTTGGATTTGACTGTTGAGCTCATAGAATCATTTCTACAATGGCTTATGAAGAAAACTGCAGCTTGTTTTTTTCCATAGCTGAAGAGGCAGGAAATTGAGCAGCAATGGACTAACTCTATGGAAACTCCACCCCATGTACTGGCACCATGGTAATTTTGCTTAGTCTGCTTTCTGGGACTAGCCCAAACCTGTCAAGTTCTCACTTTAAAAGCTTGCAGATGCATCTACTACTTATTTATGCATTTGCATTCCTATGCAAAGAAGTTGCTACCAAGATGAGACACCTCAGCAAGAATGCTTGCAACTGAGTTGTTTTTATGATGTGACACATTTATTGTGGTTCACCTTCATTCTCTCCCCTGGTCCTCCAGGACCAAGTATGGTGCAGGGTATCTCTCTGGGTTGAGAGTACAGTCTGGTTTGTGTAACGTGTGCAAACTGGCATCTAAGCACTGAATGTATAACGTAGGTCTCATTAGTGCAATCCAATCTACTGAACTAAGCAACCACAGGTATGCAAATTCAGGAGGACTTTGAAAGTTGAATAGGTGTGTATGCATTTTGGTAAAGATTTCCATTATGCTCAAACCTGAAAGTTTAGACTCAATCATTAAATTTGTAATCAGGAGCAATCACAAAAACCACCCACACACAAAATAAATAGGTCAATCCATAACCCAGACAGCGCAAAAAAGGCATTTTAAAGAAAGGAAAAATTTGTCAAGAGGTATGTTAAATGGGAAGATGAGTTAGACAACAAAGACATGTTCTATTAGGGAAACACTAAGCAACAGTTTTTTGGCTGTATCCTGAGTGTAAGAATCTATTGAAATTCAATGAAACTACTAAATATATTTTACATAGAGTAAGAATATGCAATTTTTGGTCCTGCTAATTTCAATTCTTGATTCAGGGTAGCAGAAATACTAAAAAAGCCTTGCAGCCAAATTATAATCATAAATAATTTTCCTCTCAAGTGAATTGACTCCAGTTGGCAGTTATCAGCTTACAGGTCAGCACAAATGTTCTTATAATGAACTGTAGAAGGAGAAAGTATAGTATAGACTGGCAGTCAGAAATCCTGCTGCTTTCTCTCAGCAACTTGACTAAATCTGACTCTGGGTAACTGGCCAAAACTGATAATATCAGCTCCCTGACATGTTAGGCAGGGACAGGACCTTACCTTTTAAATGGAGTAAAATGTTGTAACAGTGGGCAACATGTGCTTCAGAACAGGGTGGTCTGGACCAAGTGACTCCTGACATTATCACTGGCACTTCCTTCCCCAACCATCCTACCCCCTTCCTCCATAAAGCACACATTATATTCTTTTCCCCTGAACTTCTGGCTACTTCTATTTTATTCTTTTCTCTCATGTTTTTCTCCATTCTGAAACACTTGAATCCTGCTACTGATACCCACTGCTAAGCTTTGTGAGTGGTTGGAAGAGGCTATTTTCCCCTTATCTACAGTGAAGATGCTGCTGAAATTGAAGTCATGCCTGCCTTGCACACAGTGGACACTCAATAAATGCAGACATGTAGCATTTAACATCTTCAATGGTTGATACACATTGCTCTTAGGCTTTCTGTGTGGACATAGTCAAGGTACTATATCCATTCCCATCCCCCAAACATGTTAAACACAAAAAGCAAAAAACCTGCTTGTTGCGGATTCCATGTTTGTGTCTTCCCCACCCCCCACCAATTTCATATATTGAAATCTAATCCCCAAAGTGTGTGGGGGAGGGCACTGGGAGGAAATTAGGTCATTAGAATAGTGTCCTCATGGCATGGGTGGGATTAGTGGTCTTCTGAAAAGAGGATGTGAGAAATTACCAGTCTGCCCACTGGAATAGGGTGATCACCAAACCATCACCATCTGGCACTCTTGATTTCAGACAGCCTCTAGATTTATAAGAAATTTCAGTTGTTTATAAGCCACCCAGTCTATTGTGCTTTGTTTTAACAGTCTGATGAGACTAAGACACTGTTTATGGAGTATCAAGTCACTGAGTAGTTCCAGCCAGCCTCTCAATCAGTGGTTCTATTTCAGTAAAATCAAGAGAATAGATATGGAAATAGAACCAGGAAATAGTTTGAATATCCCAAACTAATTTTCTCATTTAGAACCAGACTTCACAGGATTTTGGAAATTCATATTGTTGATGTTGTCTCTAACATTTCCCCAGCAGTTAAAAATCTCTTGTCATTAAAATGAAGGGTGTGTGTGTGGGGGTGGGGGGGAGGAGTATGGTAACTATAATATGAAGTCTGTAGGAAACTCTGATGAATGTATTTTCTTGAAGAGGTACTGGTTATAGCTCAGCAGACTTGTTGAAAGAAAGTAGGAAGTTGCAAACTGTTATAGAAGGTATGAGGCAGTGTTTGGCACAAGGGGAAATGTTTTCTAGTTCTGTTCTTCCAGATATTGTCCTAATGTCCTGACCTATCTCTACAAATACCATCAACAAACCAGTTAACAGGTGCTTGCTGTGTGCTACTGTTAACAATGAAGCCTTCCAAATGATTATTAAATTCAATTATTCTATGACATTTTGAATTTAGAGACTAAAATAATAAAATCACCTACTATAAACTCAAGCTGCTATTATAATTTGAGGCTATTTTTGTCAAGTTCAACAGAAAATTTAAAGTAAATAATCCTTAGACACTCAACATTCTGTCTTTCATATCATCTTTAGGAAAACCAGCATTCCATAACCTTGCTGTTTTTTGAAAATACACCAAGATTCCTGGGCAAAAATGGTGCAAAGATATGTACCACTCCTATAATTTAATTAGAAAGAAATGACCTCAATATAGACATCTATAATGTCTTATAGTTCAACCATCTGAGACTCAGGCCTTCATTTTCCAGTGGGGTGACAAAATGTTTTAGTTCAACATTACAACTTGAATTTGTGACATATTTTACAATTAATACAGATGGTCCAATGTGCTTTTCCAAGTTCCTGTGTTAATCCAGGAATGCCCATCAAAGCCTGCCTCCTCAGGGAAGAAGTTGATATTTTCTAGAATGATATTGTGATAACTTCACCCAAACTCAACATGGCCTCCTTTTCAATATTAAATAAGCCTTTAAAACTAGAAATGGAATGACCACTTTGTACCTTAGCATATTCAGGAATCCCTAAATCTCGAGGGTCAAAACTAAATTAAAAAGTAATCTGTAGTACAATAATTTGAGACCAATTTTTATCTCCTTTCAGGCATAAAGGTTGGAATGAAAAAAAAGAAATACCTTGAAAGGTAATGTCAGTAGACTTACATAAGTAGACATAATATATCCTGAACAGTATAACTAAAATAAAAGTTATTTTTAGAAAACAGATAAGCTAGTTATTACTTTTTGTATCCAAACTGTTCATTCTGAGGAAAAATGAACTATCCATTTTCCATTTAATAAAATAAATGTCTCTGATTTGGACAACCTAGAAAGTCACACTTCTCTCTCATAAATAAATATTTTTGTTTATTCTTTTGGAAAATAAAAATGAACACTTTAAATATTAAAACATTGTTCAAATATGATATTTTTGTTATTAGATATGGAATAAAGTACATGCAAAACTAGCTTGAAACTTTTTATTATTAAATATACTTATTTTCACACATCATTGTTCATTTTTATACAGTATTTGATTTCTCCCCTCAGCTATAGTCCCTGTGGTTTTCCCACCACCATAGCACCCTATGCTATACACCACCAGAGTCCCTTGTGTGCTTCCCTACAGTATGAACCCCTCTCCCTCCTCCTTCTTTGCTGTATGCCTCAGATCTATGGTCAACTTGCAAGTTTTATCTTTTACCTGAACCTTTGTTCAGTTTCTCTTTATTCTACATGTAAGTGAAACCATCTGATATTTATCATTTTCTTCCTGACTTCTTTTGCTTAGCATATTCCCTTCCAGCTCCATCTATGTTGCCGTAAATGGCATGAGTGTATCTTTTATGATCATTGTGTAATATTACGTTGTGTATATATACTGATCTTCTTCATCCATTCATCTGTCTTGGGACATACAGGGTTGTTTCCATATCTGGGCTCTTGTAAATAATGCTGCAATAAACATAGGAGTGCAGGTTTCCTTGTGAATTGGTGTGAATTAGTGAATTAGTTTCTTTGTGAATTTTTGTGTCCTTTGGATAGATTCCTAGGAGTGGAATCACCAGGTCATGTGGCAGATCCATCTTTAGTGTTTTGGGGAATCTCCACCCAGCTATCCATAGTGACTGGACCAGTTTACATTCCTACCAGTAAGTAGTATAAGAGATTTCTTTTTTCACCACATCCATGCCAGCATTTGGTTTTTTGTTTGTTTGTTTTTAATATGGGCCATTCTCACAGGTGTGAGGTCATATCTCATTGTGGTTTTGATTTGCATTTCCCTGATAAGTGGTGTTGAACATTTTTTCATATGCCTGGTGGCTATTTGCATTTTTTCTTTAGAGAAGTGTCTTTCTAGCTCTTCTCTCCATTTTTTAACAGGGTTGTTTGCTTTATTTTTGTTGCTTTGTGTAAGCTCTTTGTATATCTTTGATATCTGTCCTTATCAGTTATATGGTGTACAGATATTTTCTCCTATTCAATAGGGTATCTGTTCATTTTAGTTACTATCTCTTTTGCTGTATAGAGACAAAACACTCAAAATAATCTTGTGGTTGAGTAGATGGATATGTTCAAAAGAACAAAAATTTAAACACAAGAAAGAGCCCAAATCTTAACTCTAATACCAACTATGACATTTTGGATTACTCCCTAATCATGCTAAATCTCAGTTTCTGAGCTCTAAGATTGTGATAAAAATACCTAGTTTTTAAGTTGCCTGTGAGAGTTATATTAGATAATTTATATTAAAAATATAGTAGAACTTCAATAAGATATGGGTTTATATTCGAGATGCATATATTTCAAAAGTTTTTATTACTACTATAAGAGAAAGTTGTGAATATTGACAACCAGCCCCAAACTCAAGAAGAAGAATTCTATTTCTTTGAAGAATGACATTGCAATTTTTTTTTTTGCAATTTTTATTTTTTTTATTTATTTTTTTTGTCTTTTTTTTTTTTTTTTTTTAGTTATATTTGACATCATTTGTAGTCCCCAGGGGGTACCCACCACCATTTCACCCGTGCACCATCACCTCAGTCCTTTGTGCACCCTCTGGCATCTT
>JAGFMF010011688.1:977162-1064518 GCA_019455555.1 Galemys pyrenaicus
CCAAGTATTTAAATTTTTTAGTTTCAATTATAAAGGGGGTGGTTTTCTTTATTTCCTCTTCTTCAGCTTGGTTGTTTGTGTAGAGGAAGGCTACTGATTAAACTAAAATGGCCCTAATTATTTATTTGTAATTAAAATGGAGATGGATGTTGTGAGGAATTTCAACGTCTTATAATTATCCTATGGCATAAAGACAATATGATTTGTACAGTTAGGGGGACTCAGAGCTGTTTAAACATCTATTCTAAAGATTATTATGTATCAATCTAATAGTAAATTTCTATTGCTTTGCCATGGTCACTTTGGATTTTTAGAAATATATTCTTTTGTAATGACTGAAAATAATATATGTTCATTCTTGAGAATTCAAAAAATTTAAACATTCTAAGGGAGAATTCACAATAACCCAAATTCTAATATTAACACTTGGTAATAGACATCTTACCAAAAGTCATAAGAGATTATCAACTCTTTCTTCATGTCTTTCATTTCTCTTAGGAATGGTGCTTTTATAGACACATGTATTTGGACTCGTAAAGTTTCTTTTTATTAGGACACTTCACTGACTTCAGACAGAAAGGATTAATGGGAAAAATACCCAGGAGAGAATACAAGAAGGAACTCACTACTTGTTTAACCTCTTGGATCTGTTGTTAAGAGTGACAAGAAAATGGTATTCTCAGTTTTCCTCCTAACTAGTTATCACAGCAGGGAAGCTAGTGGGGGATTCTGGATAGAAGTATGAACAAAAATGAAAGAAAGTTCTTTTGGCTAAAATGAACTTGAGCTGAATTTTCTAGATGTCTTTGCTCAGGAGGTAGCAAAATGTGGCAGTCAATGAAAACACCGAAATCATTAGTCAGGCCATGACTAAGAAATGTATCTAGGACTGCATACTACATTTTGAGTACATGATAAATCAGAGAACTTCCAGAGGAGGCAGTCTAGGGAAAAGAAAGATCTTAACATCACATTCTCAACCTGCAAAAAAGGTGAATTGAATAAGGAAACCTTATGTATATAAGCAGTTGAGAGGTTTCTGTTGTTGGTATTGTTTCATAAGGTAAAACAATGGTGGAAACAGTACAAATTTTAGAATGGCCAAAGATACCTCTAAATTAAGAAATTTTTTACAATTCTAAAGTGAATGAATTACATTCATTTTATTATGTATCTAGTGAGCACCAGGCCTCTGCTATGTCTGGGGCGATCAAAGAAAATAAAACATTGTCTGGCAAATAAGGAACTCTGATCTTCTGGAAGATATTTATACCATATAAAAAGGATGATTGGAAGAAAATAGATGAAAAGCCCACCCAGACTGGCAGGGCTTGATTTAAGAGATAACTCTAGGACAAAGGGAGTTAAAAAAAATAAAAAGGTGCTATAGACCCAAGAAACAGAATCACTTACACTCCCTCTGCAATGTAACAACTACCCTGGCAGTCCCTGAAAAGCCAAAGCCTTGCCAGACAGAGACCTCTTCAGCTTCATAAGGGTATTAATGAAAGTAGTGAGCTTCTAGGCATGGAATCTAATTGAGGTCTTCCGAGCCCTGGGAGTATCAAAATGTAAATAATAAACTTAGTCACATTAGTGTTGGCAGCCTTTTAGAAATTTGAAAATTATATACACTCTGTAAGTATAATCTCATCAAATAATTGTATAGTTTACACTCACTGAAGTATCTAACTGCCATCCTCATAACTATAGCTGCATGGGATCAAAAAGTAAAACAAAGCCCATATTCATTTTTGAACTTGGAATAACTTAAAATGATATTCTGATTGTAGGCATCAACCTTACAAAAATAACTGTGGGGATGTAGAGAGGAAAAGGGGTGGGAGTGAGCAGAATGACAATGATAAAGTTAAGTATATAGAATCAGCATCTACTTTGAGTCAGTTTCATATATCACAATTATTTTCCATTGCATAACATTTTCTGGTCAGATATCATCAGGATACGATAATAAGATCAACAATGTGAGTAAATGAAGCTAAGCCCCTTTGAGTGGGAACACTCCAGCACCCTGAATCCCCCCACTCTCTCCTTTATATGTAGATATATAGATGATTAATAGATGAAAGATAGATAGACAGACAGATGACTCACTTAGTAAGGCTTCGTGGTCACATAGCTTGGTATTACTTCTTTGGTTGTTAGTAAATGTATATTTAGGGAAAAATAATATTTTATCAGATATTTATACAGTGTAGAACTTGGGCTGCTAATCGAGTATCACTGCAGTTTAAAGCATAACTTGAGAGCTATTGAATGAAATAGGGATCAACTTTATCAACCCTTGATCACATTGTCCACAAAGACTAGTTCTGTACTTCCAGACTCCTATCTTTTGTACTATATCCCCAAAATAGAGTAAAAGAAACAAAAAAATACATGATAATTCTCTAGCTAAGTGGTCCAGGCTTGGCAGGGGTAATGACAAATACAAACTCCACATGTGTCTGTATTCTTTGCCATAACACAGTAATCTGCCAACTATGTAAAAAACTATTCATTTTGGCTTATGATAGGTCCTTCAAAAATGCTGATTTCCTCCATTACACCTTCTTCCACTGGAAATAAGATTGTAATCCTTGGTCTCTCTTCCATTTAATTCAACAAATTCAAATCAGTAAGTATCTAGTATCTTTTAAGTCTCATATTCTACCTACTGAGTTAATCTCTCTAGTATTTTCTAAATACTAAGTATTTTCTAAATATTAAACTACCTAAAGTGTCAGAATACACAGCTAAATCTCTCTTGTACATATAGTAAAGCTGAGACACAAGTCAAACTAAGTGGGGTTAGAAGGCTTCTCCACTGTTCTTATTTTTAACCCAAGGTACAGGTAGGATGCTACGAGTTAACCTTCATTCGCAGGTATTAACAAGTTCTGCACATGCTCAGAATGTTTGTTTTATTGCATCACTATTCAAGATTTGATTGAAAATAATACAACTTACTGCCTTAGAGCCCAGATTAACCCCATTTTATAAGACTCAACTAAGTTTATCTGATATCAAAAATTTTGCAAAGGACACATTAAAAAATTAAAAGGCAGGTACATATTTTCCAGTAAATGTAGGGTGTGCCTAAAGCAATAAAGGTACTTTACTTACAAATAATTTAAACATAACTAGCACTTGACAAGTTGGCTCATATTTTTAAAATTACCAACTTAAGGAAAATTTACCATTCAGGGACTTTATACTAGTTCCCCATATGTTTTGTTTGATGTAGCAATATATATCTCTCATTTTTAAATGGTTTATAACAATGACTATGAAATTATGAAATTAAAAGCTTACTATCTAAGGTAGTTTCAAAAATATAAAGGATCTATGTATTTTAATCCAACCTTCAGAGAAAAGTCAAAAAACTGAATTCCATGACACATCATAATTTAACCTGAAGTTGCAAAACATTTAAAAAGGGCTGAAAGAAAGTAATTGTCAACCCTGAATCCTATGCCCAAGAAAAATATTCTTCCAAAGTGGAGGAAAAACCATGACAGTACAAAATGAAGGAAAACTGGGAAAGTTTGTTACTTGAACTACCTGGAAATTAGCTGAATGAAGTTGTCTAAGAAGAAAGGATGTAATAAATAAAGGAAGTTTGGAATATCAGAAAAAAGAAAGAATATGACAAGCAAAAATGTTAAGCACCATACTATGAAGCATCTGCATCCATGCAGCATGAGTTTGATCCCCAGCCAGGGAGGTGACCCACATGGTGCAGTAGACCTCTCCTGTCTCACCCACTGCTCCCCTCAGCAGTGTATTTCAGTCAATCTGCATGTTCTGTTTCCCCAACTCTGTCTCTGCTGAATCCTCTCATCCCCCACACCTTTGGCCTGTACCCCAGTTCTTATATGCATAAATAAATCTTTAAAAAAATTCTCCTTTTGAATTTTCTAAATTAATTTGGTGCTTAAAAGCAAATGTTATCCCTGCTAGCTCCATCCATGTTTCTATGAATGACTCTAGTTTATCTTTTATGGTTGTTGATAGTATTCCATTATGTATATGTACTACATCTTCTTGATCCACTCATCTGTTTTTGGGCATTTAGATTGTTTCCAGGTCTTACCTATTGTAAATTGTGCTGCAATAAACATAGGGGTGCAGGTATTCTTTTGAATCAATTTTCTTGTGTCTTTTGGGTGTATTTCTAGGAGTGGGATTATACTCAGCGAAATAAGTCAGAAGGCAAAAGAAAAATACTGGATAGTATCACCCCTAGGAGGAATATATGGGAACCAAATAAGCGACCAAGGAAAAAAATAGTAACAGAATAATAACAATAATGAAAAACAAAACACAACAAAAATAAAAAGACAGGGACAAATTGGGGATACTTCTTGGGGAGGGGGAAGGGAATGGGATAAGGGCGGAAAGAGGACAAGGGACTGAGGTGATAATGCACTGGCGAAATGGTGGTGGGAACTCCAAAGGGACTACTATCGATGTCAAAAGTATATCGGTAAAATATATATATATATTTATACACACTTGAAAATTTTAAAAAGCAAATGTTATAACACCGTATGATGTGCTTCTAAATAAATGTAGAGGAAATATTTAAGACAATTATATAATAAGTAGAGGATGATAAAAAGTAAGATTTTACTACTTCACCCAAACTGATAAAATGACAGTATCAGTAGATTGTAGTATGAATTAAGTACCTACAGTAATATGAAAACTATTTGAAGTTACAGCACTACCTCCCTTCAACTCTGAAGTACCTGTAATCCTCTAACATGGGCCATTGAGTCCCTTCTCCACTTTTTTTCCACTCCTACCTTCCCTCTTGTAACCTCAACTCTAAAATCATATATATAGGATTTGTTTGGTTTAGTTTTGTTTGTTCCTTTGTTTTGTTTCTTTATATTCCATATGAGTGGGACCATAACTCCGGTATATTCTTGATGGCATTGTGTACCAAGGTGAAGGAGCAAAGATGGTCATGGGCCATTCATGGCTTGGCATTTTAACCTAACAGTTTTTCAATAGGATCTCTGGCATCTTGGCAGCTCCAGAGACTGGAACTTTCCAAAACAGCACCCCTTTACTTCCACTTGAACACTAGTGGAATCCCTTCCATTTTCTGTGGTACAGAAAGTGAATTATAATGGACTGTCACTCTGACTGTACCAAGTGAAATCCCCAGGCTATAGAGTTGGCTGTTTAGCCTCTGCACAATGATCATTTGCTGGCCCACAAATACATTATGTGGTTCATTTCTCAGGAAAATTTTCTTTTTGTTTGAGTTACAGGGATTAAAAGCATTACAATTTAATCCCTTTGATGCATCCAGGCCATTTTGAAATTGAATGCTTTTTTATTAACTCTCCTACTGGGAACCAATTCACTGCCACTGTAGCAACAGAACCAGGCAATCCTCATTAATTACGAAATTTCTGCCCTTCTGCCTTTGTGAGTTTTTCTAAAATATCTAGTAACAAAAGCACTTAAGTAAATCTATGGGGTTAATCAATGTTTCATGTAATTTGGAAAAAAACTTCAAAACCTTGCAATAAAAATAATAGAGGAGAGGGATGAAAACGGGTAGATAAAAGAAACCAGTGTTTAAGAATTCATATGTATTCTAGGGTCAAGTGACATCAGCTTTCAAACTAATGAAAAAACTACTCCATGGTAGAAAATCAGCACCTATTTGGTTTATTACAATTTTCAAAATGGAGAACATGAGTTTAAAAATTAAATTGTACAATCAGTTCAGAAACTGTTAATTTTCCTGTTGGATTTATAGCCTCCAATTTACAAAGACCCAGCCTTAATAAACCGTCAGGGAGGAAGACTGCTCATCAGATCTGCTTTCAGTAGATGGGTTAGACTGAGCATTCGCCATATGGAAATCATAGTGATGAATGAAGTCGATTTTATTTTCCTTTGTCAGTGCTGGTGGAGAGAATTATATTGGAAAGATTATGTCTCATGTAGAAAAATGAATATTATACTTCACTTTCTGCACCACAGAAAATGGAAGAAATCAGTGCTGAGGGAAATTTAAGCATCCCAGACGTAGGCAAGCACATACTGAGAAATGTCAGCACATTGAATGATGAGAAAAAAATGGGGGCCTTAGAAGAATTAGCATCACAGAAATACCACAATATGTAATGTAAGCCAGAATTTGTGCAAAGTTAAAATTACAACCTATTTTAGCACATTATTTTTTATCAGTACCTTAGTTACCTATTTGGCAATAAATTTATTCCCTGCATCGTCAAGGATCAGCTCTAATCATGACTGTTTACACTGCATTATCTTACTTTCTTATATGGAGTTAGAATTCATTTTCCTGAGACCTTCATTTTATATTTACTCTAAAGAACAGCAATGATAGGAACTTTTTCACAGTTGTTTAAGAGCAAAGTTCTATGCTAAATACATCGTGAAATTCTAACATTGTGCCCACACACACAATGTCTAAATTCTTAGCCATCATCAATGGTACAGTGAGATATATCTCTTTGAAATTTGAAATTTAAAATTTTAAGAGGTGTCACCTGTCAAGCTCATAAAAATCATCTTGTTCTTCCCTAAATATTTTCCTGGGTGTTGTGCTCTTTATCAAGAACATCTAGGAATACAAACATTGTAAATTTCATTTCTTTTACTGAGAGAATTGGGACAGCAGAGTAGAAAATAACACATGCCTGACCAAGTGTGTAACACACACTCTAGGAGATTTCACTGATGGAAACCCTCAATGAAGGCAAGATGGAATTCTAACTCATACTGTTCAAGGGCGCCCATTGCTTAAAATGTCCCTTAAAATAGGCTCATTATGCCTATTTTAAATTAGGTATTCAATCTCTTTTTAAAAATTTATTTATTTATGCATAGAAGAACTGGGGTATAAGCCAAAGGTGCAGGGGTTGAGAAAATTCACCAGAAACAGAGTGGGGAGTAGAACAGGAAGATCTACTGAAATATACTGCAGCTGGGGAGACAGGAGAGCTCTGCTGAGTCATATGTGGTTTAGCTCCCTGGTCAGGTATCAAACTCAGGCAGGCCAAAGTGATGACAGCGTGATAGCACTGATACTTAAGCCCTGTGCCAACAAGGAGGCCCCATATTTACTTCTTATATCTTTTCTTACGTCATTTCTACATCATCATTTCTCATTTGCTATTATATTTGTTTCTAATAATCTTTTATATTTATAAGAGTAAACAACATTTAACCCATCACTACTTTTTAGGGCTTTATCATTTCCTTAAAATACATAGCAGAGGTAATAACTTGAAGGATGTTGGGTGAATGAACAGATGAATATGTGTGAATGTGTGTCATAATGATCACAAGAAAGTAGGGAGTGGCTAGAGAAAGTACAGTCTCTGTCTAAAACGAAACCAAAACCAAGTTCACTAAGTTTCATTGCTTTTGGTTTTGTTAATCTGTCTTTGGTCAAAAAATGAGGAGACAGGGACAGACTGGGGACACTTGGTGGGGAGGGGAGGGGTAGGGTTGAGGGAAGATGGGAGCACGAGGGACTGAGGTGATGGTGCACTGGTGAGATGGTGATGGGGAATACATGGGGATTACAATTGATGGCAAGTATATGTAAATTTTTAAAAAATTTATATTAATAAAAATAATCTGTCTTTGGTCAAAGAAAATCTATCTGTGGGCTAAGAGATCACCAGGATCAGCCCTCCAGCCTCATTTTTTTAATCCTCATGCCATAGACAGTTGGTCTCACTTCAACATAGTTGAGATCAGCTCTCTCTTTTATGATCTATGTAAATGAAAACCAACAGAAGCACATTACAGTGTCACCTCCATGATCTCAGGAGGACCAGGCAAATGAACTTCTTCTAGTAACTAAACCTCAGATGTCAGAGGGTCAAAATTGTGAACCCTATTGCTTTATCTTTGTATTATATATACATAGCCAGTTTGCAAATAACAGCCATCATGTTTTCATGGCAAAAGCATGTCAAATACATGGGAGTGATAATACCTAACCACCACTGAGTACTTATTTCTTGATAAGTAGTCTGAGAGTTTTGTCAGTTCTTTGCAGCTAGCCTATTATGTAAGTACTATTAATTATCCCAATTTTATGTATGAGGGAACTAAGGCTAGAGTCACAAAATGGTTGAACAGAGATTTCATGACTTCAAAGTCCATGATTTTAACCAAAATGCAAATATTTATGATAAAGCAAGAGTGAGTCAGTGTTTCAAGGATTGTGCAATCTCGTGGAGGGAAGATATTGAAAGTAGATAATATTTAACTGCTTGCAAAGATAGGCCTGGGAAGCCTTATTGAGAGAGTAAGAATAGTGGGCTTAGAGGTGTTTTGACAGGAACCTGGGGTTGGGATAGAGAGATAGGTGCAGTGAGAGTGGAGTGTGGTCTGACCAGGGACAGGTAGATAACTTTGAAACTGAGCTGCTCTTCTACCATAATTTCTTTCCTTCCCTTCTGCCTCTTTCACCCTTCATCTATCCACTTAACAAAAATTCCAACTATAAGGAACTAACCTAAAATTTTGGGGGTGGAAGGATATTTTATTTCATATATTTGAGGAATGTTTGAATTCCCCTCTACCTCCTACCTTGTTCTTGGGGTCCTAGTCTCTATCAAGTCAGGAAAAAAGACAAATATAAACTTCAGTGTTATATAATAAAGCACAGACTTCCCCCTTCATAGCACATGAATTATTCTCTTAGCCAGGTTTTTTGTATCATGGACATTTCCTCTAAAGGAAACTCCAGAAGAGATCAGAGAGAATGAACCCCAAACCCCATCAGAGCCTTAAGAGTTAGAGCAGATTCTCTGTATAACATTTCTAACAGCAAAATATCTCCACATTTACTAACATTAGTCTGTGAAGGCTAACTTTATAGGTCATCTTGGCTCTGTTATAGTACTATATATTTGGTCAATAATTATTCTAGACTTTTCTGTGACGGTATGTTTTAGATGATTAAATCAGATTGCCCTGGATAATGTAGATTACCCTGGATAATGTAGGTGTTCACCATTCAATCAGTTGAAGGTCTTAATAGAAAAATATTGAGCTTTCTGTGTTGGAGAGGTAATCTGCCAGCAAACCACCTTTGGACTCAAACTGAAACTCTTACCTGGATGTCCAGCTTGTCAGCCTGCTATACAAATTTTAGACCTTCTAATTCTGCATGAATGTGTGAACTTTCTTAAGTTCTGTCTAGGGAGGTAGGTAGATAGATGATAAAATGAAAGATAGATAGATGATAGATAGATAGATAGATAGATAGATAGATAGATAGATAGATAGATAGATAGATAGATATGGAAATACATACATATATGCTGGATCTGTTTCTTTGGAGAACCTCAACTAATACATATCCTGTTGTTGTTTTTTCACATTTTGACATTTCCTAAATAATTAGGTATCTTAAGTTGATATTGCTTGAAATGAGTTATCTTAATATTTGGCAGAGTATGCTACATCTCACCAACTAGATCTTAAATTGGAACATACAGGTAATGGTTTGCTACACTGAGCCAACTGATTATAGTGTAACCACCATTCATGATTTGTGTGTCCACACAGTGACTTCTCTGAGGATATAGAAATCTGTGTACTTTAAAATAACTATTTCCCATAGTCTTATAATTCAGCTGCCACCTATAAGCTCTGAAAAACTTATTTTCCTTATGGGATATAAAATATGAGGGAAATAAAGCTTAAAAGGAATATTTCAAAAGGGAAGAATAGTAAAAGAGAATAGAATTGTATTCTCTACAAGTAAGCCTCGTTGCACTATGCCTTTCCTTTCAGTGTACATATAGTTACTGGCTAAAATGCTATGAACTATCCTCTTTCCCTCTGGTAACCTCTGAAGTGAAGCTTATACACATATAGTAGTATGAAGCTATACTGCCAAAATTTATATAGTATTGTAAATTGTAAATAAATGATAAATCAATTAAACTTTATATAAAACAGACAATCATTTGTTCCTCTTCTCTTCTCCTCCCTATCCCCTCTCTCTCATACATACAACCCTAGTATATGCAAGATAACATGATGCATAAACATATAAAAAGGAGTTTCAACTTACCTGCCACCAAAGTTCTAGTGCCATTTCCACTCTCAAATTGACCCTTTCTATCCTTTCTTCCCACCTGCTTTTACACCCCAACTCTGGTGACCACTATATTTTTCAGAGTCCAAGAGTCATTTTTCTTGTGTTTTTTTTTTTTCATTTCATTTTCTTTGGTTAATTATATTCCACATATGAGAGAAACCATTAGGTAATTTTCTTTTACTTTATGCTTTATTTCATTTAGTATAATCATCTTAAGTTGTATACATGTTGTTGAAAATGCAAGAGTTTACCTTTTTTAATAGTTATGCAGCATTCCATTGAGTATATATACCACAACTTCTTTATCCAGTCTCATCCATACATGAGCATTTAGGTTGTTCCCATGCTTTTACTATTGTGAATGATGCTGCTTAGGGTGCATTGTCTTTTCTAGGTTGTCAATAACTTGAATGTGGCTTAATTAAGATAGCAAAGTTATAATGCCATCAAAACATCAGTCTGAACACCAGTTCTGCTAGATACAGGCTGTGTGATTTGGAATGTTACATTTTTTCTGTTTGGAAAGTGAAATTATATCTAAACTGGAGAGTTTTATGGAACTTTAAGTTAATTTTTGAAAAAAGTAGACCTTCAACACTTGGATTAGATGCTGTAGTTCCTGAAGGAAGTATGCAGGTGGCGACAGGTACCTGGCAGAAGTGCCTGACACAACATAGGTGGTTTTGATTTGGTGGTGCTCACAGAGATGCTGACACCAGCTGATGGAGCTTCACGCCAGGAAAAGGCAGCTTGTGAGGAGGTAGAAAGTGTAGTTCGTGTTGTTCTGTCACCCTTCTCCTGTTGTAGCAATTGGCACAGAGCCTTGTACTTGGAAGATTGTCATGTTTGTTGAATATATCAAAGAAGTGTTTTGAAAAGAGCATACCCTACTTTGGCTGTCTATATAACATGCAATGAATTTCTCAGCCTAACTCTTATGAATACGAAGGGAAAAAAGCATTCATGATATGATCCATTTTTACCCCCCAGTTTTGCATGTTTTCAGCTGAGCCCTAATCTTATATTACTCAAGTTCTAGCCTCTCTCTCCTTTATATATATTTGTTCATTTAAATAAAAAATAGCAAATAAACTACAGGTACTTTAGTTAAAACATGGAGTTTACATCAAATTTATGGTATTACTCAGTTGAATGTTCACATAGAGAACAAAAATTCTCATTTCTAGTTATTGGTAACACAGATATCTTAGTGTCAAAGATATTTCCTTGGTCATCTCTTTGCTTCCTTTTTCTTCTGTTTTCTTCCTTCTTCACCATCTGTTTGAGAAATCAATAAATGAATCATCAGACAGGCAAATGAACTCTGGATGACACATGTTAAGCCCCATCTGAAATAAATTGAAAGTTTAAAAGGCCATACAACATCAATTGGTGTGCATGCTATTTTTGCTAAAAGATGATCAGATGCCAAAAGGGTTCTTTATGACAGATTTTCCCAGGAACTATCACATACATTCTTCTTATGAAACACTGGCAGCCATTTTGTACTTGCTGTTATACCCCCATAATTCTTGGGGAAATATGATTTACTGTGTAACTATAGCATTAAGTCAGAGAATGGAAACTAGTACCTAGAATAAATGGCAATGGTAGCTCTGAGGTGGCAATGGGAAGAGAAAAGCATAGAGAAACTGGAATTTGAGAAAGGATGGTAGAAAGGAAAGAACTGTAGAGTGGTGGATGGATTTAGATTCAAATTTAAACTGTGGAAATACAGTAGAAGCTGGGATCAAAAAGGAACTTCATGTAGTCAATGGAGCCATTTACTAAATTCTTTATTAGAAAATTATCTAGACACTGAGGATACATCATTGAACAAAATGGAAATCTATGAACTCAGAGATTTTTATTTCCGTGGGGAAAGATAAAATAAGTAATGAAACTAATAAATGATTATAAAGTATACTGAGGGAAATGCTATAGAAGAAAAAAAAGTTCAAAGTAAAAAGACATGGGACTTCCACAGTAGATATTTAAGTTTAAATAATGTAGTCTAAATGTGAGGATTATTTAAATATTAATTATTCATCCTCAAATGACAGAATGACAAAATTAAAATGAAATAATTTTGTAACATGACACAGAAAGGAATTGCAAGGCATATGTAAAAAGAATGACTCACATATTTCACTGAACTTAAATATGTAACTCCAGAGAGGCTCTGAAAACATTTCACAAAAAATTACTGGTAGGGACAGTAGTATCAGGCATTTGGACAATGATAAGATGAAACTGTTTTTTAAAAGAATTTGACCTTGCCAGTAAGAAACCTATATAGTTAAATTCCTTGTCTTAAAAGTACAATGTTTATTTAAAAGAAGAAGATGGAAAAGTAATTATCAGAATGTTTATAACTAACAAAATGAGTTAGTGATGGGGATTATGGGAAATGAGCAGCATGCAAATGACTTCATCTTATGTGGTTTTGGCCATGTAAGCAGTTAAATTATCTCAGCAATTCTGGACTTTCTTCATGATTACCCCTCTTCCCACCCCATCTGGTTATCTCAAGAGAACTGATTATTAAGTGAAACCTTTTGAAAGTTAAGGATGAGTATAAATGTCTGAGAAACGCCATAACAATATGCAGAATATGCAATGCTACAATTTCTCTAATGAAGGAATTCAGGAAAAGACTAAATACTGCCAAAAAGTACTTTTTTCCCTTCTCAGAAAGTGCCTTTTTGACTCTCACTTCAGCTTCATAGGAAATTGACAATCCCTTATCACCTTTCAATTTTAAAATCTTAAAAACATGGTTAATACTACACATTTGTAGTTCAGGTAATGAATTCACTTGGTAAATGACATAAATGGCAGCAACCCCACAAAACTTGGGCTGTAATAGTGTTGTTTTTTTTTTTAAATTTGAAATTCAAGATAAAATTGGGAAATTTGTCAAGGAATGGTGAGCATTTTAAGTCTTTCTAAAGACTTAAATGATTTGAAATTTGTGGCCAAGGGAATTCAGCTAAGTATTTTATATCTCTTGATCATTTTGAAGGTTTTCCAAGTTACTGTAGACTAAACTTAAAGCAGGATATTGTGTTAATCAACTCTTAAATATGAATATGGCCCTGCCAAACTGGTTTCCTTGAAACCTCTTTCATTTTGTATTACACTATGATTTTTTCATGTAAGAGATGATGAAAACTGTTCAGTGCTGTTAACCCATTTTGCTACTTGAATTATTGTTCATACATTCTCTCTCTCTCTCTCTCACGCTCTCTCTCTCTCTCTCTCTCTCTCTCTCTCTCTCTTTCTCTCATACACACACACACACACACACAGGGCCTATATATCTATCCATGGGAACTCTCTTAATTTATCCACCTTAATTTATCTCTTAATTGTACCACCTCTTGGTACAAATATTTCTTTCCTTGAAAAATACCAGGATTTTCAAAATAAATAACTTTTCTGTCACTCCTGCTTTGCTGTTTCTGACCTTGACCTCAAAACCCTAACAGTGGCCTTACAAGAGACAATCAATCTGACTTGGGTGAAGAGTAATTAAATGAGAACTTGGGTGTTATATCAGGTGTGTGAATTTCTGTCCCTTCCAGAAAGAAATCAGAGCATAAGGATAGAACTCTATGTGCTAGTCTGATCTAGTCTGAGAAGAAATGAATTGGCTTCACTATAACCACCGTGATGTCTGGCAGTATAACCTCACAGTTGGATTACAGCTAGGTGCCCTACATACAGCTACTCTCAAACAACCACACAAGGCTACCAGAAGGAAACTTTAACTGGTGAGATTGCTGGAGCCACAGCTGTCCAGGAAACTGGAAACAGGGTGACCTCAGCTGGGTTCCAGAAATTTTGAGGACTTCCATTTGGTTTCCAGGAACAATTCAAGGTGTTAATTCTGATTTATAAAACTGTCTGTGTTTTGGGATAGTTACCTTAGAGATCAACTCTAAGGTTGGAGAGAAAGAGTTCCCAGATTTACACTTCAGACACATAAGAGCAACACCCTTCCATGAAAAGCCACCAGGGCTAGAGTTAATAGCTGCCTTAATCTGATAGAATCTTAGTTTATAAATTCAGACATCTGCCCCCACAATCCTCCATCTCCAGCCTCTCTTTCTAAGAAGTATATGGAGAAAACTTTAGCTTAACAGCATAATATTGCTAAGTGTTAAAACATTTAAAGTCCAATTTTAAAAAACTATAACAACAGATTCCAATGTATATTAGATTTCTTTTATGACTCCACATTATGTATTTATTTGTGTTAAATAATATATTTAAACCATATCTTTTCACTGGCCAACACATATACCCATGAGCAATGAGATTTGAATATATTAGGTGTCATCCTCTATAAATACATTTTTTTTAAATCTGCCTTTTATTTATATAACAGGCATTTAAAATGATTTGGCTTTTTTTATGAATCCCTTTGTAAAATTCATTTAATCTGCATACACTCATACTTTTTCTGCTTTATCCTAATCGACCAGTATCTCATTTTTCCAAAAAAATTACAAATATTCTTTGAATACCCAGATAGTACATTTTTCAGATTGTCTGATAATTTACTGTAAGTATTCCCTGGAAGGGCAGTATCAACTATGCTCAGTGCTACTCCATTTTAATATTCTGCAGTGTTTTAGGACCTTTCTATCTCATACCTTTCACCGGCAGGTTGTATTCCTAATATTTTCTTCACAGAGAATAAAACAGAGCCCAAGCCATTCCAATCGAGTAATAATAGAAGTAGGATTGCGTACTATATCTTCTTGAAGAGATCTTCATATGTGTTTCCCACTAACTAACTTAACTTGTGTTCAATCAGCAAAGTAAGATTTAACAAAATGTTCTTGCTATTACTGCTCAAACATAAATGGGGAGCACATACATATGATAAGGCCATATCAAAGAACAAGAAATGAGTAGGGCCAAGAGCCAACTCAATATTTAAGTGCACCTAAAAGTACATTACTGAAATTATGAACAACTGAAAGTGCAAAACTTCAATATTGGATAGTTACTGATAACTGCAAATATTTTCGCACTGGTGAAGACAGAAAACTGCTGTGCTAAAACACTGAGAAAAGTGGCAGTTACAAATTCCCTTTCATAAACTCACCAGTTCAGCCACTAGCATAGAAAGTAAAGATTGTTAGCAATGCCTAACCACCTAATTGCCCAAGTAACCGTCTTTGCTTTTATAGGCCTCATTGTTTTGAGTGTGAAGGAAGTGGCAAACCATTAGGACTGTAATTTATTATCTGTTACCCCTGAGAGCAGTGATGCATTGTGACACTAGGATAGAAAAAGATCAGGGAGAGACAGCCATAGGGGAGACTCATCTAATAAATGCTGCACTAGACGCTGCCTTCATCTTTCTTTCAGCTGTCTCACTCCTGCCAGTATACCTGGGGTATATGTGTGTGTGGGAGTTGGGGGCTGTGGTGGGAGGTAAAGGAGAAAGAAGAAAAAAGAGTAAGATTTGATAGAAAGGTTAAATAGGGTGGAAAAAGAGGTGCCTTTGCACCATAGTTTCCTGGTCCTGGTCCACATTTGTGATCAATTACATGAGCATGCATGCACTTGCACACACATGCACACAAACACACACATGGATTAGTTAGTTATTCCTACAGATTATTGAATGAAGACCATACATTAGATGGCAGAACACATGATGAATCCCTATGCCAGAACCCTTGACCAGTGCATACAGTAGAAACTGGGTAACACATATCAAAGGCGCATTGTTTCTTGTCACTAGAAAGTGCATGAATAAAAGTAAATGGGAAAGAAGCTGCAACTGTAACTTTGTTTTTACTGAAGCTAATCTGACTGCCAAGTATGGTCAAAACAGTTTTTTGTTTGCTTGTTTTAAGCCTTAGAGTTTGTAGCTCTTGGCTTTTATGATTAAGACATCAATTTTGAGAAAATCCTTTAATTGTTATGCTTTCTGAGCCTTAATGCCTGTATGCCACTCTAAAGGCTTCCTTGTCTGCCTTCTGTCCCGCACTCTATAATGTCAGCTCCACAGCTTCCAGTATCCAGTGCAAAACTGATTAGAAAGATCATGAAATGTTAAAATAGTTCTTTCTTTTCCCATGAACTAGAAACTAGCGTAACCTTTAATGCAGTTCAAACTTAAAGCTAAACTTCAAATAATTCTAACTCACTTTAAAAAAAAAATAGGCGATAGAGTTAAAGATGTGGGGTTGATGATCGTATTATCTTTGCCTCACTCTTTACCCTTTATAAAAAAGAACTCAGAAGTAAAAATGTGAGTTAGGAAAAAAGTTGTAAAAAACAAGAAATGTGAGATAATAACAATGGAGAAATCATGTTTTATAAACACTGGTTCTATAAAAATACTTTAAACATTCTAATAAATGTTTGGAAAGGGAAACTTAAGTACTAATGTGAAACCAGATTGAATTATTTTGCTACAAATTAGAAATTAAATGTAGATAGATTTAAAAAAACAAGTATGATCTTAAACATCAAAATACTAGATATCAATTAGATATGAAATGGTGTACCAGGACCTCCCTGGTGGCCCATGGGTTAAGTCTCAGCACCATCATGGCTACTGCCAGACTTCAATCCCTGACCAGGGAGCTAACCCACATATGGTGCAGCAGACCTCACCTGTCTCTCCCACCACTGCCCTTAGCAGTATTTCAGTAAATCCACCTGTTCTGCTCCCCACTCTGTCTCTGCTGAATCCTCTCACTCCCTATACCTCTGGCCTACACTCCAGTTCTACACACACAAAACATGTATCAAGTAAACATTCTGATTGAACAGTAGGTGTGCACTTTAGACTGTTAGAATTCCCTTTAAATCTTATGAAAAATTGTGTATCTATGTGACGATATCTCCATCAAAATCTCAAATGGGTCCATGACATAAAAGAAAGCTTAAATACCACTAACCCAAAGGATACATCTTACACAGTCAAGTCTTTTCTGTAATCAGTAGTGCTTTGCTTTTTTAAATATTTCTTCCAACGTAAGGTTGTTATACTTACCCAACTAGTAAGCCATTATCACAATCTTTCATAATACTTGGTCTGTGCACTCATTGCAAAATGCAAATTCGTTTTTATCATCCATGCTGTACAGAGGAAAGGAAAGTGTCGAATAGAATAGAGACTGTCTTATAAGCTAAAAAAACTGGAGTTAGAACTTTAGAAGATTCGCTTTATATCAAAACAAAAATGTATAAATCCTGCCCAATTTTATTATCTATAAATTACAACACAGTTTCCTTTTTTTTTTTTTCATTATTTTTTGGTAGAAAAAGGAATTGTTCTCCCTCTGCATTTTAAAGGTGTTCATAGGCACTTTAACTATCTTATAAAAGCTTATTTGGCACTATGTTTAATGATTTGAATACTAAGTAGTAATCTTTAAACTTGTAAAGACTTTCTTTACTTAAATAAGCAATCTTTCACTTTCAGAACATTTCATTAAAGCTTGAATAAATTGTCTTCTTTATTGTCCGGGGAAATGCACAAAGGCCAGGACATTTTTTTTAATCCAAAAGAATGTATTTTTCTTCTTCTCCAGACTTTTATGTATCAAAAGCTTCCTGACTATGAAAATAATGTATTCACAAAGCTGATAAGGCTGTCCAAAGTTCTCTTTACGATGGCAAAGAACTCATCAACACAATTAGGAATAAATGCTCAATTCTTGTCAATATGCATCATGTAAATGAAAGGAAAGTGTGGTTCTTTGACAATTTTTTTAGCCTATTTTATTAACTTTATATAAACACAATTCAGTTGATCTTAAGAAGAAGCTGCAGACTCCCAGAATTATCTTATCTATATGTCTATTTTGATAAGCACCACCAATTTTGAAAGATGTCTAATTCATAAGGCATCATATTAAATTTTTGTAGTATTTGACTTTTGTACATTTTGTTCTAGTTAGTCATAGACTCCAAATGAAAGAGAAAAGTTACCGCAGGGTGAACAAGAGGATGTTTGGAGTTTTCACTGTTTGGTCCAATTTTTAAGTGGTTGATTATTCATTTTCTATATAATATCCAAACTCCTTATTTTTGACATTCAAAGTGTTTATAACTTTTCCTAAGAATTACATGTCTTGATTTGTAATATAGCAGTGTTCTTAGTCATGGATTTTGGGAACAGGAAGATCTGAACTCCAGCCCCAGTTCCACCATTTATGTACTGAAGGACCTTGGCACTTGTTGAATGTCTCTGGATTTTGTTTTTTTGTTTTTGAAATGTGAAGAATATTTAAAAAAACTACTACAAAAGAATTGTACACACCTGTGTTCACAGCAGCATTATTCACACTGGCTAAGCTATGGAATGAACCTAAATGCCCATAGTTGACAACTAGATAAAGAAATTGTGGCATACATACTCATTCGAATACTGCTCAGCTATTGAAAAATATAAAATTGTGCTTTTGGAGACAATATGGATGGATCATGATGTGATTATGCTAAGTAAAATAAGTCAAAATTTGAAAGACAATTACTGGATAGTCTCTCACTCAGTTGTGGAATACCAACTCTACCCCCTTACCCCCCCCAAAAAAAAAAAAAACACTGGAAAACACAACAAAAATAACTTTTCGATTATATGAAAAAAGTGGGTGGTTAAAGGAAAGGGAAGGGAGGAGGAGATAGAAGGAGTAATGTGCTAGTATGTTGACTGGCACAGGAATTTTGGTTGAGTGTGAGTGAAGCATGTGCACATGTTGAGTTGTGAAGCTATACTCCTAAAATTGTATAGTTTTGAAAGAAAAGGTAAATCAGTAAAATTTTATTTAAAAAAACATGTAAATTGTGTTATTCAGTACTTCAATCTCTGGAGATAAAATTAGCTAATCAATAAAAGCTGCACAGTATCTATCACAAAGTAACAGTAAAGAGCAACCATTGATGTTAAGATGTTTCTATACAAATGTCTTGTCCTTCCTAGTTGTTTACTCAGTGTGTGCTAAGATGTGTTCTGCCTCATCACCATGACTTCTCAGATGATGCCACATATCCAAATGCCATTCATAATCAATTCTCTCCCACATACATCTTCTTAGAAGCTTCTTTTAGAAATTTTCAAACATTTATTGGCCATATGTGTGTGTATACATATACATATGCATATATCATATTATATGTAATTGTTTCTTGGCAACTTTTTAAATTTCTTGTTTTAATGAAGTGCCATTGTTTAACATACCCAAAGTACCATAACCTCCATCATAGTGCACTGTGTTCTCCTCCTATTCCCATCCCTATTCTCACCTCTCCCCCAAAACCCTTCCCTTCTGGATGCATCAGATCTATGGTCAGCTTTTTAATGTTTTAATGTTAGTCTTTGTTTGGTTTCTTGATATCCACATCTAAGTGACACCATCTGGTATTTGTCTTTCTCCTTCTAACTTATTTTGCTTAGTATAATCCCTTCCAGCTCCATCCATGTTGTCATAAATGGATGATCACTGAGTAGTATTCTATTGTGTATATATACAACATCCTCTTAAGTCACTCATCAGTTTTTGGATATTTTTGTTGTTTCAGTATCTTGGCTATTGTAAATAGTGCTATAATATACATAGGAGTGCAGGTTTCCTTTCCAATCAGTGTTTTTTTATTCTTCCGTATATGCCTAGGAATGGAATTGCTGTGTCATACAGCAGATCCATTTTTAGTCTTTTGAGGAAACTTCACACTGTTTTCCATAGGGGCTAGAACAGTCTACATTCTCACCAAAACTGTAGAGCTTTCCTTATTCGCCACACCCTCACCAGTATTTGTTGTTCCTGGTCTTTTGAACATGGACACTTCTCACTGGTGTGAGGTGGTATCTCACTGTGGTTTTGATTTGCATTTCACTAGTGGTAAGTGATGATGAACATTTTCATGTGCTATTGGCAACCCGTATATCTTTCTTGGAGAAACGCCTGTTTAGCTCTTCTGCCCATTTTTTGATTAGGTTGTTTTCTTTTTGTTTACTTACATGAGCTCCTTGTAAATCTTTGATGTCAATCTTTTTTCAGATATATGGGATGCAAATATTTTCTCCAATTCATTTTAGTTACTGTCTCTTTTGCCATACAGATCTTTTTTTAAAAAGTTTGATGTGGTCCCAGTTATTTATATTCTCCTTTTTTTTCTCTGCTGCTGGAAACTGCAAAGATGTTTCTGAAGTTTCTCTGAAAAACTTTTCCGAAGTTTCTCATGGAATGTTTTGCCTGTATTTTCTTCTATGTATTTTATGGATTTCATGTCTTATATTCAAGTCTTTTTTCCACTTTAAGTTGATTTTTGCGTGTGGTTTGAGTCAGTGATCTAGTTTTTTACATGTGGCAGTTTTTCACAATGATCATTATTTTACATGTGGCAGCCCCATTTTCCCAACACCATTTATTGAAGAGGCTTTCCTTGTTCTAGTGTGTATTCTTTACTCCTTTGTCAGAGATTAGCTGTTCATATGTATGGTTTTATTTCTGGACTCTCAGTCTGATTCCAGTTGGTCTGTGTGTCTTCTTTTGTTCCAGTACCGTGTTTTAATTATTATGGGTTTATAGTATAGTTTAAAATCTGGAATTATAATACCATAATTACCCCCTTTTTTTCAGGAAAGCTTTATTTATACAGGATATTTTTATGGTTCCATGTGAATTTCAGTAATATTTGTTCCATTTCTTTGAAGAGTACTATTGACATTTTAATTGGGATTGCATTGAATATGCAAATTGCTTTGTGAAGGATGACTATTTGACAATGTTGATTCTTTCAGTATGCTAGGTAATACTTTATTGCTATCTGTTATCCATCTGAATTTTCCTAACTATTAATTCTACAATTTCAGTCTTTTGTGGTTTATGATTTCATGGATTTATAGTCAGTATCCCAAAACAGATAGTAAATTCTTTAAGGGCAAACTTATATTACATATTTTCCTATTCTCCATAATAACTGCAGAACATCTTCTCCTTGTATACACTATATAATGTAGATTCATTTTTCTTTAAGTCTATAGTAGAAAAAGAGAGAGAGAGACTTCTACCAAACCCAAGCCTATAGCATAGAACTACACAACCAGATTTAGAGGCATGAAAAGTTATAACCAGTAGTGTGCCAGAGCTAGAGCCAATGGTATATATCGCTTTTCTAATTCAGCCTACAGTTATGTTTTATTTATAGCTTGAAACAGGCCAAGTTGTGTGTTCTGAGTATTTATTCCATGAAAATTGACACACACCACAAATCAATGTCTTTTTTTTTTCTTTCTCTTTTCCTTCATACTTCTTTCCTTCCTGCCTGCCTTACTTCTTTCTTTTTTTTTTTTGAGAAAAGTTATTATACATGTCAGTACACTAATGGTTATAATCCACAAAGATGGATTTACAGCCCATCCAGATGATATACATAGATTTAAGCACACATTGGGCATCCTCAGATAATTTGTGATTCTCTACCAAAATCAGGGAATGTTTTATGCACAAGGAATAATGCATTCTTCTTATTATTGGAGAAACTCTAGTTACCTTTTAAACATGAATTTTCTTTACAAATGATCTTCATATTTGGCAGATACGCCATATATTTGTATAGTAAAGCTATGGCCTTAGTAGTTATTTTCCAGGGATTTTATCTTTGAATACCTTGTAATCCTTCTAAACTGTGAGCTCTTCAGAGAAATTTACTGTATTAAAGATAAGTGTCAATCAAGAGCTATACTAATGACTCTGCTGGGATCAGAGTAGTCACTCAGGAAAAACACCATTTAGTGTTTAATCTTAAAATCTAATCTTTCTGAAGATGAGAGGAATTTAAAAGAAAATTTGTATGTTTTACAAACTAAACCATAACCTAAGCAGCAGTTCATTCTCAGCTTTGGAATATAATAAAGATAGCAGCAGCTATTTGGGGTATGTGTCTGTTTTAACTTTTTGTTCTGTAATTCTAAAATTAGGGGTTTTCTAAAAAGATTTATTTATTTATGCATAAAAGAGTTGGAGTATAAACCAGAGGTGTGGGGGATGAGAGGATTCACCAGAGAGAGATGGGGAGCAGAACAGGTGGATCTACTAAAATACACTGTTGAGGGGAGCAGCGGGCAAGACAGGAGAGGTCTGCTGTGCCATGTGGGTCACCTCCCTGGCCAGGGATCAAACTCATGCTGCAGTGGCTGTGGACAGCTTCATAATGCTTTGACTTAACCCCTTGTTCCACCAGGGAGGCTCCCTCTAGCTTTACTTTTTAAAAGATTCCACTAGCTGTATTAAGTCAATAATCTAATCCTTGAGAAACTTATATTTGCTTTCTTAAAATCGTATTTTTTTAAGCTCCTCCAATTCAGGCACTGAGTCCACCCTGAGCCTCCTTGTACTGTGTCTAGGAGAAGCATTCTCTAGACCATTATGAAAAGGGATAGTGGCAAGGGGAGGGCATATTAGCAAAATCTTTGCACTTGATACATTTTTCTGTCATACAGAGATTTCTTGTGAAGCTGTATAAAACACCATTGAAATAAAAAGTCACGACAAGATTGTATTGTACGTAAGCCTAGAAATTCATCTCCTATTTAAGGAAAACCAGAAACTTTCTCCCACCACAGAGGCACAACAACAAATCACCTTACCCAAGAAATCCAAGGAAGTACTAAATACCCAATGTCAACCCAATATATAGGGCCTACCTTCTTTGTTAAGATGGAGGCTAGAAAGTATTAAAGACAAGTTAGTATTTACATAAGGTTCTCACCCAGACGTTAACAGAGGAAACTGACAAATACTCTTGGACAGAAATTGTGCATCTCTGGAATACATTTTATGACAAGAATAAACATTCCAAGTATTTGCCTTTTGTGGGATCACTAGAACCTACCCGTTCACATTCTAAATGAGGAGAGTATCCACTATGGGACATCTAAATAGAGACCCAAGATTATGGTGCTTACTAGGGCATAGCAGTAAGGAAAAACATCCAAACTAAAAAGGCAGTTTACTCTGTAAACAGTAATTTTAAATTGACATTTGACTTCAGATAAGTTGAAACATCTGAGCTTGAATCCCATGCCAAATTAAAACATACATAAAAACCATACTTTGGTGTTGCAAAGCTTTCAGAGATTGAGCGGCAACATAAGTATATTCTTTTCACAGGAACAGACATGTTCCTAATGTTTCCTCTATGTTTAACACACATCATTGTCCAGTACCTCAGAAAAGTGTGCAAAGCCCTAATGACCTGACTTCTCCTACCTCATGGTTGATTCTTAACTCTTTGTCCCAGCCTTCTCATGCTGCATTTCTTTCCATTCTCTTGTCTTCAGGTCTTTACCTCCAGATGTTTTTAAAGCACAAATTCCAATTTTTTGTGTGGGGGGTGGGGTGGGAAGAGATGTCTCAATTAGATTTGTCTCCTGGGAAATCTTTGCTGATTTCTAAAGGTAAGTTAGATATTACTCTTATTTTCTCCATACCACAAGTACTTACTCATGTAACATTATAATATATTTTAATAGTACACTTACTTATCTCTATCTATTAATAGGCAGGCAGCTTCATAAAGACAGGCAGTTTGTTCATTTTGTGTCTTCAGCATTATCGCTTACATATAGGGCATCAATAATTATTTGCTTACTAAATTAATAAATTAAGGTCTTGTAGTATTATATTACCATGTCTAATTACCACAAGTACTCAAGTTGTTACTATCATTGCATTCATGAGTGCAGAGAACTCATCCCGTTCCACCACTGAATCCCAGGCACTTAACATCATGCTTAGCACACAGCAGATACTCAATAAACATTTATTCAACAACAACAAAAAATATTGTCATACTGGTATTTTAGATACAATATATTGTCCTAGACATACTGGTTGACATGACATTAGTATTAATGCCTCTAACAAGATTGTTAAACATTTGAAATATATTAAAATCATCAGAATAACCCGGTGGGGGGGGGTATCCTTCTTGTGATGGCAATCATTACTACTGCCAGTATTAATAGCATTGCCTATTAGAGATCCAGAATTTATCCTCTCTTAAATACTGTTCTGGACAAATATTTCCTAATCTATTGAGTAGTGTTTTCAGGTTTGCATCTTTGAATTTCTGTAATTTCTGGTCTCAAAATATGGGTTTTTTTTTTCTAATACATACAAGAGCTCCCTGATTCTCAAAAAGAAATGTGATTGGTTTCTATATTCCTCAAAGAGAAAAACAGAAGAGAGAAGAAACTTACATACAATTTAGTCTAGACAAATTTTGAAAAAAATCCAAGTATCTGCCTCAGAGGATATCTGAGAAATAATCTGATTCAACACCAAGCTGAGGAACTAATAGATCTTTCCTTGCTTTAAAGGAAGAGGACAACTAGATTTAATTAGCTGGTTAAAAGTAAGCAAACATTCTTCCTTAAAAATAGCACTAGTCCACACATGTACACACATATACACTCACACAAATACACACATACAACACTAAGTGCCATCACCTATATATATAGAGCAAATAATTTGCTTACCTAGCATAAGGAATGAAAATACTTCTACATACTCTCTGGTCAAGGAAAATAGAATATGCACAGATTCAAAGTAATCATACCACATCTGCACAAATGGTCTCCAGCTTTCTCCTTACATTTTCTCCTTTCATTTTAATGAAAGACTCTCTGTCAGTTATAAATCAAGAAACAATAATGAGTTGGACTATTTTGCTACAAATCACATTAATATGAAAATATACCCCTATTTTACTTTTAATAAATTATGTGAACAAAATTTCTCTGTAATTCATTTCATAACCAAAGGAGTGACTGAACATTGCTCTTCCTATGTTAGGAAAAATGAGCAATTTACAAAGTTGGCAAAGTTGGTGTATTTCCCTCTTCTCTCTCATAGCACTCCTCCACACCTCCATAGCTCCTCATTTGCACCTGATTTCTGGAAACTTTTTTATTTATTTAAACTTAAGAATCATCAGTCAAAGCTAGTAACATTAGAAGTGTCCTTTGAGTTACTCATATTTAGGAAACCCCACCTATTATAGGCAGAGCAAAGAGAAGCTGCAGAAGGTGACTCGCTTGAGGTAGCCTGAAAAATATGACCTTTCCATTCACAATCCAAGTAACAGGCAGAGCAGAGTGAGAGGTTGATGGCCAGGAATCTTAAGCTGGTCGAAAAAGAAAAGTTTCAGAAGGATGGTACTTGATACTGGCTGTCCAGGGTACATTACTCATCAGATAATGTGTTAGTAACCTGAACTCACATTCAAAGTCAGGAACTCAGGAAAACAAACACAAATAAAGTAGATTCCAAGGCCAGGGGAAAGGAGAAGGTTTACTAGGTTTACCTTTGAAAACAAAGATCAAGGTAGAAGTACATTATCAAGCTGAGCTTGGGTCAATAATGGGTCACTGTTGACTCGGTGTTGAGCCAATGAGTGTTGATCTAAGTGGCTCGTGAAGATCCTGTAAAAGGGTGTGCTAGGCCTTGAGGTTTTGAGAGAAAACACAATGCACTGATAAAAGGTTAAAATGTCTATACTTAGAGCAGAAATAACCATAGCTAACCATGAGTCAGTAATGTATCACTGTCACTAAAAATAACCTATCTCAGATATTCCTTCATTCTTCTTGGCATTACCTATCTCCTCTATGTCCTTCAAAGTGATCTGCTCATAGCTGGGCATACAGCCTCTTAGAAAAAATGAACTACTTATTATTCAACTTTATTTTTCCAAAGTTATTGACAATAGGACAATTTGACCCCTTAATTCCTGACACTAATCAATTATCAAGTCCTTTCTGTGACATCCTCAGAATCTCAAATTTGCCCCTCTCACCTCTATCAACCTCACCCATCACCCAGTCTCCCCTATAGCATTTCAAAAATGTCTTTACAGCACTCCCACTTTAATAATGGCTTTTGAGAATCCATTATATAAGCACAACCAGAAAATTCCATTTTATTTTTTTAAACATATTTATTACATCATCCTTCATATTTTTACAATGTATGATGTCCCTATGAAATTCCCACCACCAAAAATAAGGGATTGGGGGGAAAGTAACTATAATAAAGTAAAAATTAAAATCATCAGAAAATTCCATTTTAAAATCCAGTTATGCCTATTTTCTGCTTAGAAGTCTTGTATCACTTTCTTATTATACTTTGAATAAAATTCCAGTACCCAACAGCGGGTACCCCAAGACCATGTTGGCTACCAGTTTCTCCAACTTTATCATGGGCCATGTTCTCCTTCCCCCTCTACCCATCCACATGGGTTTTCTTTATTTTTTTAAAATTTATTTATTTATGCACTCAGGAGCTAGGGTCCAGGCCAGAGTGGCGGGAGATGAGAAGATCCACCAGAGACAGAGTGGGGAGCAGATCAACTGAAATACACTGCTGAGGGGAGCAGCAGGGAGGCAGGAGAGGTCTGCTGCACCATGTAGGGCCCCTCCCTAGCCAGGATCAAACTGATAATGCAGTGCCGCAAATGTTTCATGGTGTGATGTTCAACCCGCTGTGCCACCAGGGAGACCTCCACATAGGTTTTCTTTAAATTCAGAGACCATTGTCGTTTGCCACATGTTGTTCCCCCATCTTACCCTGTACATTGCAAAACCAGTTCCTTCTTTCCATTAAGCTTTCTTCCCCTCCCCATTCCCACGCTTCCTCAGAGAGGATTGTTTAAACAATGTCTTCACTGTACTATTTATTGCTTTCACTTTATTATCATCATGGATAGTTATTAGTTATTTTCTGGTTTACATTTGTATTCTCTTTAGATTATATTACGTATGGAATTAGGGCTTTTATCTGTTTTTCCATCATTGTATACCTATGTCAGACACATCAAAGGTACTCACAAGTGTCTATCAAATGCAGATTTAACAAGTGAGATTTGACTAGTTACCATATGATAAGTGCTGGAAATACAAAGGATAATACATCCAGCCCTCAATGGCTTAGTTTGTAGTTCTTCCTAATTGCATTTTCAGTGATATCATGTTAATTGCTTAAATGTGACTATGAAAAGATTCTTTACATTAAAGTATACTATCAACAGGTGAAAAACCAACACACAAAATGGGAGAAGATAGTTGTAAATCATTGATAAGAAGTTAATATCTAAAATGCTTAATACTTCTACAACTAAACAACAACAAAGAACAACCAAGTTAAAATATAGGCAATGGTCTTAAACAGACATTTCTACAAAGAAGACATAAAAATAACCAATAAGTTTATGTAAAGATGCCCAACTCTTCTGATAGCCATAAATTCACTAATCATTATGGAAATTAAAATTAATCAAACTCATAATTAAAAACTACTTCACACAACTCAGGATTGCTATTATCAAAACAGAAAAGGAACAAACAAGGATATGGCATATGTCAAGGCTATGGAAAAATTGAAACCCTTGATTTTTTCTGGTGGGAATATAAAATGGTGTAGCCATTATGCAAACCAGTATGGCAGATCCTAATACATTTTAAAATAGAACTACCATATGATCCAGCAGTTCCATTTTTGAATAATGCCCAAAAGAATTGAAAACAGAAACTTGAGCATATATTTGTTCACCAGTGTTCATGGAAACATTATTCACAATAGCCAAAGGTAAAAGAAACCCAGTGTCCATCAATGAATGAATGAATAAACAAAATGTTGTCTTCACATGTAATGGGATAGTATTCATCCTTAAAAAGGAAGAAAAATTTTGACACATTTTACAACATGAATGGACCCTGAAGTCATTTTGCTAAGTGAAATAATCCAATAACAAAAGGAAAAATTTGTATGATTCTATTTAGATATGATATCTGGATAATAAAATTCAGGGACAGAACGTTAGAAGGATGGTTGCTAATAGCTAGGAAATGGAAACAACAAGCACTATATCTTTCTTTAGGAAGATGAGAAGAGTGATGGAGATGGATGGTGGTGAGAGTTTCATAGCAGTGTGAGTGTGCCTGGAGCCACTCAACTGTACAACTAAAAATGGTTAAAATCTTAAGCTTTATTTTATGTGTATTTTGTCACAATAATAAATAATTACAAATGTGTTGTGGGAATATAAAAGAGCAAATAACTGGATTGGGAGAGATTCTGGTGAGGGAATTATGTACATCATAGAAGAGGTCACTTCTAAACAGAAAGAAGGAAAAGATAGCTTTGGACAAAAGGAAGAGCGTGAATAAATGAAAACAAGTATGAAAATACATGGTAGTCCACTAGGGATAGCAAGTCCAAAGTTGATGCTTTATATTACATGATTAATTGTATAGGTCTAACATAATGAAGCCAAATTAATATCATTTGATTATCTCACTCTGGCCATAAAGAGTTAACACAGTAAAGAGAAATAAAAATCATAATATTCTACCAATGTAATTTAATATAGGTCATGTCAATACCCAGAAAAGTGTGAAACAGTGTTTCTAACACCAAAATCAATTTGACAGACAGATCTAGAAAAACATGCTTCAATTCATCAGAATGGATATGGTCTCATACATGAAAGAATGAAGGAGGAAATGCATGATCAAAAGAATGAATTTTAAACAAAAAAAGAGTTAGTATAGAGGAGCCTCTTTTATATGGTTCACTGCATTAAAAATGAGTTAAATACCATCTGAGAAAGCAATTTACAGTCCTTCAAGTGAAAAGCAAAGATATTTCTTCTGGACAGAAGAGTTGTCAGATTTGATCATTTTTCACCCTTCCATAAGTCATCTCACTGAAACCTATTCTGTTCTTTGTTTTCCCTTCTACTCCATTATAATCTGCATGAGAACCTTGTTTAGTTAAGCATCCTCCACCCAGTGACTTAGGAGAATGGAGGTTGCTTTTGTCTTTGGTTTTTCCCGTAAGTATGTTGGAAAAACTATGTTCTTCCTTCATATCAAAACCCTTGCAGTTTCTTTCTAATTTTAGTTTCCCTCTGTGAACAGCAGCCTGCAATAAAAATTTTGGCAGATAAATATATCATAGAGCTTTTCATTTTATGAGTACTGCTGTTGAACTTGGACATATAATATGAGAAGTTAAAGAACATTTTTTCGTAGGAACCATTTATCTCCTCCTTCTCTTTGCTCCTATCACACTGCAGTCCGCCTCTATTATTACATATACCATTTCCCCTGTACTCAGCACTATATGATCTGTCCCATGAAGGTAAGATTAAATTTAACTTGTTCTTTTATTCAATAAGCATTCATGGAGTTGCAGCTATGGGTCATGCACCAGACTATTGGTTAGAGAGATAAAGAGAAAGCAAATAGAATTCTTCTCCTTAAGGTACCCACTCTTTTTTCATTTCATTATATGCATGCATATATATTTGTTACATTAAATTCTATCACTAGACAATATCGCTGATTAAAGATGGATGAGTGACCTAAATTTCTTCAATCAAATGTTTCTATAAAGCTCTCACTTTACTGTATTATATTTTTGTTTCCTCTGCAGGGTCTCCAATAGCAAATATTAAAGGAACTGTGGCCACAAAGATGGCAGGGAAAGGGTAGGGAAAGGTCTATTCTTACAGTACAGAAAGTAAAGGGAGAAACCAGGGACACAGCCCACATAAATTGACAATGTCCTTTTGCTGGTAAAGAGCAGCCATGTCAGTCTTCGATGACTTCATTTCATACATGATTTTCTACTTTTTGAAATTCACTTCATTTATAATCTAAAAGAAACTAAAGTTGAATTCATATTTCAAAATTTTACCATGGTCAAATATTGACTAAAATGCTTATGAAAGACACCCATAAACATAGGTATCTAGACAGAGATGAAGGAAGAGCCTACATGGTAATATCACTCTGACCAATTAATACCACAACATATAATCAGTGGATAAGGAGACTTAGAGCCTTAGCAGATCTCTTAAAATAAATTCATATTCTTGGTTATGTCACAGATTAAGTTCTTTTTTCATGTTTTTCTACTTAAGAAGCCTTTCACAGAAAATAATAATTTTTGTTATTTTCTCAACAATTATTGAGTATCATAATGTGCCAGGTTCTGTGTTGGGTGCTGCATATTCAAAGGTAAATACACTGTCAAGTGCAATTGGTCCAGTAAATGGGCAAAAGAATAAATGTGCTGCTAGGAACCAGATTTTTAATCCTCTTTCAACTCTAGTCACTCTAGTCACATGTGTCCTCCATACAACTAAGAGAGTATTTAACTTGATTTCTTAAACTTACTGAAATACAAAATTAAAAAAAATAAAAGAACTAAGAGAATATATTAAGATAATAAATGGATGAAAATTTTAAATTGAAATATTTAAAGGAAAGAATGAAGGAGTGAGAATAAAAGAAAAGTCACATAGAACTAAAGCTGATATGTAAGCAATTCTGAAATCTCAGAGTTTAGAGGAGGCCTCCCTGGTGGTGCAAGGGGCTAAGCACTGCACTATGAAGCATCCTCAGCCAATGCAGCTTGAGTTGAATCCCCAGCTACGGAGGTGACCCACATGGTGCTGCAGACCTCTTCTGTCTCACCCGCTGCTCCCCCCGGCAGTCTATTTCAGTCAGCCTGCTGTTCTGTTCCCCATTCTGTTTCTGGTGAATCCTCTCACCGCCACCCCCATACCTCTGGCCTGTACCCCAGTTCTTGTATGCATAAATAAGCCTTTAAAAGATATCAGAGTTTATAACATGAAGTGTAAGAAAGCAGAAGAATAGAGAAAATGATTCTGAGTTGTTCTAAGCTTAGAGTTGAAATCATTTTCTCTGTGGTTGAAAAAGAAAAGTTAGAATATATTTGAAATCATTTTTGACCTGCCAGACTATGTTTTTTGTGAGTGAGTCTTTTACAGAGATAGAGCCACATGTGGTTTCAAGATTTAGTGTGAATTTGGAAGACAGGCTCTATCATTACAGCATACAGGAGCACGAACATTGAAATTCACAGTTTGGAAAAACCAATGGTATTTAGCAGAACTCTCAGGATGACGGTCCTAATGGGTGATTTATTTCAGTGTAACATTATCTTGAATATCAGTAAAGGTTCCAGGAAACAGGTTATGCATGAATGATTGAGTTGCATTAAGAACGAAAAAAATAAAAAACAAGGTAGGTATTGCATAATCAAAAGTTAGAAAAAGGATGTGAAGGAAAGAGCAGAGCAAAAATAGCTGCATCAGATTAGTGGAGGTAGAAAAGAACACAGGGAATGGGTCAGCCTATCAGCCAGTTTTTGTCATCCTCAGCTCTGTCATCCAATGGTGATGTCACTTGTTCCACCTCTCCAAAAAGCAAATGCTCACAATTTTATATTCTATTTTAATGAAGAATAGATGACTGTATACTGTGATGTAACAAAATTAAAACTGTGATTTACTTTTCACTGTCCTCATGGTAAATTGCATTTACTTTATATCTGTCTGGTTTTTAACCACTATGGGGTTGTTGATTTTTCCCTGTAGGAAACCTTTCCTGGTGCTACAATATTATAGGAGTGGAACACTCTAATCAAAGACAGATTGACATGAAATACATGTTAAGTAACAATTTATACATTCATGCAGGAGATGAATGAATATGTGTGCGGTTAACTACAGATCAGGTTTCAGGTTGAGCCCTTTACTTTTTTCATAAACCTAGTAACAATCCTAGAGTAGGTATTATTACATAATCCCTATTTTATAAACTCAGAGGGATTAAATAACATGCCCAACATCACAGAACTAGCAGATGTCAGAATCAGTAGCCAAAAAAACAAATCCCAAAGCTTGGGTTCCTAACCACTTGACTATCTTGTCCTCTCAATAGTATTTTACAGGGAGGTCTGAGCTTCATTCTCTAGGTCTGTACATCTCTAACTGAGGGCATGTGTGTCAGTTCCATCAATCCTGAAGATATAACAGCCATTTGCTTTGTAAATCAATTGTCCACAAAGACCTGGGGGTAATTCCTTTCCCGTAAATGATGTTAAAAGTAAACATTTTAAAACATCTTATAGGAAAAATAAAGACATTGTAGATAAATATGCAAAATTTATAAATTAGGAAGGCATTAGATTTTAAAAATGCCTCCTGGTCATTTTAGCCTATTCTCGCTTTCCTCCAGGGTTATTCATCTTCATTCTCTTTTTTAGAGCTTTCAAAGAGATTTATGTGAAATAGTGTAGGTAGGAAAGCTGGGAAGAGTTCCAAAAGTACTGTGGTCAAGTTTACATTTAGGGAAATTTTTCCATGGATGAAGTGAAATACAGGCTTCACTGGTAAAAGGACAGGATATGTTAGAGGATAAGCTCACTCGTCAACACGTCATTTTCAAGAGCCTGAGCATCCTCCAAGAGGCATGTCTGTGAACCTCCAATTGGCCATATTATATGCGAGTCTGGAACTCAAGAAAGAGTTCATCCATAAAAGCCTAGTATTGACTTCTTGTAATATCAGTATTCAAATTGGGGTTATCACTTAGTTCCTATATAGTACTTGATACAGAGTGCACAGTTAAAAACTGTTGAATGAAGTGGAAAAAGGACATGTATTAAAAATTTGTTTAATAAGAGATTTATGTTTATACTTATAAAAAAAAGCTTCGAATTAAAAACCCTTTGTATATTTTTAATGTGATTATTAAATTCATAAATACTTTAAGGGCTCATATCTACCTTATTTCAGCCACCCTCTCTTCTGGCAAACTTGGACTGTGGGATCGCTACTCTACCTCTGAAAACGTAAATCCAACCATTTCATTCTCTGACGGTATTGTCTTACCCTTTTTCTCCAGCTCCCTTACATAATGAGTCCTCAATATGTGGTTTTTATATTCACTGTATTCTCCAACCACTTGATGACTCTATTTTCTCCCTATCTGCATTTTCCTATCTTTACTTCTTCCCCTATTACCTAAGAATCCACAGTTCATTCCATTAACATTTTCTTGTCGATGTTCTTGATAACATTAACCGCCCTGTTCTTCCAATTGTTCTGGACTAACAAAACCCAATTCTGTACCATTTACACATCTGCCCTCATTCTATCCAAAGACTGCAAAACATGACTGAAAGGAAATCATGAAAATACATCCATTGGTGCCAGTGCAAATTAATGGTCTTCAACTACAGCCAGATCCACAGCATTGTCTGGCCACGCTTCCATGCTCCAGTCTCTCTCCTATTCTCCACATTGCAGTCCAAATTTCTGTTCTAAAACCTCCTACCCATTTACCTCACCCCTGCCATTCAAAGTAGATCACCTCATCTTATCTTTCACAGAGAAGAAGGGAAGCCACCATTCAAGACATCCGTGAACTTCCTGCCCAAACACATACATTTATTTGTATTGTCTGTATTCTTCTTACCTTCTCTCCTGCCTCAATAGATGAGTATCCCTATCTCATTAAAGGCCTATTGTGTCTACTGAATGCAGAACCCATTCTTTTCACACCTTCAAGAACCTGGTGTAGCCATTTTTTCTTATATTTCTATATTAATCTGGTCCTATCATTGGTTCCTTGCCTTTCACATTTAAAAAAAAAATTTCCTCCATTTCATAGTCTTGTCCAATTTAGTTGAATACCATAGGTTTTGTCTTTCTCCATTCCATATCTGTATTAGTCATTCTGGTTCCTAACAACAATAGCAATGTACTTAATCATTTGGTTTATCTTACAATACAAGCAAGTTGATTTAGATTACTATAGTCTCATCACCACTAAAAAACTTAAAATGTGAAGTTCCATATTCTTTACAACTCTGTTTTTAGAACCTACTGAAAGTGTATATCTAGAGTGCTGTTTTCAAAGTTATTTGAATCAATTCTTTTCATATGCATGTTATTACTTGTAAAAAGGTATTTTTGTCAGTATTCCTTTTTAGAGATTATTTTCTTCAGTTTTTAAATTTTACCTTATTTTTGAATATTTTACATGGTCAAATTACAAGATAAACTCAAATCTAACTCCCACCTTATCCTTATCCACCTCATCCCTTTCTCACCTCATCCCCAACTGATAACCATTTTCATTAGGTTCTTAGGTATCTTTCTGGTACTTCCTTTTTTAAAAATTATATATCTATATTCTTTTTTCACTCATATTTTGTAACAAATGCTTACCATATTATATACACTTATTGTGCCTTGATTTTTCTACTTAACAGTGCATACGGGGCTCATATGTAATTATTTTATTTTATATTTACTTTGTTTCTCTATGTGGTAATTTCATGCAATGCCTTCTCTATTTTGGTATTTAGAAAGATTTTTTTTTCTTCTCGTGGTTATCTTTTTTCTTAGATTTCCATTAAAAAGTACACTTTTCTCTTTCTGAGATTTCTACTTGGTTGATCAACTCGAAATTTTTATTTGATTGAACATGTTTTTTAAAAATCTATATCTATACAACAATGAATTTAATCTCTACCTCCTTTTTCTTTCTTTATCATATTTTAGGGGGGCTTTTTCTTCTATTTTGTCAGAACAGATATTTTTAGTATGCTTCTTCTGCCTAGTGTTTTAATCTTAGATCTACACTGAAATATATTCAGTAAATATCATCAACCACTTATTAAGGTTTCTCTAGTCTTCTTTGATTGTACAAAGCTCACCCTCTAGTTATAATTGTAAACACAGTAAACTTGAATTCTCACATTGTCAAAACCATTTTATATGGCCGTGGCATTTGAAGAACAACTTGTCTAAATATAAAATCTTTAGCTCATACTTTCTGTTCTTTTTACACTTTTCATTACAAAGTTATTTCATATCATGCTTTCACAAACTCTGATTTCACCTTAATTTCATTCCCCTCTAAATGATTTTGTCCTTTATACTGAAGACACAAAGATTTTCTTTGTCTTTATCATTAAATCTTTAAGTTTTACAGATGGTGTCTCTAAGGATCATTCTAAGACATTTTTATCAAACAGATTCCCAATGCAGATTTAGGTTCTTTTTATTTCTAGGAAGTATCCCATCCTGTTATTTTAAAGTACTCCAATTATATGTATGTGAGTTACTCTTTGTCTGTCTTCTAGAACTATTATTTTATCTGATAATTTTTCTGTTTTATTTACATATTCTTGACTATTACAATTTCTTTCCACAATACCTCTTAACTATATTTTCTATTGATGATGTTCTCTTTTGGTCATGTGGTAGTTTAGTCTTAATTTCTAAGATATATTTGTCTTTTTCTACAGCTTCTAGAGTTTGCTTAATTCTCAAATTCCTTTTTTCTACTCTTCTCAATTTCTGTGTTTCTTTTTGGAGTGGATTTTTTAATATGTGCAAAGTCACATTTAATAATGAGTTTAGTTTTCCAACCTTTTCATGACCTTTTTTCCTAGGATTTTCATCAACAAAAATGTGTTGACTCTCATTTTCCATCTTCTTCTTATAGTAGTTTTATGGTTGTCAGCAATTTTTTATTTATTTAAATGATTTGTATTATGATGGATTAGCAGTAAGAAATTTTTCTATGTTGACAGGTGTAGGCATTTGGTGGCTTACTAGTTTTCTCAGTTTAAGAGCACCCTCTTCTGTTGGTATGATGAATTGTAATTTCCTTAATAGGTCGCACTAATGAAAAATATTGATTTGTCTTTTTATTTAGTGTGTTTGTGTATTTATATCTTTATTTTCCACTATTTTCCCCTTATTTTCTTCATCGCCAAGTTATTTTAATTCCTCACAAGAAAGAACCTATCAATATTTCCTTTTTAGTCAAATATTGTCATTTGTGACAACATGGATGAAACTGAAAGGGATTTTACTATGTGAAATAAGTCAGAAGGAGAAATACAAATACCAAATGACTTCACTCATATGTGGAATATAGAGAAAAAAACAAAGGAACCAAAATAGTAAACCAAAACAAACTCTATAAATCTGACTGTGCAACTGAAACTACTAGAAGCAGGAAGTGGGGGTGGGGGAAAAGGACCCAGTGGAATTTAGTAGAGGATTATGGGTGTTTAGTGGTGTACATAGTTTTGTAATATGCTTCTGAAGAGATGTGAACTTAGGCCCCTAAATTATATAAAATGTTGTGAGCCATTGTTACTGCAATAAAAATAATAGAATATGTATGTTTGTGTGATAAATGTATGTGTTCTTTATATATATAAAACATGTGAGAAAACAAAGATAATTTTTTTTAAAAAAAATAGTGATAATGCAACTGTTTTTTTTAAAGATGTTATTTATTTATGCATACAAGAGCTGGGGTACAGGCCAGAGTCGCGGGAGGTGAGAGGAGTCACTAGAGACAGAGCGGTGAGCAGAACAGGGAAATCGACTGAAGTGCACTGCTGAGGGGAGCAGCAGGGGAGGCAGGAGAGGTCTGCTATGCCATGTGGGTCACCTCCCTGGCCGGGGATTGAACTTATGCTGCTGTGCGGCGGATGCGTCACAGTGCAGCGCTCAACCCACTGTGCCACCAGGGAGGCCCGATAATTAAATTTTTAAATAATTAATAATTAGGAAAAAAGTACTTCCTTCTCAGGCCCCTGTTTTTTCAAACCATTTCATTTTAATGCTTTCAAGAGCTTGTGTTCTAACAGATAAAGTGATGTGTTTTTAAAACCTATATTAGATCACCTCTAGACTAACATTGCCTTCATTTCCATGAAGTCTCCATTTAACTCTACTGTGGTGTATGCTCCAGAGTTGCCCTTACATGTATTAATCAGTCTTTCTATATATCCGTCTCTATCTATGAATCAATCCATCCTTTTCTCTGTAAATTAATTATTGTTATTCATTACCTCCTAGATGTTGTGGGCATCAGAAATTTTGCCTTCTGATGCATTAGGTGGTTTGACCTAATCTCCATGTCTGTAATAATAGTGGAAAGTCATTGTAGAGTTTTAGATTCAGGTAACTATAAATTTCCTTAAATTATGATGTTTCTCAGGGACCTATAAATTTCCTTAAATTGTGATGTTTCTCAGGGGCCTATGCTGGAATGCTTCTCTGTTTTATTCTTCCCAGACTCTCTCTGAGTGACCTCAATCACTTCTATTCCTTCAAAAGCCTGTAATATGGTGACTATAACAGTTTTACTGCTGAGTTCCACATCTGTTATTAATGACCAATAAAATATCTCAACAAGTCGTCACTCACAAAACTAAATTCCTTCCCTCTCCATTACATCCTATATCTCCCATCTCCTTTCCTTTATCTTAATAAATAGTCCCAAATCATCCTCCTCAGTGACCCTGTCATAGTTCCCTAAAACAGAAGATTCCTATTCTCTCTGCCCCACTCAATTGCCAGTATGACAATACTAATATCACACAATACTAAATATCACAATACTATCTTCTATTGTTCTCTAAATTCTGTATTTTAGGCCATCATCACTTTTTGACTGGATTACTACAAAAGCCTCCTAAACTATACATCCTGCTAACTTTTTTGACTCTTCCACTCCACAGCCCACATAATTTTGATAAAATTTTAATTTCATTATGGCATTCCCTTCAGAATGCTATAGTGCTTTCATGTTATAGTCTATCTCTATTAGAATGCTCTAATATACAAAATCTGATGACTGCTTACCTTCTAGATTTCTCTCTCACCAGCCTCTCCAATCACCTCTCCTCTTCCCTATGAAACACAGAGACATAAATACTATGGCAGATGGTCATCTCCAAAAATGACCACAGAAATATTTCCAGTTCCAGATACTATTCCAGACGCATAATAACCTGCTTTAAGAGTGGGTGAAGTCTAACTTTCCTCTCCCTGAATATGGCCCGGGTTTAATAACTCATTTCTAATCAATGAAATGCTATGGAAGTAATGCTGCATGTCTTCTTGTTCTAGCTCATAGAGTCATTACAGCTTCAGCCTCATGCCTGCCTTTTTCTCTCTTTTCTTCTCTTCCCTCTCCTCTCTCCTTTGTCCTCTTCCTTCTCCCTTCTTTTTTCTATGCTTCCTCAGTTTTTCTCCTCTCCTCTCCCTACCCCCTTATCTCTCCTCTCCTCTCTTTCCCACTGGACCTATATATTCATAGCCACCTAGCCACCATAATTGAGATACTATATTGAGAACCCATGTAAACATAAAAAGGATCTCAAGTATTCCAATGCTGGAAATTTCTGTCTCCCTGGTCTAGGTAGCAGGCATATGGGTAAATGAATTTTCATATTATTCCAACTCCAAGGCTTTGAGCCAAACCTATGGTAAATGAAACAGATATGGTAAATGAACACAAACATTCTCCTCAAACCCTGAATGGATGGCAGATTCATATGTAAAATAAATGTGGCTCTTGTTTAAGGCTTAAAATTTAAACCATGAAGTAGTGAGCTGGTCTTTTAGCAATAGAGAAGTAGAACAAGTAACCGCACACTTGTGGTCTTTCTTGATGTACACTGTACCTGAAACACTGGAACTATTTGTGTTTTCTAACCCCCATAGCTTTAATTTTCAGTTTCACAGTTCTTTCCTTTTCTTCAGAATTCCATATAGAAATTACCTCTGAAGTCAAGGTCTCTACGGTGGCGCAAGGGGTTAAGGCCCAGTGCTATGGAGGTATCCGCAGCCACTGTAGCACAAATTCGATCCCCAACCAGGAAGGTGACCCAAATAGTGAGGCAGACCTCTATTGTCTCTCCATTGCTCCCCTCATCACTGTGTTTCAGTCGATTCACCTGTTCTGCTTCCCACTCTGTGTCTGGTGAATCCTCTCACCCCCTGCACTTCTGGTCTGTACCCCCAGTTCTTGTATGCATAAGTAAATAAATCTCTAACAAAAAAGAAATTACCTCTTAAGGCTTTCCTAATTCCACCAAGCTTGTGTTAGGCACCCCCATGTGCCTCCTTAGCATCAACATGTACCTCACATTTATTGTAATTTTAAAATACACTTAAATTGCATGTATTAATCTTAAGTTTGTATGATTCATGAAGTCTGAAACATCTTTGAATCTATAGAATGTAGCACACCTAAAATATTATTGGATAAGTGATAATAGATTAGATCCAAAATTAAGTCAAGAAATTCAAATTACGCTTGTGTCAATACAAGGATGAAAGCTATTATATAAATTTAATAATAAGACACATTATTAATAGAACACTACATGTCAGTTACTATGGAAAGCACTTTATAAGCAATGTCTCATTTAAATTCCAGTATAACACTAAAAGAAAAGGCAGAGTTATAAGTACAATCTTTGTTACCTTGTTTCCAATTCCAGCTTTTCTAGTTGTGAAGAGTCAGTTCTGTTCCTGAGCCTCTAGTTTCCTCACCTGAAAAACAAAGATAAAATAACTTTGATATGAGGATTAAACCATATCATTTATACTATGCCTGCATATGAAAGTATTCCATAAATTACACTATCATTCTCATTTTTCACATGAACAAACTAAGATATGTAGGGACTCATGTAAAGTTAACTTTCCCAAAGTCACATGGCTAATAAAAGTCATAATTGAAGTTGCATCCCAAGTCTTTCCAGTCCCAAGTCCATGCCCTGCTGCTGGACTCCTCCTTTTGCTATTTTGCTCTTTGGCTTTTACCTAGTGCATGTCCTGTTCTAATAATTTACATTTTTAGACAACAGCCTAATTGAAATTCAAGGAGAAATCTGAGCAAATAACAAGGAAGATATTATTACAGATGGTTTATAAATGAAAAGCATAATCGTATTATAATGTACTTGTTGGATAAACAGCAAACAATATTTGCATGTGATAAAAATTTAAATATTCTCTCAATCTAACCAAAATTATTGCCATGTTGATACAAGTTGTGAAGTTATTATGATGAATGCTGTGTTGAAAAGCAGTGGTGACATGGGCATCCTTGTATCAAACTTTAGAAGGAAAGCTTTCAGTCTTTCAGCTTTGAGTATGAAGTTGGCTGTGGGTTTATTTTAATTGGTCTTCATTGTGTTGTGTTGAGTAAGATACCAATTCTCCCATTTTTTGAGGATTCTTTGAAATTATAAATAGTATTTGTATTTTATCAAATGCTTTCTCAGCATCTACTGATGAAATTATGGTTTTTATCTTTTCTTTTGTTGATGTAGTGAATTACACTGTTTGATTTTTGGAAGTTGAACCATCCCAGTATCCCAGAAATGAATCCCATGTGGTTATGATGTATGATCCTTTTGAGGTACTGCCGAATTTGATTTGCTAAGATTTTGTTGATGAGTTTTGCTTCTGTGTTCACCAGGAAAATTGATCTTTAATTTTTTTAGATGATTTTGGTATCTAACTACAGTCACATACTGAAGTAGTAGGTTTAGAACATCAATATATGAATGGGAGAACACAATTCAGGCTAAAACAGATTCTTTTAATCATAAAAATGTTTTTGTGATGCATCCAAGTTGATGCATCAGTAGCTTCTTCTTTTCATTTCTGAGTGACATTTCAGTATATAAATATACAACAGATTGTTTATTCTCTTAATGGACACCTGGGCTACTTCCAGTTTTTGGCTATTATGAATGAAGTGACCTGAAGATTATGGTACAAGAGTTTTGCAAATTAATGTTTTCATTTATCTTGGCTCAAGTTCTGGGAATGAGCTTGCAGCTATAGAAGTAGAGGTAATTTTGTTGGAAACTTCCAGAAATTTTTCCAACAAAGTTGTGTAAGTTTTACATTCCTACTATCAATTTATGAGAATTCCAGTTGCTCCAAGTACTTACTGTCATTTGATATTATTTTCTTTTAATTTAGTTATTAAGATGGGTGGGTAATGTTAATTCATGTGGATTTAATTTTCTCTTCTCCCCAATGATGTAGAACACTTATGCATGTAATTAAGATCGTTTAAGTGCTAGGCAATTTTAATTCATTAGAAAACAACTGGAGACTCCAGAATATTTTTATTTGAAGTAAATGTTCTCTCACTTTAATACTGTATAAACTTAGTTCTGATATTGCACCTGATGTTTCTGGCCTCTCTGATCATCACAAATGTGACCTAAATCATTGCAGGTATAAACTACATGACATGATATTGATCTTGGAGTGTAAAGAATGTGTGTGTGTGAATGTGTGTGTGTGGTTTTATGCTTCTTGTTGCTCCATGAAATAACAACAACATGAAGAAGGTAGGGAAGGACAACAGAGAAAGAGATCTTTTCTTGGTAGTACAACTAGCTGAGATAACTGGACAGGCTGTTGGAAAATTACGATAGATTTCTATCTCACGTCACCAATATAAATTCCAGATGGATAAAAACTATTTTAATTATTCTAAATCAAACACATATTCATTTCTATAAACTCAGATATTTCATAAAAGTTTATAATGGAATTATTGGTCCTTTTTTCCTACTCTTTGCTAATCTCTTTCTCTTATACACAGGAATTCTAAGGATTCCAGCTATGCATACCTTCTATTTCTCTTTTTCTTTTATTTTTTTCAGGATTATTTGACTATATTTGACATATAAGATATATGTTTAAGGCATGGAACATAATGATCTGCTATATATGTAGTGAAACAATTGCTATAATGAAGATTCATTCTCTTAAAGGTTTCTTTCGTTAACTTATATTCCCCATGCTTTACATTACATCCTTGGATTCTTACAACTGAAATTTCATAACTTTTAACAAATCATGCCACTCCCTACCCCCATCTCTTGCAATCATCAAACTATTCTGTGAGTTAGATTTCAGTTTGGGTTATTGTCTAAGTTTTTATATATAAGAATGACCAGAAAGTCTGTGTTTCTCTGACTGCTTTTTTATTTCACTTGGAATAATTTCTTCAGGTGCACTATGTTCTTAAGAACAGAATATCCTTCTTTTTATGGCTGAGTAATTTCATTGTATAGGTATTTTTTTAGTCATTCATTGTTATTCATCCATTATTAAAAGGGTTCCACATCATTGGGGAGAAGAGAAAATTAAATCCACATGAATTAAAATTACCCTCCCATCTTAATAACTAAATTAAAAGAAAATAATATCAAATGACAGTAAGTACTTGGAGCAACTGGAATTCTCATAAATTGATAGTAGGAATGTAAAACTTATACATTAGTTAATGTACATAATGCTATAATAAACATGGAGGTACAGCTATCTTATATTATAAACTAAAAAATGTTTAAATCACCTCCTTAAAAAACTTGTTCTGTGCTACAAAGCTAAAAGAGGTATATCTGACATCTCTCAATTCAGTTACGCCAATTCCATATCTGGACTTTTTAATCCAATTAGCTACCTGGAAAATGTAAGCAATCAACTCACCAAGGCATTATAAAAGCAATAACTACATCTTCCTTTATCCTTAAAAACACTTTTTGAGATGGTTAGACAAAATGGTCAAATGAATTTACCTTATTAGGAACTTTGAAAGAAGTGTTGATTTTTCATTAGGAATTATAAAAATAAGTAAAAAATATAAAATCAAATTCCATTTTTGTGTATAAAATATAAGATTAAAGGTAATCCTTTCCCTTTCATAAACACCATTCTCTTTATATTTTAGTGATAGATATATAACTTATCCTTTAGAATCAGGTAAAACATGGAAAAAAGAGCCAGCTGGCATTGAATAGAACCCCAGCCTTGCCTTCCATGCTTAAATATGGTCCTTTCAAGACATGTTCTCAAAGTTAATTATGTTTTCCTATAAAATGTAGCACTAATTTTAAGTGTAAATTATTAAAATTGATGATAATGCACTGGAAAAATACCTTTTAAAAACGACTAAGGAGTTTACTGTGAGTTATTTCAAGTATTCAGGTTCTAAAGATTAGCTCATTTCTGTGTTAGACATACTGCTTTTCTGTTTCAAAACAGAATGGTAAATCTTTCAATAATTTTTCCGACATCAGTGCAATTTTTGTGCACAATTTAATGTATCAAACTTTTAAATTTGCTGAGACATATCACTTAAGAAACACAGATATAGAAAATAATGAGGATGAAAATGAAAATAGAAACTGTGTATATGTGACCAAATTTTGTTTATGAAGACAATTTTCAAAGATATAAACTCAAAAAGTCATAAAAAGAATAAGACAGAACCTAAGGAATGTTGGAAGACAGAAAAATTAAAATATTTGAATAAATTTAAAAGATATTGATTTCAAAATTTCATCAGTTAGGTCTTTGTAAAATATATTACCACTTGATAAATTTAGTAGATGAGAAAAAACACAACCATAACTAATAATGAGAAAGCATATATAATAAACATGGGAATATTTTAAATTATGAGAGAATATTTTATATATAGTATTCTATATAAATTTTATACAAATATATTTAAAATATAAAAATTCCAAATATTTTATGTAATGGGAAGTTCATAATAAAATATAAATGATCAAAATGAATTCAACAGGAATAAAATATCTTAGGTCCAATACTATGAATATTTTTTTCATTTGAAGAATTACCTTCAAGGAAGCCTCTAGAATCCAAAAGTTGTATATGTGAAGTTTTTTCAAGTGTCAAAAAATAGATATTTTCTACTCTAACCCATTTAGAATAGAAAAAATATACTTTTTTTAAAACATTTATTGAACCTAATATATCCCCAATATCAAAATTTCAACAAAATGTAAGACAAGGTGTAAAAAAAAAGCTACACACAATTTTGGTTATAAAACTTGACTGAAGTGAATAGGAATCTTAACCAACTGAATGTAGTGGAGGATTAGTAAATACTAGCATTTCAGATGAACAGGAAAAAGATACTTTGTTAATAAATGCTGCTAAGACTCGGGCTCAGATAAAAACAAAATAAATTTGCTCTCAGCACATACTAAGTTAAATACTCCATATGAATAAACTAAAAGAAAATTTAGGACCAGGTTCACAAATTTTGGAATGGGGAAGACATTTATGTTAGTAAAGAAGAAAGCATAAATGTAAAAAGTCTTATTAGTAAGACTCAGTACTTCATCCTTTGGTCATATATTTTTCTGCTCCACTAGTCATATCATTCTGACTGGCACTATTAAATTATTCTTGTTAAAAATAATGCCTAACTCTAGACTTTAGAAAGAACAATCACTTCTCCACTTAAATTTTAGCTTTCCAAAGAATACATAACCCATTTTGAGGAGAGATATTTAATAGGCAAAAAAGCAAAGAACAAAATCAGAATGGAGCAGGTTAACTAACAAAAACCAAAGATCTCAACACCAAAAGATTAGACTAAGAGATAAATCATAAGCTTTGGAAATATTTGCTACAAATATCACAAATTGATAATATCCTTAAAATAACATTCTCTATAAATTTCTCAACAACCAAGAAACATTTCAGTGAGTTAAGATTTACATAAAGAACTATCAGCTCTTAAAATATTGATTGTACTTTACAGGGGCTGGTAACATTATTATACACAGCAGGTATGTACTAGTATTTGATTTTGTATTTCATTTATGATTTAAATGTATATCAGCTAAAGTTTTTCCATGAAAGGTAATTGTTGAACTTATTTTGAAAGATCCTATTTTTGAGGCTTTATTTATTCATTTTTAAAATCATGTTTCACATCTTGTTAGTTCAGAAACTAACATCTCAACAGTGGTTTTAGTGACATGGTGAAAGAGGGTTTAATGAGGCCTCCTCACTTTTCAGGTTTGCTCAGTTCAGTCATAAAATTCCTTTTCTGTTGCATCTCAACAGCCCAGGGCATCTTCACTTTGATATATGTAATTTAATCAGGGTGCTTCTGGATGTTTTAAACTAAGCTGTGCTATAGAATTACAACTACAGATTTTACCAGAAATCAGAGCATTTTAAAATTCATTCATGGTGACATTTCTACATTCACGCAAACAATTTTGCTGTCTTTCCTCCTCCCTTCTTAAGGAAACTTGCTGCTCCCAAAGGGGAAAATAAAGCAAAGAAAGAGTACCCACACACTGGTCAACAGGGCAATTATGATAGAAAAGAAATATGTATGTGTCAAATGGCATAGCCTTTGGGTTATCTGGTCTCTTTGAAGAGGGCTTTTCAGTTGGATTCGAGTGGGTGAAATTGCTGTATTACCCACAGAAGTATTTTCATTACCAGTTTCCCAGCAGACTTTTGCTCATTGCTTCATCCTTTATTACTCCAAATATTAAATGTACTACAGTTTAACAAAATAGAAAGAAATGAACTAAGGACACTTCCCTTTAATGTCTGAGCCCAACAAGATTCTATATCTCATTAAGGTAAAGGTAACTGCCACAGGCCAGACACATCAAATACAAATGAGACACATTAAATATGTGACATTAAAAATGTCACAGGCCAAAAATTTCAGAATATTTACTAGTCTGAGTGACTCTTTAATTTTCCTTTCGGGAATAAACTCCTCCAGGGATGTGGCTTGCACAATTTTTGCTCCCTCATAATTTCTTTTTAAAAATTAGTCTATATAGGATTGTCAGTACAAGGAGCTCAAGGGTGTGACTATATAAAGTGCGGATTCCTAGCCCTACATTGCTCTTCTAAGGTAGCTGAGACAAAATACCACCAAGTCAGTAACTTAAACAACAGAAACTTATTGTCTCATATTTCTGGGGAGCAGAAGTCCAAGATCAAGGCAAAGCTGTACTCCTTCTAAAGATGCTAAGGAGGGATAGATTCTAGCTCTTTCTCCTAACTTCTGGTAGTTTGCTGACTTGTGGCAACATAATTCTAATCTTTACAGAGTATTCTCTCTGTATGCATGAGTTTTTGTTAGCAAATGCTCCCCTTTTTATAAGGACAGTAATGACCTCATCTTAACTTAATCATTTGCTAAGAGTCTATTTCCAAATATCACATTCACAGGTCCCAGGAGTTAGAACTTCAGCATCTTTTAAGGGACAAACATCAAACCCTAACAACCCCATGCAGTCACTGCAATAAAAGTCCGTACACAAGGCAGAGCAACAGCAGTCAGCTTGAACGCCACAGGCAACCAGGAATCGTTGATACAGAAATGGCAGCGGCTTCACTCCTCAGATCTTAATTCAGGGTTTTAAACTAGATTCCATGTCCAGAATGGAGAAATGCTGATTCTTCAATAATCTAAAACACTAGCCTCTCCCACATGTATCACCATGAGAAGAAAAATTTGTGCATTACCATTACAGTTGGAAGTCACTGGGCATTTTAGAAATTAAAATGAACAGAAAAAATGTAGTTTCTACCAGACATTATTTTTTAGGGAGGAGATAAAGTCCTGTAAATGGACAGGATGCACAACAAAGTAACAAAGGAAAACATCTTGAAAAATGGGTGTTTGATAGGATGTTTCATAAGCTGTGCTTTAACACTTAAAACTGTACAACTTTTCCCCTTTGAAATATGAAGGCAGAATATTTTTTTGATTTGCCTGATATTTAAGAACATTATATTCAATTCCAACACCATATCATGATTCAGTTTCTTAGGCTAAGTACATTTATTATTAAAAAGACACAATAATACCAAAAAAAAATAGCTAACCTTTTGTTCTTTTTATGTGCCATGATTTGTCCTAAGTTCTCCACATGTGTTAGTCCTCACAGCAACTTGATGGATGAGGCATCATTGTTTATCACTATTTTAAAGGAGTGCCACACAGAGCTTACTTGCCTAAAGTACATTGATACTAAGTGGAACTAAAATGTGAACCCAAAAAGTCTGCTTCTATTGCCTTTACTTTATACTATTAACTCCCAAACCAATCATTTTTGAATGTTTCCAAGTGACATTCTCTTCATTATATTTTGAAGTCATCTTAGATATTAGAAATTGTTTACTGAAAGCAAGTTTATAATTTATCTTACCACAAGTATAAGTTCTCTTTGTTTCTCTTCATAGACTTGTTTTTTTTTTTTTTTTTTTGAGCTTTATAGTGTTCTTTCTTAGGTAGACTTACTCAAAGGAGACTAATTTGGGGAGTAAAGTTACTTATACAGTCCTTTAATATATGCAAATATATAACATATATGTGTACATGTGTATATATAGAGATAGATTTTCTTACTAAAAAGTAAGTAGAGAAATTATATATACACAAAGAAAGATTATATTTTTCAATTTGGAAATAGGCTCTTAACATAATACAAAATGATAGTTCTGGACATTGTCAGATGGAACCAAATCTTAATGTGAATAAGGTTCTTTTTGGTCTTTTAAAAAATTTTTTCCAAAGAGAAATTTTACCCAAAAGTCTGTTTTCAAATAAAAGTATTCAAATGATAATGATGATTGTAAATTTTTCTAGGAGAATTATGAAAATGATTAATATTCTCATATAGTTTTATCTAGGAAATCTTTTCAGGAAAGTACGCTATGATTGAAACAAATTAAAGTACTACTAGTTCATGAAATATTCTAAATTTTTAAAACTATAACAGAAAACCTTCACTTTTTATCCACACTGCTCTCCTAACCAACTCTTCTGGATCTTCTGTGTCTGTGGGGATTATTTCAGGCAGAACCCATAGTGTTTGCATTCACTTACAGTCCCATTTTCTGGTATTAGAAAAATCACATCAATCTCATCCTCTCACTCATGAACTACCTGTGATGGGAAAGGGGAAAGGGAGAAGTCTGAGGTTACTGGTACCATTGTTTTAGTGAATGTCCAACTACTAACTCTTCTTCTCATAAGATTTTTCAGTGAGTCCTTCAGACATTTATGTCCCCAGAAACTTCTGATGCTTTACTCTTCCAAACCCAACCTGCATTCTCAGGCTGGCTTTTTCTAACTTTCCCTCACTCCTACTTTGAGTAGTGTGGCCTCCCCTCAGGTAGTATTGCTGTAGGAAAAACTGATCTAGCCCTTTTTGAGATCTGCTTAGCTCATGGAAGCATTCAGCATCTTAAGTGACATGCCGTCTCCAAGGCAGCCCTTTGTCCTCACTTTATCTTTGAAGGCAACTCCAGTCAGCCTCTCTTTAGTAAGCTGCTCCAGAGAGGAGACTTGTACCAGCTACTCCAAATTCTCAGACACAAGATTAGATCCCACCAAAAGTTTTCAAGGGCACTGCCACCCACTTTACTCTTAGACCTAGAAAAAGGTCACCTTAGATAGACTTCACCCAGGAAGTACACTGTTTCCTAATGTTTATTCTACAAATCTATCTAAGTCCTAAATTTTACCCTCCAAATACAATCTCTGATGGTACATATTATCTATAAGAAAAAAATACATGTTACAGCAAGAAGCTCAAATACCAGAGTCACTTGCTAGGAGCATATGGAAAAGCAGAGTTAATTTGGAAGTAGAAAAATAGAGGTACTAAGAGAGATACAGTCAGAGACTCCACTGTGTATAATATTTGTATGATTTGATAAAAACAACCCTAGATTCAGTTTCCAAAAAATTGAGTTATTATTGCATAACCAGACCTATTGCACATGGTCTGGGAAACTAAAAATGTAGGTGATGCTGCCTTTGATATCATTAGGTAACCCCATCTAAAAGAAGTGATGAGTGTTTATATCATGTCACTATTTCTCTTCATCAAAATTAGTCCTACTTTTGACTCATCAACCAAATGATGATTCTAAATGGCTCTGTCAAAAGAAAATCTTCTCTACTATTCATTGAGAATACTATTCATCCTTTTTAGTTGCTCAATGCCAAATCAATTCTGGTGCAAGACCAAAGCTAATATTAGAAGAAAAAAAGTTTTCAAGTGTTTGTTTATTTTAAAAGAACAAAATCTACCCTAGGGAATGGTGGAAAGTGTAATCCTTCTTCCCACAGGGGTGTGGTAGGGGGATGTTATGTGAGGCCAGGCCTGAGAGAAAAGACAAGGAGGGATTTTTTTTTTTCCCCCATTTTCAGACTAGCCATCTGTGGCTTAAAAATAAAAGTAAAAGTCTTGGGGACTCTTTGGCATGCCTTTTGCCAATATAATCGAGTTCACTTTCTGTTCAAAATGTGAAAGGGACATAATTATTTCCATGTCTGACTAATATGTACTTGTTTGTGACGGACAAAAATCCTGTAACCCATGTGGATCATGGTCTTGGTGTGTATTGAAAAAGTAAAAATTTAGCACTGTTTTCATCCTTGGCTCCGTTACTGATTGAGTCACCATGTCCTTGGGCAAGTTATTTCTTCTCTGTGTACCCACTTTTAAAAACAGAAAGATAATAGTGTTCCTGACCTCCTTACCTCACTGGGATGTTGTCAGCATTAACAAGCAATAGACCCGTATTTTTAGAAGAGAATGGAAGAATATTGGTTAAATTTTAAAATATTTTCCCTCCCATATACCTATATTGAGCATCTTAAAATTCCTAAGTGGATTACAGTGGACAAAAAGAGTCTAGTGTATTCACAAAGGCAAGATTATAGTTGACTTTGTGGGATAAATTTTTGGAGTCTTTTCATTTTCCTTATGAAAAGGATAAAGACCAATGACATTTATTTATTATATTTTTTAACAGCAAGTAACTTACCAAACAAATAAAAAATCATAGACTAATAAGAAAATTATAGTCAAAATAACACTAAACTAAGAATTGAGAAAAACATCTATACTTATGTCAACTTAGCCACTGTAAATCACAGTTTATTAATCTGAAAAATGAGAAGACAATAATGGTCATCATATCTAACTTACTGAATAAAATAAGGTTGAGATGCAATAATATATGTAAATATTTTTTAATTTATAAAAACAACATTCAAACACTGGATTTTGTTACTACTGCCAAGCCAACCAGCCCATCTCCTTGGCCACCATACCATCACCTCTCATCTGCTTCAAGAACAGTGGTTACACCAATTTTCTTGGACATAAAAACAGTGCCCAGCATGTTCCACATAATTAGAGATTCCAGCCAGCCATTTTTCATTGTGACAGAAAAAAAAGGAAGGGAGGAAGGGAAGGGCTGTGTTCCATGGTGAGGCCATCCTTTGATTTGGATGTGAGAGGAGAGCTTTGAAGTAGAGGTGATGGGTCTGTGCTGACTAGGGAAATGAAGTGTCTCCTTCCAAGAAGCCTTAAGTTTCTCTTACTTGAGGGTGTGTCAGCAAAGACACAAATAGACAGTCGATTTTCCCTACAATAAACTTTGGGCTATTGCCAACCTCGTCAAGTACTGAAGGAACAGTTTGTGGAAGAAGGCTTTCAGCACGTTCAGACTCTGGATAGTAAGAAAGTAGTTGTTCTAGAGAACATTTTAGTCCTTCTTTAACCCTGAAGCTCAATCAGTCTATGATCAGCAACTATAACAAAATAAGAAACACAGACTCTCCTTGACTCCTTTATCCTGTCTGAGACCCAACCACTTTGAGTCATCTCAGCAAATAATGTATATTTTTAACTTACCAGAGTTTGTTGGCCTTCCTTAGCCGCTTTAGGCCTTCCCTATAATTCTTACAGTCCATTAATTACTTCCAACTGCACACTTAATAATCTCTTTTCTTATGTCACTGTTATTCCACCTGGACTTGCCTTCACTACCAGAGTATAGTCTTTAGAAGCAGAAATCATGCTTCTGGCTTTTCATAACACTTTGTGACCTTAGTTCCCTAAGGATCATATCTGATGGAGTCAAACATACACAGGGTAGCACTTTTTGTGTTTTTGTCCATCTCACTGGTCCTTGAACATCACAGCACAGCATTTCCTCTGATGCTTTGCTCTGTATTTTTCATTCTCTTGGCGTTTCTATGCACCTAAGTTAATATCAACAGACCATGTGCAAAAATGCCCTCCAGAAAGCAAGTCTTGAAAAGTTCACCTTGGTGGTCCTGTGTGCTACAGAAAGACTAACAAAGATTTTGGTGTGGAGAAAACCTTGCAACAACCACACCATCCTGCAAAATAAATATTGGCAATAGGCATTAAAGAGGAGAAAAAAATAGGAGTCTCATTGCTCAAAACTGAATATCAAGGGACAGCTGTCCATTATTTCAACTATGAAGTAATTATAAGAGAAAACATGGAACAGCAAAACTTTTTGAAGTTGGTATCTTACTCCCATATTTTTGTCCTACCAATTTATATAATTGCTTTACATTATTCAGAACATAAATGATCACCTAATTCAAACAACTTTAAGTAGGCGGATGAGAGAGTGGGAGAAAAGGAGGAGCCAAAAAAATTAAAGTGATCTGCTCAAAACACTATATATACCTTCCTTTCCACTTCCATGAGGGGAATGGTTGCTGAAATACAATTTAAAAAGCAACAACAGTAATTTTAACCCCTTGGATAGTATAAGTGGATTAATAATTCAGTTTTGTGTATGAGTTACTGACTCATGGATGTTGGAACCTGGTTCTAAGGACTAATTCATGGTGAGGATATGGTAGTCTCATGCCCTAAATGTTCACAGCCTCCTTTGTCCATTTGCAATATGCCTTTGCAGACTTCCTCTTTACTAAGTGAGGTCCATTTTCCCACTTTCTGAAATTTGGGCTATTTTTAAACTTGCTTCAGAAGTGATGGCATGGTAGCCTAAGGCACCTTAAATTCTCTACCACTCTTTTAGAACCTGGCTAATAACATAAGAATAAGTCTGGATTAACCTTGATGAGAAAAAAGAAAACAAAAACAAAACAAAACAAAGTTCAGTCTTCCGTATTACCCAAACTGATGATAACACAAACATCATCCTCCTAAAATGGCCCATTCCAAATTAATTCAACAACAGACATAAAAAATATTAGTGAATTTAGCAGAACTAAGCAAAGATACATTAAGTGGGGCCGAAAACTATCTAGCTAGTCCATAGACTCATAAGCAATAATAAATGCAACAAAAGAGAATCTATAGTTATTCAGTCAATAGTTTTGCCAGGCATCTTCCCTGTCATGAGACGCACGTGCACAATCTGGAGACAGCCAGCCATCTGAGCCAGTAGCTTTCAGAATGCATACTCTTTCCAGACTGTTTGGAATTCAGTGTGAGTGGCTCCAAAAGCAGAATCAAATCTCCAGAGAACATTTTAATACATTATAATCTTAGAAACTAGCAGATGGGAAATGCTTGCTTCAAAGTCACCATCTTCTCAGGCTTCCATAAGCATGAGGTGCTGTTTTCCTGTTTTTTTAGAGCAGAAGCTAAGAGTATCAGAAGTTAGGTAGGTAACAGCTTAGAATGAAACCTTGGTTGAGTCTGACACCAATGCCCATGCTGTGAACACTACACAGTAAAGTCACTAGAGAAGTGACATATCATCAGAGCAGACAACCAAAGACCGAAGTGTGAAACAACTCCTATCTACAGTGGGGGACAGAAAGGGGACTGGGTTAGTTATCTAGGCTATTCTGAGGAACAAGGAGGCAAGGGGGCAGCTGCTGGAGAGAATGCAGCTGTGTAACACCTGTCAGATGTTATTGCAGCAATAAACAAGCCCAACAGATCCTGCTTCCTTCCCAAGGATATTTGTTTCCATGGTGAAATAATGCAAAACTAAGCAAGAGTCAGTCACATCTGGGAGGAGGGAGGATCAGGGTCACAGAGGTTTAGTCTATTACTCTCTGGTCTCTGCTTCTGATTCATCAGTCTCAGACTCAAGCACTTGCTGGCTAATAGTTCTCCCAGTCATAACAGTGGGTAACAAGAGAGGGGGACAAGCCAGAGGGGGACAAGTCAGGGGACATTCTGTCTTTAAGTTCTTAGATTTATTTCTCAGCCTCTCCTGTGAGCATGGAAAAATATTTTGACTCATTCTCTATATGGTTAACCTACCAAAGCTTCATGAAAATTATTATGTTGAGTATTCTGAAAATACTGTTTTTAAGATTCAAGTTATATAAAATAAATAAAAGACCTATACATAGAAAACTATAAGACATTATTAAAATAAATAGAATTTCTTCTAATGTTTTGAGGAACCTTATACTGTAGAATTGAGGGAGTGAAGGGAGAACAAAGGAAGGAAGGGGTCCAGAGGACTCTAGTAGAAAATTATGGGTGGTTAGGTGGTAGTTGTAGTATACACCTGAAAGATGTGCAGACCTATACTCCTAAATCACAGACAGTGATGTGCACCAATGCTATCTCAATAATGTAAAAAGTAATATTAGTTGCTGTAAAAATTTAATAGATAAGTTTTAAAAATTCATTCATTCAAAATTAAAAAGAAGAAATAGAAGAAGACATGAAGGAAAAATGGATGTGTCATCAAAACAGTATAGTTTTGGAACACACACATATACACAGAGAGAGAGAATAGAATTTAGAGCCCAGACATAAACCCACATGTATAGGAACAGTTAAACTTTGACAGAGGGGTCACAACCATACAATGGAGAAAAGAAAACCTCTTCTTTGGACATACATTTGCACAAAAATTAAGTTAGATCAATACTTAACACCATATAGAAAAATTTTCTCAAAATGGATTAAAGATTTCGATAATAAGACCTGAAAAAATAAAATAGAAGAAAACCAGTAAAATACTCCTGCACATTGACCCTAGAGACATCTTTGGAAACTCTACCCCAGTGGCAAGAAAACAAAATCAAAAACAAATAATATGAAATACATCAAACTAAAAAGCTTTTATATAATGAAAGAAGTCACCACAAAAATGAAAAGGCATCCTACTGACTGGGAGAAGATATTTGCGCGTTATCGATAGATGAGTTAATATCCAAACTACATAAAGAGCATATACAACTAAAAACAACAACAAATGAGCAAAATATTTGAACTGACACTTCTCCAAAGAAGACATGCAGATGGCCAGCAGGCACATAAAACAACACTCACCTTGACTTAATATTAGAGAAATGCAAACCAAAAGCACTAGGACACATCACTTCAGATCTATGAGACTGGCCTTTATCCAAAAGACTAGAAACAATGTGTTTGAGAGGGTGAGGAGAAAAAGGAACTCTCATACACTGTGGTGTAGCCTCTATGGAAATTGGCATGGAGATTTCTTAAGAAACTAAAAATAAAATACCACATGATCCAGCAAAATGCCACTAAATATTTATCTAAAGAAGATTAATTAATTCAAAAAGATATACTCACTGCTAACTTCCTGGTCACTCTAGTCATTACAGCCAAGAAGTGGAAACATCCTAAATGTTCATTGATGGATAACTGGAGTACTTATCTATTAAAAGATGAAAACTTGCCCTTGTGACATCATGGATGGCTCTTGAGGTGATTATGCCTTGTGAAATAAATCAGAAAGTGAAAACAATTACCAGATAAATTCTTTCATGTGTAATAGGAATAACCAAAGCAAACTAATTAACAAATCACAACAAAAATAACTCTTGAATTCTGTGAAAAATACTATGGTTACCAGAAGAGGAGGGCAAGAGGATGGGAAGAATGGGGAATGGGAATGTGCACTGGTGCATATGCACATTGAGATTCAGAGCTGTACCCCCAAAATGCATGTAGTATTCTAAACTAGTGGTAAATCAATAGAAGTTAGGAATTAATCCCTTTGTACAGAATTAAGAATAGTTAATTTCACTTTCACAGAATTATGATGTAATACCCTTTGGCTATTAGCAGTCCCATTTAGAGGTGAAAATTTGAAGTTTGGAGAGGGGGTAGACCAACTCAGGAAGATGGTCTTTGCTGAACCTACTTAGGTTGGCAACCACCTGAACCCATGATGTCAACCATTAATACAATAATATAATTTTCTTTTTTTTTTTTTGCTTGTTTTATCATGCCAGTAAATTCTGGATGTCAGAGTCAAGGATAAGATTTGATTAAACTCTTTCCTGTCTTCTCTTTAACTAACAACTTGGAAACAGCACTAAGATGGAATTCCAATGTTGTCAGCAACCTGATAGATTATTCTTGTGCATCTTTTTTTTTTTTCCTTTCTTTTTTTTTTTCCTTTCTTTTTTTTTTCCTTTCTTTTTTTTTCCTTTCTTTTTTTTCCTTTCTTTTTTTTTCATTTTTTTATTAAAATATTTTAAAATTTACATATACTTGCCATTAATTGTAATCCCCATGTATTCCCCATCACCATGTGCATCTTAAGGATTCTTTCCTTCCAATGTTATCACACTTCAGTTACTTCACAGCTAATTTCAACTCTGCTGAAACTCAATAGCAAAACCTTCAAACTTTTGCTTTGGTGTTTGTAGTTAATTTTTCAAAAATGAACACTTAGAACATAGCCCCTACTTTCTGAATCAACCCTGCCAATGTGTTTCTCTGAGCTATTTTAGAGGTCTGGTATGTAGTCCCACTCAAATAACCTGCTGTTTGTGACACAGGGACAAAGTAGAATAGGGCAAAGTATTCAGCTAAACAATGCAGCTGGGTTGGGAGTGGGCACAGTCAAGAGACTGAGCATACTTTTTGGATTCTTTTCTTATGACAGATTCTGTTATAGTGATTTTTTGCATGTGAGATTCCTGGATGGCAGGTCAGTGAATATGAATGCCAGATCTCTAGAAAACTCATAATTTTCTTGTCATTTCTTTATCCTATGCTTTTACACTTTCAGATAGAACATGTCTGAAGTTCAACTTTCCGAAAGCTCTTTTCATATGATCACAGATAATGAACTAGAAAAATGCAAAGGTATTCCACTTCAACCTTTACCCAATGCATGATGTCTATCTTGTGCACACTTTAAGGATATTTCAATTCTATCCAAATTTTTTAAGTGACAGATAACTCATTAACTTATAGAGCAACCTAGTTAATTATTTGAGTAATTCAGTTTACCAGTGCAATAGACAAATAATAAAAGTCTTTCCTATATGTTAGGCAGGTCCCAGAGATTATAAAACATCTTTCTCTCAGGAATTGCATAACATTAGAACCATTATCAACCACTCTTGAGAATCTAACCCCATTTCTTAATTCTCTCTTTTAAGGTGCCTCAGAGTAAATTCAGCTTTAAAGTCTCATCTCTTAAAAACAGCGATCTTTATGAAATTTCCCTAGGAGAAACACAATGTGATGATGCTAGCAGTCAGATGCACCTCCTGACAGTAAATTTAAAGTCCTTTCCTTTTGACAAAGAACAGAAGACTAATTCCTGACCTGGGAAAAAAGGAAGAACTACTAGTTGTAGGAAATGTTTACCTGCAAATTAACTTATAATCAATGTTGAGGGGACTTAAATAATATGAAAAGATTGCAGGATTTTTAATTAGCACACCCCTAAATTCTGAAGACCAGCTTTTAATCTTCTGTGACTTATACTTCTAAAAACTCCCCTTGTCCCTCTGATTTCTCTTTCTCAAGGTTCAACGTTTTCTGTTTAGAAAATGTCAATCTTAGTCTTCTGCAGATCTGACTTTCATTCCCATATTTTCTTTTTCATTGTTATATTTATAAACATTTTTATCACATATGCTTTATATTTTTTATCCCCATCTTTCCTTTTACTCCACATTCTTTTATGAGACTTATATGAACAAAATCTAAGAGCTGACATCCTCATCTCTCTTCTGAGTTCTGCAACTATATTGTCAATATCCTAATCCATTGTATTTTCCTTAGGCATATCAAATTAGTTACTCTTTTTTCCAAATATTTTACCCCTTCCATTTTCCATATTACTGTTCATTGTCACCATCCATTTCATTAATTCAACAAATCCTTTTTCATCTACTTCAGATTTATCTTTTGATTGCTGGCCCAAATGTCACAACCAAACAGTAGCTTATTTCCCTGCCTCTGTTTCTTCAACATTGTTCTAGTCATTATGCTACCAGAATAAATTAATGGATAAATAAAGTCATCTGATTATATCAGTCCCCTTACTATAACCTTTTCTGGCACCTGTTACCTTAAAAAAAAAAGTCACTGATTCATTAGATAGCGATCTTCATTTTCTGTCTTCAACTGTACCTTTTCTAAAACCTACTGCCAGATTACTCCCCCAAACACACATACACAGACTCTGCTCAAACTGCAATGATATTCTTACTTGATGATTTCCTTAAACATAGATTATGATGATTCTGTCTTTTTGAATACACTGGGCTCCTTTCCTGGAGGCCTGTACTCTTTTCAATCTGACAAGTTCATATTCATCCTTTAAAATTCAATCCAAACACTCTCTTTGGGGAAACATTTTTTATTACTCATCCAGACAGTTATTAATTTCTTCCTGTGCATTGGTGAATGGTTCAAAATATTATGACTCAAACACTAGGCATGCTAGACACTGCTAGATGATAGATATACAATAGTTAGGAAGGTAGAAAGTCTCTTTTCTTTGGGGCATATCATCCAGAAATGAACATAGAGGTGGTACATGTAATTCAAAAATATTGACTACTATGAAAGAAAGTATGTATTGTGGAGGTCTCTAGTCTAGCTAATGCTATCCACTAGAACATTCTATATCTATGAAACATCATATATCTGTTCTTCCAGTGTGCTATTGAGTACATGTGGCTATTGAGTACTTGAACTGTGATACAGCAACTGAGAAATCCTTCATCTTATTTAATATTAATGGTTTTAAATTTAAATATCCAACTAGTGGTATCATAGGTCAGTGTAGTTTCTAGATGTTAAGGAAGTCTTCCCTGAGAAAGTGATATTTTCTCTTGGATCTGAAGGATGAATAGACTTGAAGGGAGGGTAAGGGGTTGAAAGAATATTAGACTGGTATTGTGAAGGCCCAGATTGACAAATTTACTTTCCTCTGTTAATCCTACAGTTCCCTTCACTCTAGCAAATTTAAAATAGTGCTTGGGATATATTTCCTATCATTATAGTTTATGATTTATATGCTTCTTCATAAGTTTTATTAAGTCACTTTCATATGTGTAAGCCTTCAGCTCTCATAAATTTCATCAAAGCAGAAACTGTCTCAGATTCTTATCTATTCTACCACAGGTATTCCAAAGAAATTCAATGCAGGTAGATTTGCTCTCCACCAGAAGCACCTTACATTTTAAGAAAATTAAAATCAGTGAGCATATAAATAGCCATTTGATGATTATCCAACCCACTGTGGTTCTGAGTCTTATCACTCCCAAGGCCAAAGCATGGAATTACTCTATTCTGAGAATTCTCAGTTATTACTTAAGCTAAGATTTATGTTTCATGTCCTTCATACTGTTGGATTCATCTGCAGTCACCTTTATAAAGATTTTGCCTCTGAGGTGAAATATAATTCCATCTCAAACCCAGCTATACATTACCATCAGCAGGAAAATATTTCCACCCCTTTTCTACTTTTACCTTGTTGCAATATGTTTTTTATATACATGAGAAAGGTGTGGGCAAAGGAAATGCTATTTTGGAATGTATGCTTATCAGCACATAACAGGTGTGCTATCAAGGCTGCAAAGAACTGTTTTTAACATGACAAGACAAATCCCTGATAGTGTCTGCTGTGCTGATAGTGCAGGTGGTTTGGCAGCCTAAATAGCTGACTTTCACAATCTCAATCCCAACCCTAAAGAGGAGCTTCATTTTATTTTTAAGCAACACATGCTATCTATGGACAGATGGGAAGAAATTGGAGGTATAGACGTGAGAAAAAGAATTGTCAATGAACTGGAGGATCACAAAAAAAGAGAGAAACACATAGAATAACTAACAAGACCAAAACGAAAAAAAAAAGACCAGAACAAATTCATTCTCACTGCTAAGTCTGATTCTGCCAATTTATGAACAATTGAACCATCTCCCCAATATTCAAGACTTACTTCAAATCATACTTGCCCTACAGATCTATGATAACCTGTTCCTGCTGAAACCCCTGAGTATTTAATTTATGGGTTGTCATTTAACTATATATTGCCTTCTGTTATGCATTAAAATTAACATTAGGGCCTCCCTGCTGGTGCAACTGGTTGAGCACCACACTGTGAAGCATCGGCAACACAGCAGCGTGAGTTCGATCCCTGGCCAGGGAGGGAACCCACATGGCGCAGCAGACCCCTCCTGTCTCACCTGCTGCTCCTCTTATCAGTGTTTCAGTCTATCTGCCTATTCTGCTTCCCACTCTGTCTCTGGTGAATCCTCTCATCTCCCACACCTGTGGTCTCTACCCTAGCTCTAAATGCATAAATAAATAAAACTTTAAAAATATTAACATTAGATCTTTATATGATTATATATCTCCAACAAGGATACAAGTTTCACAGAGTGAAAATGCTTAGTTAAACCATCCTAAATTCACAATGCCCTTCATAAGTAGTCTTGTGACTTATTCAGTACATGTTAGAAGACACACCGTTACCAAGTAGTGAAATAAAGAATAGCAAGAGCAAAAAAAAAGAGAGCAGGCTATAGACTGTACCTTAATGAAGGCAGTGAAAATTTCCTGCAGTGACTCATACAACAGAAACCCAACACTGATGAGCAAAATGGGGTAAATGTCTGGAGACTTCAACTTAGAATTGATTCTTATTATTGGCTGAAGTATGAATTATGTCTACCCCTAACAGTGTGTGAAATGCCAAGTTCTTTGAAAAAGAAACTTATTATTAGAAAAAGTCCATGTAAAAGAATTGTCCACTCCAAAAGTTTGTGAAAACTACTAATCAGGTGAATCATCTGACCTGTGATCCCAGAATATTGGACTGGAATGGAATTTGGATATCATTTGACCCAAGTCTCATTTTACAATCAAGGAAACTGTGGTCCAGTAGCATGAAATGACTCGTTCAATGCAGTATAGTTATTAGTGGCACAGCAAAATCGAGATCCCAGATTTTCTGATTTCTAGGACCAGTGATCTTTCCACATCATTTTTATGAGAAGTAAGAGAATTAAGTCTAGTCTTTGGTGAAAACTACTAATGACTAGCCTTTTCCCCCTGTCACTTGATCTCTTTCTTTAAACATCTTAGCCCCCTACCAAAAATGAATTTTAATATCTTTATCTACATGTCCTATTGCCCTGAAAATACTAAACAGAGTGAACCTAATAATCTACTTTTTTTGGTCTTTCCCCCAGAAGGACTAACAACAAATGGAGAAGAAAATGTACAATCATACAAAAAGAAAAAATGATTCCTACTTCTCATGCCCTCAAAAATGAACAGCATTCCATTCACTTATTATTGATCAGCTCCCTCTCCAGGCCTTTCAGCATCTATTGAAATTTCCAATTCCCTACCCAGTTGCACATGCCGCATTTGCATTAGTGGCCTCACCTTAACTTGTGTTCATTTCCATCAAACCTTACTTCCTTCCCTCCATTTCCTGTTTACTTCAAAACCTAGTTCTATCAACGCCCTCTTTATTTTATATAACCAATTGATCTCTTTTTGTTGACTTCTCTCTAGCACATAAACATGTCCAAATATTTCTATATATCTTCAAGAAAGTGTATCTTAACCCTGCATTATCCCTGTAGCTTTCATCTACACTTTTCTTCCTAGACAGTTGCCTTCCAGGGAGAAGGCTCTCCTTGAGGACTCTACTCCCTTACTTCCCTGTAGTACACTGTAATACTGGTGGTTCTTGCTTTACATCCAGAAACTGACTAGAGAACATCACCTATAACATTTTAATGCACGATGTTGTTTTGTGTAAGTTTATTGCGGTAACTATGTATAATATAAAATTTTCCATTTTAAATATATATATTTAAGTGAACAGTCCTGTGACATTAAGGTACATTAACAATGTTGTACAAACATCACTGCTAACCATTTCCAGAACACTTATGGTCATCACAAACAGAAACTGTATCCATTATGTAAAAACTCCTCATTCCCCTCTGTCTTCAGACCCTGGTAAACATTATTCTGTTGATAAATTGGTCTGTTCTAAGTAGTTCATATAAATACAGTCATACAGTATTTGTCCTGTGGCACTGAACATATTTTCAAGGTACATCTATGTTGTAGTGTATGTCAGAATGTCAATTCTTCAAGATTGGATAATGTCCTATACCTGTGAATATCACAATTTGTTTATCCATTCATCACTTGACGGACATTTAAATTGTTTCTACTTTTGGGGTATTGTGAACAATGATGCTATAACTATCCATGTACAAGTATCTGTTCTATTTTCAATCCTTTGGAATTTCCAGATCATAAGGTAATTCCATTTTTAATTTTTCTTTAATTCTAAATTGTTTTTCATAGTGGCTAAACCATTTTAACTCTGACCAGCAATGCATACCAGTTCCAGTTTCTCCACATCCTCACCAACATTTGTCATTTTCTGTTTTGGGGATAATAATCATTGTAGTGGGTATAAATGTTATTGTGGTTTTGGTTTGCATTTATCTGATGGTTAGTGATGCTAAGCATTCTTTCCTGTCAGGCTTATTGACCATTTATATATCTTTTTTGGACATATATCACTTCAAGGCCTTTACCCATTTTTAAATTGTTTCATACATTTTTTTTTATTTTGTTGCAAACAGCCCTTTTTAAATATGATCTTTTGTATCATTTGTCCCTAGTGTAACTAGATTTAACTCCCCTTTTGACTACATGGACTTGCTCTCTCAGATCTCTTCTCTCCCTACTCTGATCTTTCTATATTAATACCCTCCCTCACCAATTCTTACATTTCAAATATACCCACTCTAGCATTTACAGAACACTTCCCACATGCCAGACTCTGTGCTAAGTGTTTTACAGATTATCTTTTTTATGTTTAAAATTTCATATTAGGTAATTGGGCCTCCCTGGTGGTGCAGTGGGTTAAGCAATGCACTATGAAGCAAACCGCAGCCACTGCAGCACAAGTTCGATCCCTGCCACTGGCCAGGGAGGGGACCCACATGATGTGGCAGATCTCTCCTGCTTCATACGCTGTTCCCCTCAGCAGTGTGTTTCAGTCAGTCTGCCTGGTCTGCTCCCTACTCTGTCTCTGGTGAATCCTCTCACCTCCCTCGACTCTAGCCTGTACCCCAGCTCTTATATGCATAAATAAATAAATCTTTAAAATAAATAAATAAAATTTCAATAGGTGAAACTATTAGAAATACCTTCTAAAATGTGGTATCTGTACACAAAATACTACTAACCCTAAAAAAAATGAGATCTTACCATTTGCAACAATATGGATGGATCTTGAGGTGATTATGCTTATGAAATAAGCCAGAAGTAGGAAAATGCCACATGATTTCACTCATTTGTGGAATATAAAGAAAATAAAAACAAACTTTTAGGCGCTGACAGCATAAAGGTGGTTACCAAAGGAGGGAGGACTAAGTGAGTGAACTGGCAGTGAATGGTGACTAGACATTTGCTGAGCATGGAAAGAAATTGTTCTCCAGTACACCTATCCAGTGTTCTAGAGTTACTTCAGTTAAAAAAAAATTTTTAAAAAAACTGTATATAGTGTTAAAAACCAATGTCCTATCAGTAAAATCTCTTTTTAGGGGAACTTTATCAAAAATGCCTTCTATCTCAGTATCCCACATCTAGATGAATACTGTCCTCCAAAATTTATCTTTGGAACCCACATTATTGAAGAGAGAAAAAGTTAGAGCAAATTAAAATGTTCTAGTTGACTTTCAATGAAAAATATATGGGCTCAGAGTCAGAATTTCCTTGAATTGATCTAAACTTTTGCAGTTGGAAATTTCTTTTGGTCTGCCAGTCTGCTCAAATTTCTAAAAGTATGATTTTTTATTTTTAATAGAAAATTCACATTTGATTGAAAAGATGGAACATAGCATTATCAGTTTAGTGTTTCCCAAAGAAACTTTCCATTTACTGGGCCATATGCTTAACATAATTTCAAAACACAGATTTTAAATCATTTATTTCCAGTAAGAAAGATGACTTTACATGAATCAAAGAGCAAATTAATAATGACAATTTTGCTTTGAATTCCCACCATAAGGGATTATTTAATAAACATTTATTGAGCACTGTTAATGTACCAAGCACTATCTTGAGATCTAAGGAAAGTATACAAAAAAGTTTGACATGGATTCTTCTTTCATAGAGTTTACAGCCTAATGAGAAAGATGAATAAATATCTTACTGTGTTTTTTTACAATAGTCATAAGAAGTATTTTCAAAATTTTCTAAGAAATTTGAAGAACTTTGCAATCCTTTCTGGAGAATAAGATAAGGACAAAATAACTAGAGAAAGAGATGAAGAGGCAGCAGGGATCACAGGGGGAAAGAGTCTTTAGAAAAGTAAAGACAAAGAAGAAAATACCACGGATTTAGTTTGTGAACTAACCCATAAGACATTTTGGTTAAAATACACAATAATGTAGTGGAACAAATAAATAAATAGGCTTTAAGATACCAAATCATGTGGGGTCATGAATGACAGCAGTTATCTGTGGTATTTTTGAAAGACAGTAGCATGATTAGAGCTATGCTTCACCAAGACAAATCTGGAGTTATTGCATAGAACACACAAGGAAGAAATGTGAATAGAAGACATCTGAAAATGTTCAGGAGTACTAACAAAAGTCTTAGTTCTCAAGATATTCATATCTTATGTGGGCCATGTCTCTTGATGCTGTACAGTGAGCAAGAGCATGTTCTCTCTCTGTATATCATACTATACCAGCTTAGCTAGAATTTTTCTAATGATTTAGTGCTGAAACTGTCCCTTTAAGCCTATTGTTTAGTGGGAATATGATTCAAGGTCTCAGTTCCTCCCTTCTTCATCTTTCAGTTGCAGTTAACAGAACTATGCTGGCAATGTATCAAAAGTAACACAGAAGTATAGCCTGTGTTTATATACAAGAAGCAAAAACTAGTGGAGAAGTCCAACAGCCAATAAAAGAGTCAGAGTAGTATCTCCAAACAGTAAAGAGACCCATGGATTGTACAAAACCATGAAATACATAAGGCAGTGTTTCAAGAAGAATTAAGTATTCAAAACTATCTGTGCCTACAGAAATGAATGAAACGGTCATAGTGTTTGGGAATCGCCATATCCTGCACATCCCACATCTGTTCTAGTATTTACATTGCTGTGCATATATTCCCCAGAGGCATGGATTGGGGTCTTTTGCCAAACTTACCATAGAACCTGCATAAAAGTAAATGTAGTTATTTCTAAAATCATTGTGTAAATCAATGGTGTTAATTCAATGTCACATTCAAAAGAAAATATTCTTAATTAGGAGGTCAAAGAGATTAAAAAGTGGGGACTGTGGGTGGTTCGGTGGTATGTATGGTGTGATCTCTGAATCATATACAGTATTGTAATCCAAGATTACCTGAATAAGAAAAAGTGGGTGGTAAGGAATGAAAAACAAACAATGCAGGCTGAAATATTCTGGAAAGATACAGTGAAATGAGCTAACAGCAACAGAAGATAACAGGGAAGTTTGTTTTTGCATTAGTGGTAGTTGATGTTCTTCTTGCCTTCATTTGCAAGTGCGAAAGTGATTTTGAGCATCTGTAAGGTTGTAGAGAAAAGACAATTAAAGGATGAGAAAAATCAGGGTGGCGGTGGTGGGAAAGAGAACATGGTTTATGGAACAAATGTCCAAAGAAGAGAAGAAAACATGGGGTATACAGAGCGAGTCCTCTGAAAGAAAAAGTGATATTGATTCTAAAAGAATAAGGAGATATTCTGTTATGTGAGAAATCAATAGATATTTGGAACATAAATCTTGAGTTGACTACAGAGAAATTCTGAGCCGAAGAATTATATTAACCTTGACTGATTATAGAAGAGAATGGGAGATTGTTCGGTGTTGAGTTTCTATGATTAAGAAGCATGGAAAAGGTTAGAAGGACTGCCTGGGAAATATATTTAAGAGACACAATGCAGATTTATTAGCCCTGAGGGCCCCAAGTGATGACAAAAGGCTCTGTGAATTGTAGGAGGTTCAGACAACGTGATTTGTGTGTTCTTCCAACAGCTCAAGGATTTGTTAGACAGATATAAGCAAAGGTCACAGAATAAGAGACTTTAGATTAATACTAGAGAAACCCAGCTGTCAAAAAGTAAAAGCTGAAATTTCTCATAAGATAATTTTCCTAAGTAGTTGTTTGGCTATTGTCTATCTCAGTTTGTTAGGGGGAAAGGTAGTCCTGAGTGGACTACACAGATAGGTTTATGAACTCCAACCCCACTCCAGACCAACAATATCCCAAAACCACAAATCCTATAAGGTCATTATCAAAGAGTGGGTTCCTGGGACCTGGACCTGATGGAGTTAAGCAGCCAGGCTGGGTATAAAACCAGATACGTGGGCTTGGGGACTCTCTTCATTCAGAGTCAGCTCTCAGCATGCTGTTCCAGCTCAGAGCAACTGGTAGGACACTTACAGATTTGCATCCCTCTCTTCTCCTTGTGTTATTCACTACTTTATTTCCCCTTCTTTTGTAAAATAAAATATTTTATTAACTTTTTGTTGTGTGTGCCTGCAGTTGGGGCTTATTATAAGTGCCTTTCAAGCGCGCAGGTGAGGACCCAGTCAGGCAAACGCATTTTATATTAGGGTTGCTCTGTAACAGCTTGAGTGTAAGCACCCTGAAGCCAGGGTAGAGAGACCAATCCCATCAGAACTGACCCTAAGCAAATAGTTGCTGAGTAGAGAGACCAATCCCATCAGAACTGACCCTAAGCAAATAGTTGCTGAAGCATAAAAGACAGAAAGGTAAGAAAGTGTTGTTACAGGGCAACCCTGAAATAAAATGGGTTTCTCTGACTGGGCCCTCACCCATGCACTCGAAAGGCACTTGTAATAAGCCTCACCCACAGGCACACACGAAGGTTACAAAAGGCTTTATTTACCAAAAAATGGGCAAATAAAGTAATGAAATAGCACATGGAGAAAATAGGGATACAAATCCATAAATGTTCTACCAGATCCTCCAAGCTGGAACCCAACAGCGCACTGAGAGCTGGCTCAGAGGAACAGAGAGCTGGCTCCGAACAAAGAAAGCCCCAAGGCCCACATGTCTGGTTTTATACCCAGCCTGGCTGCTTAACTCCATCCTCAGGTCCCAGGGATCCACTCTTCGATAATCATCTTATAGGATTTGTGGTTTAGGGATATTATTGGTCTGGAGTGGGGGTTGGAGTCCATAAACCTATTTCTGTAATTCATTCAGGACTACCTTGCACCCTAACAGAAGGAAAAGAGGGAAGGTGAGAAAAGGGGCAAGAGAAAAAGAGAGGGTTATTGGGACTTTTCAAGCTTTTGTTTAGAACCAGTAGTTATGGTATCATTGATGTTATTTGAATTTTTATGAAAGGCTAAACACTGACTATACAACTGGAGTAATAAATCACATCACAACTGTGAACTGTTTTTAATCTCTCATTTACTTTAGAATCATTAAAAGCATGTGGATTATAAGCTAGAGAAAAATCACATAAAGTAGTCAACAAAGGGTCTAAAATGTTTTTGTTTTCAAGGGAATGTGAAGCATTTCTGAAAGCAAGAATAACCAAGAAATCTATTAGTGAAAAATGAACAGTTTACTATCATACCAAGGATCTGTTCAAAAATAAATCTGTTTCACTAGGTCTTTGAGAAATATCTGATAGCAGTCCCAAGTACTGGGTAAACTGTTACTTATCAAATATGTTCTTAGATTATTATTCAAAACAAAATCGTGGCATTGAAATGATACACCATCTACAAAAAGAGAATGATTTTTTAAATGCTCTTTAGCCAGGTTGTGACTGGAAGAGAGAAATTTGAAAATAATCATAATTTAAATCAATATTCAAAACCTTGTCCATGTTGCAAAGGGTGTGGGTTAAGTATAAGGGGTCTAGGAGCAGCTGTAACCATAGGATCAGGGGAGACACTTTTGGGTTTCATTGGGTGCCTACATTTCCTAAGGTTGTTTCTTGTATAATTTTCCAAATGCTATTTCTTTTTATTTGTCCCCAATTCTATCGTCTCCCTGGCAAGATCTGTGCCAACTTAAATGAGTAGTTTTGAGCCATTTGATGCTAGCAGATTACAGGGAGGAAATGCAAACAATTGATGATAATTCAGAAAACACCAATAGATTCAATTTAACCCCAGTTCCTAGATTAAGGAATACAAAACTACCTTGGTCTACCTTTTAATCTTCTCCCTCTCTCCCACCATCCCGTACTTTCATCCAATCAGGTCAAACTTAAAACTTGACCCAGGTCAAATTGTCCCTACCCAGTATGCTAATCACAGTTGAACTTGGGATATTCTAACAAAAGACTGATCTATAAGTGCCTACCCTGCTGCTTAAATCCCATCTCTGCACGTTTAATAGAAACCTTTTTCTGCCTCTGAGTTCCCCATTCTGAGGTCTCTCCTTGGGGGTCACATCAATATCTATTCTCAATCTAGGGTTCTAACTCCCCTAAAAAACCTGTGCCCCTGCTTTATCTTTCCAAGAGTGCTTCTCACTGACCCTAAACATCAGGCAGTTATTTGTATTGTGTATTACCTAACTGGCTTGCCAAGACTAGCATACAACAGCTACCTAATAAATGGCACTTGTCTAACATACAACAGCTACCTAATAAATATTTGTTGAATTGAACTGAAGAATAACCTGTTCTGTGTTCCCTGGCACCAATGACAACATTTGCCTGAAGGGTGTCTGAGTATGGCCATTTCCAAATCACCTTGCTTGACCAGCTGTAGCCCTGCCCCAGTCTGACACTCATTCAGTGAGAAGGGCCTTATGTCATGTTTTAATATATCCATTTACCACACACTACTTTTAGTAACAGGCATGCCTTGAATTATATTTCCAAAATAAACAAGCATAATCTACTCCTGGTTCCAACACCTCTTACAGGTGTGCCTTGTCATTGACAAAACACCATTTTGAACTTGATTTCTTAAGTCAATTCAAGTTTTATATGGTGCTTCTTAAACAAGTGAGTCCTGGGTGTTTTGTCATATTATATATGGAACTTACATTCTTTAGCATGGTATACAGTCTCACAAACAATGATTACATTACATATAATATATTTTGGTATTGACCTACATGCTATCATCTTCTAAATTTATCTCATTGAAATGTACTTGGCTGTTGCAGGATACTCTGAAATTTTATCAAGTAAGCACACATATTTTTTGGCAATAGTAGTTATAGTCAAGAAATGAAAAGACATTATAGTCAACACTGGAAAAAAAGATGCTTAGAGAAAATATTGAATGATCCTTATCTCAAGTAAAAATTTAAGCAAGAAGTCATGTGAGAACGCCGAATCCTAACCACTAGACCACCAGGGAAAGGCAGAAGCAAGAAGTCATGTGATAATAGTAGCCCCATCTACAGAAAGAAGCTTGTATCAAAATGACTTTATTATTTCACAATCCAAAAACTCTTAAGATACGATTATCATATGTTTGTATATGCATAGGACTTTAGTTTCAATTCATGTTTATCTTCTGTCAAGAACCATCTTCAGTCAGATAAAAGGGGATCAAAACCAAGTAAATGAAGATATAAGCATATAAGTGTAATGGAACTTAACTCTCAATGTCTGGACAAAATATATATGAATATTTCAGAGTGAAGACATCAGAAGGATACTAATGAGTTCTCTTAATTGAATCTTGAAGAGCCAGAGAAACAGAGATGAACCACTTATGGTTCATTTTCCAGAGAGGAGAAACAGATCCCACATGATATAAACCAAAATATTTTATGTGTTTTAGGCAAGATCCTTGACTTAATTATTAAAAACTTTCTTTGTAATGCATGAAAGAAAGTAGGGATAATATGGAATGAATTGTCCTAGATTAAGCAGTTTTTGGTCAAATTCCTAAATTGGCATGAAATGTTGGTTTAAATATGCCAAGCATATCATGATTGCAGCAAATGTCAGATGATGTATTTTATAACATTTTGTCTTGTATTTAAAATAGAGAATTATAAATTGGATAAAAGTAGTTATTTGGGTTTAAAAATATATTGGATAACAGTGGTGAAAAAGACAGTGTTGACCTAAGGGGAATTCCAAGAGTGTCTGTCATATCTCATTCAGTGACTTAAATGAGAAATCTTAAATTAGCAACTCCTAAGAGTATCTAGTCTGGGAGAGATAGCAAATACCTACATGACAGATCCAGAACATAAAGTATTTCAATGGATGTAAGTAATGAGCCAAATCAAATAAAAATGAAACTTAAAAGAAATAAATACAGACATTTTCACATGGTTTGGAAAAATCAGAACATTTTCAAATTTTTTTCCATATAAAGTGCCTTTATATTAATAGTTTGTACTTTAATTTTGGGTTTACACTTAGTTCCTTCATATATGCACATTACACTAACCACCCACTAAACCACCCAGAGAGTAACCCATAGGCCTCCCTCACCCATCTCCTCTTCTTTCCTCTCTGTTCCCTTTGGTAACTATCAAGTTCTTTCACTAAGTCCAGGATTTATACCTGCTGTATTTTGGTTTTATGCCTGTTTTGATTATTTATATCCCAAAGATGAGTGAAACTATCTTATATCTATCTTTCACTTTCTTTTTTGTTTTTATATTTTTATTTATCTTGTTTTTATTGAGATAATGTTGGTTTACATTGTTGTTTGTATTTTGAAAGCATAGGATCTACTTAAGTAGATTACCATAGTGCTCCCACTTCCAAAGCACCCATAGTCCTACTGCCATAGTCCATTGTGTTTCCTCTCCCCTAAGTGCTTACCCCTCCCCTATCTACTCCCCCTCTGAATACCTCAGCTCTATCATCTGCTTTCAAGGGCTAGTTTTTGGGTTTGGCTTTATCTAACCCATTATCTGTTTTCTCATATTCCATGTAGAAGTCACACTCCATAGTTTTGCTCTTATAAAAAATGCTGAAATGAACGTAGCTTCTGGTTTTCCAAATATCTGCTGTTCTTTAGTTTGTAGTTGTATCACTCCAGTGAAATAGCTGTCTTCTCTTTACATCCTCTTGTCATTTTCCTTTTGTGTATATCTGTCTCTGTGTCCTAAATTCCACTTTTCATAAGAACACTAATTACACTGGACTAGGGCCTGACTTAATGAGCCTATATTTTTTAATTATTTCTGTAAAGACTCTGTTTCAGAGTAAGGAAACCTTCTAGGTAGTGTGGATTAGGACTTGAACATAGGTTTTTGGGGAGAACACAATTCAACCCATAACAAACAACTGTGAATGGACAGTGATGTGCTCAACATGAAAAGCATGACTGCATATATCAGGATTAAGGGGACAGCTCTGCCCCTCTCCCTCAGAGTATACCTGGGGAAATGCAGTCGGTCCTAGGCCTGTAGTTGCCATATTCTGGACCTTGATAGACAATCAAGATGATATTGGAACTTACAATCAAATTACTGAAGCATGGTTAGGAGGAAATGGTAAATGAAAGCTGGTTTCAAATGTACCATCAGTTGACTGAAAGACAAACTCTAGTTGTTTTTTAAGGCTCTGAAATCAGAATTATATTACTGAGAAAGACTAATTGAATTGAATGAAAAAATTCTAAAAGATAGCATGTCAAGAAATAGTTGGAATTTTATAGATAGGCTAAGTTTCCTCTTTGGGGATGTCTTCAACCAAAGGTTTACCACAGGAGGGTGTTTTAAAGGAAACAAAAGCACTGAAAAATATTTTAAATCATGAGTCTTCTGATTTTGATATTCAAAATTCTATGAAAGAAGTTCTTTAATAAAGAATATTAAATACTCAAAGTAACCTTTATTACGTTTTACAGAAATTTAATGTGCAAACCAAAATTTAGGATTGCTTTCATTAAAGAAAATATGAAGAAAATAAAATGAGAGTCACATATTTTAAACATACAGATAGACAGTCTAAATAAAAATAAAATATTTTCAGTAAGAATATAGAAAAAACATAAAATCAAATAAGGGAAAAGAAATAACTTCGTTAAAGTCACAGGAATTTTAAAATTTAAGTATCATTTCAACCAACTTTCAGAGAAGAAATATGAAAGATGCAATCTAGACTAGGGAATAGAAAATTCAGTAAAGAACATACTTTTTCTCAATACCCAGTATTATTAAAGGAGATAGAAAGTATAGACACTCTCTGGTGAACTGAACTGATTTTCTCTAAAAGAGGTTTGGAAGGAAGATCAGTGTAGAAGTGTTACAGGGCAGGAAGAGGGGTACCCCAGAACCCCCAAACCTGCCCTCTCTGAATGGGTTCTGCCATCCACCGCCTCAAGACAAACATATAAGGTCTTTAATGGAAAGGAACTTTAATACAATTGGGGATCAATACAGAAAAGACAAAGAATATAGTTACTAAGTCAAGCATCCAAAGTTACCCATCTCCTTGAGGGTAAAAGTTCAGCCAAATAGGATTGGCCCAAAGCAAGGCCCAAAAACCTGCCACAAATCTAAAGGACCTTTCAATAGAGACCCATAGAAAAGGGTCAGAAAGAGTCAGACAAATCCAGGAGGTAAAGAGCAAAATTAAAATCAAGATGAAAGCTGCCATTATTAAGCTTCCCACAGGTCTCTCACCCACATCTGTTCCAACCAGTCCAAGAACAAAAAGCAAGCACAATTTCTTCACATGTCCCTCTGTTCCACGTGCCTCCTCCATGTCTCCTTGCTACTCTGCATCCTACTCCCTTCTTCCTCCCTTCTGTCTGTCCTCCTATCTCCTCTCTCCAGCATCTTCTTATCCCTGCTCAGCTCCACCCACTTATGGCAAAACTGGGATTCTGGGACTTCCCCTTTTCCTGCGGACCACCCTGTTACAGAAGGACCAATGGGAGGAGGCCACATGGGTAGCAGAACGGTATAAGGTTTGAAAAAAGTGAAGGCCAACTGGTCTTAACTCTGTCACCAACCAGCTGTGTAAGGTCACACAAACACTTCTCTGCTTTACAGTTTTCTTTGATGTTAAAAAACAAAAAAGAATCAGATGATGTTTTACCAATTCCATTCAGCTGTAAAAGTGTCACTGAAGAATATCCACAGGTAGGGAATGAGAAAATGAATTTTGACACAAAGGTATAGGAATGTTCAAGTTGAAAAAGTCCAAACTAAGAAACAATTTAACTGCTTAAAAGACCGGAACTTAAAGCAATGTATTCAATCATAGTAGGTATTTTAAATAAATTCAAAATTTATTGAATTTTCTAATTGTGCCAATTCACTGAATATTTACATGCTAATAAGCCAAATATTTACATGCAAACAATAGTTCATGAAAAATAAAGGGGAAGTGATGAATTAGTTAATTCATGCACAATTGAAATTAGGAGTACCTGTAAGCAGCTAAATATTTCTGTGACTCACTCATACCTGGTACACTATATGGTGTAATCTGATACCTAATTTATCCATAATATTGAGATTGTATGTTTGACTTCCAAGTTCAGTAATGTCACCTTCTAAGCAATGTGATTTAGGATTAAGTTCTCAGATGCTTTTTTGGCAATCTCAATATTGTAAAAATTCTTCACCATATTCAATCTCACATACAGTCACAGTAGACCTGACCAGATCATTTTTAAATCTAAAGGAAGACATACATAAATTCACATTTATTTGTACTACAGAATAGTGCATATAATAAAACAAGATTCAGCATATAGAAAAAGGTTTAAAGAGGCAGTAATGCCTAGTCAGTATTTTAAAGGATAAGGAGTTTATTCAACCCAAAATGTTGAAACATTCCAAGCAGAATGCTCAAAATATAGATACAAGAAAAACAATGAAAGATTTGAGGAAATTATAGTTGTTTTAAGTATTTCTGAGGCTAAGTGCTATGAGTAGAAAATAGCAAGAGATGAAACAGGAGACAGTACATAAAGGCTTCCTGGGCCTTTTTAGTAGTAAAGGTTTCTTTTATTATAGGCAATTTAAAAAATTGAAAGATTTGAGTTTTTAAGTGATAGGCTCAAATTGGCATTTCAGAAAGATGGCATTGCTGCTCAGTCAAGTGCAGATATAGCTGGAGAGAAGTGAGGAGATAGGCAGAACAAGAGATAGGAAGGAAATGATTTAAAGCTGTGGCAGAGGAGTTGGGACAGAGTTTTAGAAGTGGAATTGGTAGGATTGGGGGGACATATCACGCCTGCTCTATGAGAGACTATGCAAAGAAAACCCAGTTTGGGGACAGGAGGTCAGTTTGGATCATTATCAACTTCGAGATGTCCAAAAGACAAGTAAACCCACTTCTAAATCTTACCTTTTTCCTTTCTAATCCCTGCACATTTGAAAAGCCTGCTTTTACATATAAAAAATCTACATATCTAGGGGGTGGGGCTGTTAAGTATTCATTTTGTTTTAAATGTCACTGAGAAAATAAAAAGGAACCAAGTTTTCCCCCAAGTAAAATCAAGTTACCACATAATGCTTTGGAAATTACAGTTTCTAAAACAGTACCTGCTCTTGCTGTAAAAGGTATCTTCTAATCAAAGATTAATCCAATGTTGCCAATAGAAAGTAAATGTATGCGCCACACCTAAGTCATCAAAGTTTAATGAATGGGAATGCAAAAGATATATTCAATAGCAAAACTGAACACAACTCTATCTTCCAGGATTCAAAGACTTTTGAAGCACCTTGAATGTCTCTACTTGTGTACCTCACTTAAAATTGAGCTTACATGTATGGAAACTTGCTGGATGCCAAGTCAACTGTCTTGCTCTGGGTAATAATCTGCACTTGGTTTGAGCAGAAGGACCTTAGGGGTGAAAGCATCTGAAAAAAGATAGGGGACAGTGGGCCAAGTTTGCATTTCCCTTCAGAGAACCAGACTCACAGGAATGTGGTCAAACCATAACCCTAAGTTTAACTAATATTAAACATGTTGTAGTTGGGAAGGCCAAAGAGTTGCTGCAGTGTCAATAAGCACTATGAGAAAAACAGACTGGTGTTTCCAAAAGTCACACATTGGCAGGCTGACAGATACTAACACATTTGGGTAGCTATAGGCAATCCAAGGTTTTCTTGCATAATTAGTAGATTTGGTACTCTTGAGAAAAGACATTTTCCATAAAGGACTTGCTTTGAAGACAGACTTTCACTGCCAGGTCTCCTGGGACATGTAGTTTTTTCCAGCTCTCACTTTTGCTATCTCTGACTCATCTCTCAAAGTTGAAAGGAAAACATTCTAAATGGAAGGGAACATATGGAGGTCAAGATGAAATTTTTTGAGTGCCTCCAAATGTACCTTATAATCACAGTTTCATATAAGTTTGCTAAACTTAAGTTTAATAACCCCAGCCCTGGCTCAATCCTAACAATGAGGAGAATAGATGACCTATAAGGGCAGTTCGATGTAACCAGAAAAGTGCTCCACATGCCCTTGGTCTCTGAGATCTGGAAATCCGGTTGTTCCTGGGAGAAAGTAAAGGTTTACTCTTGAGAAAGGAATGAGCGATAAAGTCTGGACAATGTGGGATGGCAGTGGGGAGTCAGGAGTGAGAGAAGGGAAGATTATCTGTACACTTTGAGATCACTTGAAAATACCAAAAAAAAATTGGGTGGCCTTCTTAAACTACTGCAAAAATAACCCCAATGACAGAAACAAATGTCATCCAAAAGAAGAGGATTTCACTGACAGCCTTTTGTTCAAAAAAGCATTTGAAGGAAACAAATTAACCCTCTGATGCCACATTGCTAAAATGTCATGTGTTTGACTTTTTACTGTAATAGTTATTTTAATCTTTCAAATTCTTTCTAGTTCTTTATAAGCACTCCTGTATTAAATTGATCAAAGTGTTGGTGGGTGGGATGAGGGTGTAGATAATGGGAGATAATTCTGTCTTATCTGTTAAATATGACTCATACTTCTAAGCAGTGGACTCTGCTTTCTACCCCTAAGCAGCAAATTTTTAGGATCTTGGTTTAAATCTGTTAGTGACCTCAAATGAGAATGACTTCCTTCACCAGAATACATAGAGAGAAGTCAAGTCTTCTCTGACAGGTGAGCTTGGCAGAAAGCTGAGTGTGTGCCTCCCACTGACAAGGTAGCCTGCCTGGGCCTCTGGAGGCCCCGTCACCAGGGTTCGCTGCCCACGTTTTGGCAATACATAAATTACATAAGAGAAAAATAAATGCCTTCTCTTTTTTGTGTAGGGGGGGCTGAGATTTTATGATTTTTTTGTAAAAGCATTTTAGTGTTCTATAAACAGTTTCCTATGGCTTTGGTTTTATTTTAATTATATATATTCAACTTTATTTTTTTCTTCTTGCAACCTGGACAGTAAATTATTGCACATTTAAAAGAAACCACAGAGGAAGAAACCACATTCTTGGATTGAAACACCCTGAAATAGCATCTACATGTTTCTTGGGATTCATGTTGATGACTTCCTTATATACATAGGTTTAGAGTTACTCTTGGAAAATGGGGGTACTGTTGAAGGGATTGGTAGAATAGTCCATCCATCTGCAGGTTCTGATAGGCTTCTGACCCATGCCTGAGAAAAAGGCCATCTCTAGGAAAACTTTCTTAAAAAGTTGTTCTACTTCCTACCAAAATATGAAGGATTCTGACACCATATCTGCAAGTCATAAAATGCATTTTCTTATTGGAGGCCAAGATTTCAATTATGAAATAAAAGGCTCTGTCTCCTTGAGCTTGATTTTATATATGGAAACTTCAGATATATGTGCACATATAAATACAACACATGCATATGTATTTGCTTTTGTGCTACCCTTTTGTTTGTCTTTTAACTTCTTAATTCTCAAAGGCAACTGTAAGAGATATTTGATGAACATAATATTTTTGTGTGATTACAAAATTATAAATTGAAATCAGGATATTGTCTCCATGTAACTGTGGTAGCATAATGGTGAATTCCCCAAACCAAGCTTCAAAGATAACACTTTATCGGGACAAAATCCTTGGATTACTGTGTCACAAAGGGTTGTTTGCAACAGACAACTACAGGAAGCCCAAAGTGCAGAAATCTCCAGTAGAGATACAGTACCCATGGCATAGGTCAGAGTAACCCTTTATCTTCCCCATGGCTCTGGAAGAATGTACCACTTTGAACTGTGACACTGCTGTACCTCTGGAGAAATGCCATTTCTAAGTGATAGCCATGGCCCTTCCACAAGAGACAGCCTGTGTCTCCCAGACCACCACAATTATGCCTCGCCTCTCCTAGGCCCTGCCCACAGTATGGGTCAGGATGCCACTATCCACTTAGAGCACTCTCTCGTTTAGAGTCCCGAGAGGGAAGTTCAATACCACATATGTGAATTTTGGGGAAATGCACTAAGGAAAAAAAATGCAAAATGATACAGAAATAGTACCACAGTGAAACTCAATGTGTAGTTGGTATTTTTCAGGGATTCTATATATGTGAGTGAATGTTCCAGAAAAGTAAAAGTAATTTTTTAAATATGAAAATATTGTAATGCGATTGATTTGATGAAATAAAATCTTGCCTCAATTTCTGGACATAATTTTACCATTAGTAGTAAATTGACACCATGATTTTCTACTGTTGGTGAAGAACATCCCTGATCTGATGCATTATGTTTTCCCTTTTGATTTCTTACCCATACCCTCATATACCACAAACTTTAGCCAAAAATAGTTTCCTGGTCCCCCCAACAGCCTTCACTTTGGCACCTGTAGCTTTAATTGGTCATGTTCATTGACTGAGTGACTGACTTTTCTCAGACCCCTCTTTCCACAGCCCAAGCTCTTCCCACCTTCCTGGTCCCAATTACATTAGATTATCTCCTCCTGTCCTCTTTTTCATTCAATTACTACAGATTAATTCTCTTAATTGGATGTGACTTTTTAATTTTCATATTTATATTGCCATACTCTCATTGTGACTATGTATATTATTTATGTGAATTCAAGTTATTGAAAACAATAGTCATATTTCATATACTCTAGTTTACCCTGTGTGCCTTAAAACAATTCCTGGAATAAATGATATTTTTATGAAAACACTTTTAAGACATTCGCTCAATGGGCCCTGGTTGGCCAGAAGTGAAATTTGATACAACTGGCAAGTGAAGCTAAGTGATCCCCACTCATACTCCACACTCCTATAGCTTGTTGCTGACTGAGTCAGGACCAGTAATCAGACCAACTGAGGCTGGCACTATCACCTTCCTTCTCTTCACCAGAATACACCCTCCTGAAAGCATGTTGTGGAGTGGGTTTTGCTCGGAGCCAAACTGGAACAATGAACTATGTCTACTGAAAGTCATCTTAGAGTCTAAAGAACCAGGCTCTATTCAGACCATCAGCATTACTGGCTCTTTTAATGAAGTAGCTATTTTTCCATCCCTATTAACAGAAAGTCAGACCTAGATAAAGTCTCAAATATTTGATTTTTTTCTTTCCAGAAAGAGCATACAATGTTTGAACTACCACATCTCAAAGCAAAATGACTTTGAATTGTATGGACTTTGAGAGGCACTTACTTCTAAGGTTGTTTTGAATTCATGGGAAAAAATAAAAAGAAATGAAAATTCTTAGATAGCAATAGAATAAGGATAAGTGTACTGGAATTTTTGTCAGTTGAAATTCTACTTAAAAATCAGAGAGAACACACACACATACACACATTTTAAGTATAAGGTCTATGTAGTTGTAGTGATATTTAGTCTTTCATTCTTTAAAGAATATCTTTAAGACCCAACATCCTGTCAAGAATTATACTAGAGACAGAAAAATCACAAAAGCTAGCTAAGTACAAGGCCACATGGAAATGGAGAACTAGAGTCTCCCTGAGTGTCTAAATGCTGCCAGAAGATAGCTGACAACTATGAGTCCTGGGGTGAGGAACTTTGCAGCAGAAGCAAAGGAGCAGTATTACAGGAAGAGAAAGCAGTTCAGTGAGCCGAGTGCTTAGTGTGGGCTAGGGGTGCTAGGACAAAGAAGACTAGATGGAAAAGAAAGTTGTCTTCAGGAATTTAAGCTGTAATCCAAAGGTGAGGGGGAACAATGAGAAATATGAAGAAAATATTACATGATCCAGTTAGTATTTACAAAACAATCAACACTTAATGGCTCTTAAGCATTAAAAAAGATGCTTAGTTGAAAATTCAGAAATCCTGCCTTTCACTTACCAGATTAGCACAAAGCAAAAAGTTTGAGTAAGGTGGAGAAGCAGGCATTATCCCATATTTCTAGCAGGAGTAATGATAATTTGGAAATGAATACCGACCTCACACACAACCATACCTTTGATCCAGCAGTTCCAGTTCTTGAATCTATCCAGCAATTACTCTCATACCAATATGGAATGACCTTTATTCATTACAGCGTTCTTTGTAATATCAAATTACAGAAAAACATTAGATCTCCATTAAAAATATATAGGCTAAATATATTTTATTCTGTATGAAAAAACAAATTTCACTTAAAATAGATTTAACTGTCTTCTATGGCACAAAAATACATGTATACAAAAATTAAAGTACAAAACAGTCTATACAGCATGGTATCTTTATATGAAAAGGAAAGTTATACATTATATTATTTTTATCTGCAGAATATCTCCAAGAAACACACAATAATTTCTCACCATGACAGTCCATATGGAAACGAACTGGGTGGCTGGGAGTTGGGGAAAGGAGGGACTCTTTCCAAACGATGCTATCTTTTTGTCACCTTTGCCAAAAGTTTCATGTAGTGATATGAGTAGAACCCAAAGTGCTGATGAAGACCAGATTGATTGACGTGGACATAAGACCACTTCAGGAAGTCTGGTTGTGGAGTGGTGGAGTGTGATTGGGCTGGGCTTGAAATGGGGTTGGAGAACAATATCATATCCAAAAAAAAAGTCTTCTTTAGACTGGGAAACAGAGCTTGTTTTCAAATATAGGCACAGAGAAAAGGAAAGATGAAAGGTGTGGAATAAAGAAGGAGATATTGATGAAGTAAGTCAAGGGAAGAAATGAAAATATTGCATAATTCCAACAAGATTAAAAATTGTCAATTCGAGAGTCATAGCTCTTCTTTTTTCCTTTTTTTCCTTCCTTATCTACCCTCTATCATCGTTAGAATAGTGGTTAGCACAAAGTGTGTAAAAGTACACTAACTGTGTATCTGCCATCTGATGTCATGGTGCCTGAAATTCATTTTAAAGGACCTTGCTTCACTGAACATTGGCTGCCCCACAGCACATCCAAAAAGACATAACAAGCATCATAGTACACATCAAACAAGTCAACGTGACATGCATTTACTTTAGAAAGGGTATGTAAGAATCACACCAACCCTAAATTACTCCCTGTCCCCTAAAATAATGGAGAATGTTGTTCCTCCCACCACCTCCTCAGCCTCTTACTATCAGGCCTGCCTAGATTTCCTGGCTGCAGGTGAATCCTCCACCAAATACTAGGTTTGTAGCAGGTTCAGACCCACCATCAGGGTAAGAGTCAGGACACAGTCCCCCAAATTCCCTTTTTACAGTGTTTTCTCTGCCCTGGCTTTCCAACCGCCCTTTTCTGGTCTTTTCCCAGTGAAAAATTTGACTCACACTCCCCCTAGTGACCTCCCTAGGAGCGCCTTTCAACAACCTAAATCATAACCCACCGACAGCAAAGGGAAAGAGCCAAGCCTGAATGCTCATGATCATAGGAATGTATAGTTTCACTTCCGCTCCCTGAGTGGCACAGATGTTCACCTCACTTTCTGTGATTAGAAAGAATTGTTTGGCAAGCTGAATATCTAGAAGTTAATAGATTGGCAAGAATGAGTTTCTTGTCCTAGTGTCATGAAAATGTCACCAGATTTGTCCTTGGTTTGTGAAGAGAAAAATGTTAGAAACAGGAAGATTCTCAATAAATGAAAAAGAGAAGAATGTGGAATATGCTAGACCTGTCCCAGTCTGCACAGGTGATCCTGAAGTTGAAGCAGTCTGAACATTGCACTGAAGACCTATAACCTATGGCAAGGCAACTTCATGGGACAGTGATGCCAGCAATTAAAGATTTGCGAGACTGAGATATGTAAAACTAAGGTTCCTTGTTCAGAATAATTCCAAAGTAATGATTCTGACTATTTTATCATTTTGAGAAGTGATGAATCTGTGGACTTTTTCCCTCCCAAAAAAATATACTGTTACATTTTACAGATTTACAAAAAATTTTAATGGCTAATGAGTATAGAAACAGACACTCAATCTCACTTAAAAATTTAGGCTAAAATATTGGGAATATTTATCAGTTTGGAAAAGGTCAAACAATTTAATTATGAAAAGTATTGTCAAGGGTATTGAGAAACAAGACTCCTACTCTGTTGATAGATTGTAAACTGGTGTCATCTTTTTCAGAACCTACTCCACATGTTAAGAAATCTCTCCGTGTCATAGCTCCAGTTCTGTCCTCTAGACCTACGACTGTGCAATTTATATCAGCCCTCTCCTTGAACTTTAAACATGTGTAATTATTGTCTTCACTTGACTGTCTCAAAGGGTCTGCAAATCCAGCATACAAAAGACAGAGCTCAAAAACTCCCACAAACGTGGTCCTCTGGGAGTGTTCCCTGCCGGTATGTCACACCCTCATCCATTTAATTGTTAGTCAAAAATCTCAGGGGCATCCTTGATATCTACTATGTAACTACTTCTCCCCACTTCCTGAGTCACCACTCTGGTTTAAGTGATCATCGTGTCTCATTTGGACACTGTAATAAGCTCCTAACTTGTGTCCTAACACCCACCCTCTTCCTCTGATGCTTTATCCTTGTTGAAGACAGGGTAATCTTTTCAAAATTTTAATCATGCCAATTCCCCCGTGTAAAGTCCTGCAACTGCTTTTAAAATTAAAGACAAAATCCCTAACTGCAGTCTACAGACTATGCAGTCTCACTTCTGACTACCTTTCCATGTCCCTCTACCCCTTTCTCTCCATTCTCATACTCCATCACACAGGCTTTTTTCTTTATTTAAAACTACACTCCTCTCCCAACACAGGAGGGTTTTTTTAGGTGTTTCTCTCCCACACATCATTTTCTTCCCCTCTTTACCCATTTAAGAACTACACAAGACATAATCTCAGTCCCCTATGGGAAACCATCACTGTCACCCTGGTTCAGCCCAGTTTTCCTTTGTTATTTTGTATGTAAAAGCATAAAACTGTGTCTTTTTTCCTTATGGCACTTACAGTTATTTGCAATTATGCCCTAATTTGTAATGACTTAGTTCTATCTTCTCCTATTATTAGACTATAATCTTTATTACATAGGGGACCAGTGTACCCTCATATGACTTGAAATAAAAAATAGTATTTCTGTATTTTATATACTTTATACATTTGTTTGTAACCAGATAAAAATAATTGCTATGTTTTTAAAGGCCTAGCCTACAAAATTTTAGAGGAAATGCCTGTGAGTCACCTATCAAAACATGAGTGGGCCACAGGATTATCAGAAAAAGTGAGGAAAATGAACAGCATGAAAGAGAATCTAAAATGAAATTATAAAATTCCTAGCTATGAAGTAAATGACAGAACAAAAAAGGTCATTTAAACATCAGAATTAGCATCCTCAGAGACATTTGGGAGATGCTATTTTTATCATAACAAACGCTAGGAAAAAGAAAGCAATCAGAAAACAAGGAAGAGATTTATGTAGTTAAAAATATATTTGCAAAAAAGGCAGTGAATGAGCCGAATAATATATACACACAGTTAATGTTAGTGAAGTTGAAAAAATAAAGTTGAAAGCAATCTTCCCAAACAGAAGATATTTTAGCAATGGAAAATATGAGTGGTAATCCAGGCGGATTGACCTGTGTCCATAAGGTGTTTGAGAAGGAGATTACAGAGACTTTCAGGGGGGCAGGAAGAAGGGAAGAGGAAGTAAAAGAAATAATCAAATAAAATTTCTCTGAACTAGAGACAAAAATAGTTCTTCAAATATTACAAATGGAGTTTAAAACATAATCCCGGATATATATTCTAGAAAATGAATTAACCAAGGATACAAAGAAATCCTAAGCTTCCATTTGGGAATATGAATTATCTGAAAGAATCTGAAATTTTCTGTAGTTTTAAAAGATAATCTTGGAACAATGATATAACATTTTTAAATTCCTGGAGGAAATTATCTTAAACCTAAAAATCTTTCCACTTTTCAGAACAAAATGAAGGCAATATTAATCAATATCCACATAGCTCATATTGCTTTTCTATATATGCTGTTTCTATGTTTTTCCAACATGAAGTTCAATGAAATATTTGAAAGTAGGTAATATAGTCATATTTTGAACCAAGCACAACTCTGTGTGCTGGGGTTGCAATGATAAATAGAAAAAATAAAAATCCTTTTTCACAAAGATTTTAAATTCTAGTAGTGGGAAACAGATGATGAGCAAATTAAAGTAAAATATTTATCCTATTAGACAGTAATCCAGCAGGGATAAGGAATGTTGCAATGATGTAACTTTAAATAGCGTTTCAGGGCGGCCTGACTGGGAAAGTAACATCAGAGGCAAGATTTGGAAAAGGTGAGGAATAAGCCATTCAGATGTCTGGAGCAGAGCATTCTTCAGGGTTTTATCATGTGTCAAGGTTCTTAGGCAAGAGCATGTTATGTTCTGGGACAACCAAGGTGGCCATGTGGTTGGAGTAGAGTCAACTTGAGGGAGATGGACTGGAAACCAAATTACATGGGACATATAAGACCCCTGATAAAATACCAGTTTTTACTCAGATTGAAATAGGAAACTATTGAAATAGGAAAATTGAAATTGAAGAGTTTTAAGCAGAGTAATAACATACTACCTGAACTAATGTCCTGGAAATAAAGTTAAAGAAGTCAAGAGAAGAAGAAGGTAAAGGAAGTGAAGAGAAGGAAGTCAAGGAAAGTGGGTAGAAATGTTTTACAAATATTTAGGCAAGGGAAGAATCAAAATCACGATACAGAGAAGATGCCAAACTTCACCTACTCCACATACTCACAACTAGATAGCAGCAACACAAAGCCAGTATCTCCTGAAGGAAAACAGCTGATCTCTGCACATACTAGGAGCAATGTCCAGAGGAAGGGGGTCCCAGCAAGAAGTGAAACAGGCCATGTGGGTGGCACAGGTAGGCAAGGTGAGCCCCAGAAATACAATAGATTCCACAAGCAGCAGATTAGACACTGATGAATTACCCCACAAGACCCTAGCAAGCCCTAGGATAGGACCCGGAAGCAAGCCCTTCATGACAGGTCCTTGCAGACCTCAGTGAGGCCCAGAATGGGAGCTGAGAGCACTAGGTATTGGCACACAGTGGAGTAGGCCCTGTTGAAGGGTATAGAAGTTTGCTCAGACACTTGGCAGGAGGTCTGACCTGGGGCACTGGGAACTCTGTGACCAGAGGAAGCAAGCCAGGAAAGCTCCTCCCCTGCCACCCCCACCCACAAATAGACTCCAGACTGAGCCAGGCTGGGGTCCATTGTGGGCCCAAAAGCAGAGAAAAAACTGGAAAGATAAATCACTAGCCCGCAGAAAAACATCAGGGCTCCACATCACTTGCACCCTGGGTACCTCAGTGGTGGGAGGGACGGTAATGGCCATTGTTCGCAACCAGTGGGCGGCATGTCCAGCTTGTGCCTGTCTCCTACTGCCAAGCGTGAGTCTCACAGTCTGAGCCTTGTGAACCAGAGCTAATTCCCCTTGCCAGGAGATCCAGGCTTCACATTCAAGACCTGTGGCAGAAAGGAGCAGCTGGGAGGCAGGGTGGGAAGTTAAAGACAACTAAAGCACCAAACAGAACTTGCTGTGCAGAAAAGGAAGGAAGCAAAGGGAAACATCTAAATTCCTCAAACAGATCAGTATTTAAGTCCTATTCTCCTCTTGCCTTCATCTCACATCAAGGTAAACTAAGAAGAGAACTCAAACAAAATTAAGCCTTCAGCACTCCAACACCAAGAAAAGCAAGTAAGGGAACACACAGACCTCTTCTGAGGATTTATACTATTTGCTGACACAGTGATACCATATTCACTATATACAGGATATATTAATACATATGTTATTTAACATGCTAAATTGTTATCCATTAGTTTCAACATTTAGACACTATATACAAACAAACTGAAGAAAATATAGTTAAATGATATAATGCAAATATTACAAACCTTGATAATATGTAAAACAGTATAATAGAATCAGGACTAAGAGGTATAAGTGAAAGTGTTAAAGAAATGTTAAAACTCTCATCTGCGTGCACACTTCATGAATGTATATAGGATTTACATATCAAAATACAGCCCTAAAGACAAGTGTCAGAAAAGAACTAAAAATAATATAACTAATACATTTAGGAAACAGAGAAGGAAAGATAGAAATTGATTGATGATCTCTTAATTCTTCATTATATAAATCACTGAGCTAATATGGTCTAAAGTTGACAAGTCAAAAAATAAAGTGTAGTTTAAAATTCTGTCAATTCTAAGAGAAGTAAAGAATAATTACCTCTCGAGAACTGGAATACCTGGAGAGGAGATAGGGAGAAATCATTACTTCTAACTTTATACATTTTGATATCATTTGATTTGCCAGTGTTATGTGTATACATGTATTATTTGCAAGATGTTTTTTAATTTAAGAAATCATGACTATTACTTTTGAATCAAGTAGAACCTCCCAAAGACTATAAAATTAAGCTCTTGGGGAAAATCTAACTCCTTTCAGAACTGACTTCACCAAGTGCTAACACTGCTATGCTAGCTAGCTTCCATCAAAGGTTGCTGCAGTGCTGCTGCTGAGAAACAACCATAAAAACTTCCCTATTTACTATAAAACTGTTAAGAATATTGTTTGAGACATGCCGCGGTGCTTATTATATTGCCGTCTGGAGTGAGTCTCTTTTAATCTAGAGCTAAATAAATCGTCCCCTGAAGAACTGTTACTTTCTCCTCTCTAATTAAGACAACTGTTTATTGGTTATGGTCATTTTTTGACCAAGACTCAAATCGAAGCACAGACCTTGTATGGATGGGATATTTGTATTCCTTTTCCCTTGCTTCTGGTTTTCTATTTATATTTTGTCATTTAATTAGAACTGTTTGTGATATAAATTAACTTTTACATTGAGGTGGAGCATAAATTTTTTTATTCAGAAAGATACACTATTTTTCATGGTTAATAAAGCATGCTTTCACTTTCCCACACTGCCAGATCTTACTCCAAATCTCCTTTTTCCATTACCTTATGAGTTATACTGATTAATCTTAGATACAGTTACATAATATACAAACCAGAATGTCCTCAACATTTCCCAAATAAGCTGGGAGTTTCCTACAGACATATGAAAGAACAGCTTGACCACAATAAATGTAAATACCAAGTGTAAAGGAACAGCACCCAATAGTTGCAGTAATCCAAAGATAGGAGTAGGCTGCCTGATTCTCAGGAATTTGTTCTCGCATGAGATGCTAGTCAGCTCTGTGATAGAGGTAAGGGGAGCAGCACATGTGTATGTGCCTCTCCCCAGGAACGCTGTGCAGTATCCTCGCCTCTGGTCATCTCAGTGTTAGAAAATGTCACTGAATTATATTGCAGATACTCAGGGCAGGAGACTTGCTGCCCAAGTCTGTCCTTTATCCCTCCCCTATTTCCAAGTTGAAGGTCAGCATTAGTCTCATTGGCTGTGGCTGTCAGTCCAGGTGGCCATGAAGAATATCTGCTCCATCTGTAGCCTTGGTCTCTGTGGTGACTGTTTTTTCGTCCTCACCCATTATATTGATTTGCAAGAAGGTATCTTCAGACACAAAGAGTAGCTACATCAGCACCTCTTTGTATAAAGAAGTTCAGGAAGTTATAAAATATATATGCACATTAAAATTGGCACATGGTTCTCCATGAGCTCACCTCATGTCAGAATCAGCAGCAAGTCAAATACCTAATACCAACCCCAGCTGCTTTATAAGAAGGCCTTAGTAATCATATAGTACGACCTAGTAATCATCTAGAAATCATCCACTATGACGGTTGGAATAATTTGTAATCTATTTTCACACACTGCTGAGTCATATACAGTACCCATTTTTCTATTATTTTAGAGGACTTAGCAAACATGGTTTCTCATCAGCATCTTTTCTGAGGTTTTGAATGAATTTGCAAAATCTCAGGGACGAAATTTCAGAAGACTTGAATCATTTAAGGAATCACGCAGAGCAATGCCATATAAAGTCATAGAATAGACAGTCACTAAACCACCAGTTGCTTTAATTCTGAGGGTGGAAACTGTAGTGACTCATTCAGACCATAGGGGTTCCAGCGTCTGATAGTCACCATATGCACTCAGAGTTGAAATTGGCAACCTGTTGTCAGAGATGAAGAGTGGGAATAAGAAGGAAAGAGGAGCTCTGGGCTGAAATTGAAGTCAAGGAGGAGCTCAAGGACATAATAAGCTATCAATGGCACCACTAAACCCAGAGACCCTGGACCTGTGTTCAGACTGGATCAGAAACTACCATTTGTAAAATGTTCTCCTTTTCCATGTGTTTTTCATTTTTCCTTAGTTCTGTGTAAAAATATGATGGCAAAAAAAGCTTCAGAATTGTAGATGTTAACATAAATTATAAATTAGAAGGTGATTCTCCACCTTCCAGGATTATTAGTTCCACAAATGAAAAAGTCATGGCATTTTAAAAATAACTAGTCTCTTATACAACTAAAATATTCCATTTTGTGTCAGACAGGATCCTAACAGGAAGCACCACACTCAAACCAGGATTAATTTATTATACAAAATCACTGCAGCTCTAGGATAGTTCATCTTAACTGAAGTCTTAACCTAGAATATAGTCAATGTTGTGCTAGATACTAGGGAAACTTCAGCTATATAACACATTCCTCTCTTTCAGAAGCTTAAAGTTTAACCAAGCTTAAGATTTTGTTATAAAGACAAGACCTATGCATATGAAGTGGCAACAAACATTAAAAACAAAATTTGTTCTAGTTTTTTGGTGTGTATTCTGCACATATTTTAGAATACTGCAGGGCAATGATGGCTGAAATGGTCTAAGGAGACTTCATGAAAAAATACAGTAGAAAACAGAATCAGACAGCTTCTCCAGGTGAAGAAAAAGAATGGAATATATACAAACTAGCAGTAGATATTGAGGGGCCCTCCCTGATGGCACAAGGGGTTAAGTCTCAGCACTATGAAGCAATCCACAACCACGGCAACACAAGTTTGATCCCCAGGTCAGAGAGGGGACCCACATGGCACAGCAAACCTCTCTTCTCTCCCACTGCTTCCCCACAGCAGTATATTTCAGTCAATCTGACTGTTCTGTTCCCAGCTCTGTCTCTGGGCATCTCACCTCTCTGCACCTCTGGCCTGTACCCCAGTTCTTATATGCATAATAAACAAATCTTAAAAAAAGAAAGGAATAAGTATTGACACTAAAAGATGGTGTGCAGACTGAAACAGTAACTTCCAGAATACAAGGCAGATCCTTAATATGTGTATCTCTTTTTAAATGATGGACCATATTTTATTTATTTTTTTAAATTTTATTATATTTAATTGCATTTGACATCGTTTGTTTTCCCCAGTGGGTTCCCACCACCATTTCACCCGTGCACCGTCACCTCAGTCCCTTGTGCTC
>JAGFMF010011688.1:1064705-1108138 GCA_019455555.1 Galemys pyrenaicus
TTTTCTCCCTTTTTATTTTTTGTTTTGATTGTAGTTTGTTTGTTTGTTTTTTCACATTCCTCCTAAAAGCGAGGTCATCCGATATTTTTCTTTTGCCTTCTTACTTGTTTCACTGAGTATAATTCCTTCTAGTTCCATCCATGGTTCTTCAAATGTCCCTAGTTTCTTATTCTTGATTGCTGAGTAGTATTCCATTGTGTATATGTACCACATCTTCTTGATCCAGTCCTCTACTTTTGGGCATTTGGGCTGTTTCCAGGGATGGACCATATTTTAAATTTAAGCTATATTTTATATCTTGAGATGAAAACCTCTTCCATTTCTGCTCACTGACATAGACCTCCTTCCAACAGTTCTGAAGACAGACGGATAAAGATAGAAATTTAGAAAGAAGTTGACTGCTACTGGTAATAAGGAGGATAAGACTTCAGATATTGAAGAAACAGATGCATAAAAACAGCCTCAGTCTTCACTAGTAACATTATTGTCTTTGCTTTTTCCACTAGCTACCAAATCAGCCCTGATGGCAGTTCACAGAAAGCTTCCTGATGACAATTCACAAAGATTAACTTTAGAGATTTTTTGATTGATTAGACAGTAGATTTGAAAATCCATACAATTGTTTTCCCATTATCTATGACATCAATTTAATACTTGTTTACATTTGTCCTAATCAAATGCCATTCTCTACTAGCTGGCATGAGTCCTTGTTGACCAAGGAATTAAAAAAAAATCACATCATCAAAGTTGTCCCATTAAAAACATCCCTCCAATGCTTCCCTGCCATCAGTGCTCAAGCTAAAAAATAGAACATTTTGACCTCAAAATCATGATATGCAAACAAAACAATATGCAGACAAATGGTAGATTGAGAATATAACTTAGTCACTTTCCTAACTTCTACTCAAACATCAATTTTTTAAGTGGCCATGCCCTTTCCAGTAAGGGCAAGGATGACCTAGAACACACTACGTGATATTCCCAATCACTGATCTCACCAAAAGGGAGTAGGTGGGAACACCACAAAATGCTTAAAGGCGCATCTAATCCTAAAGGCATTTAGTCCTCCCCCAAACAAAAGTTCACATGACTCACGGAGTAAATATCAAAATCCATCTTCCTTTCCAAGCAGATGTAGAAAAATGGTTGGAACTAAGGACCCAGATAGGATAGGATAGAAACATTGATATTTTATGTTAGAAGGTGAAATCTTGAATATTGGTGAACTCATGGACTTTTCTTTAAGGTGATAGTATGATTAAGATTAGATTATATTCAGGGCTCTTTGTAAAACTTTCCCCACCCCCTTACTGCTTCTTATTTTCCAGTGACTCACTGTCAACCTGCTTTAAGTGTAAATTCAGTTCAAATAACACACACTGTAGTTGCACAATTACTACAAAATTTTTCATAGTATTTTCACTTTACATGGTAAAAAAATTAAGGGGCAAAAAACCAAATGTTCAGAAAGCAGCAAAGTACCCATTCACCTTACTATTGTGTGGTATATATATATATCCTTCCAGATGGCTATGCATGTTTGGGAGGGTGTTCAGATAGCTTTGCCTGAGTTGGTACTGTAAACTCCTGGCTTACTCATCCTGTTCCAGCTTCTTTCCCACCCCTGTGGCCAACACTGGTAGTAAAACAGCAGGCACAGCTCCCATCAGCAGGTAGGGTTTGGAGCTCATCTTATCACTGGCCAGATAAGCCTTGAACTCCTGTGAGTACTGGGAGCTGTCACTTTCCCAGACTACACTGAGTTTGTGTGATCCGTAAAACTGAGTATGGACTTCTTCCATTTCATAATTTATTTTTTAGAATAAAAAATTTTATATACTTGGCAATTTATAATTTATGAAATGGAAAAATTTCATAATTTATAAAAAAAAATTTGCCTTTTTCTCCCCATCAAACCTGACACTCTGTTCCAATCAAGCTCCTCAGCTGGGGCCTAACATTTAACTTCACTTTTGCCTGTGACCCTCTTTCCTGACCCTTTGGCTGCTATGTTCACTTAATCATGAGCTTTCCCGGATATTTCATCCATAGCAACCCACCCATCAGATAGAATTTCCCTTGTCTGCTGAAGCCACCAGCTTCTTTGACACTGGATTTGGTTACATTCATCAGGAATCAACCTTCGGATGGTTTTCCATGACTTTGGTTCACCCTGGTTTTAGTGGCCTCTTTTCCCCACCACCCTACTGTAAATGACCCAGTGTCTAGGTCACTGAATATTAATTTGCGTGTTTATTTTCCAACAAGTATTTTGAGTCACTTGTTTTCCTCTTTTACTTAAAATTGGCCACACTTTACTGAACACTGGGTTATTTAAACTGCAGTAGTGGCATCAATGACAATACTTTAATTAATTGCTTAGCAATGTTGTTTGAAAGCAATGAAAATTTACATTTACACCCACACTTTCCTGCTCATGGTTCTGAAACACCTGACAGGAATTAGCTCTCACATCATAGCCTTTTCATCCTTGTCAGCAGGAACAGCAGGAAGGAAAAAGAAAAGAATAGAAAAATTACCAAAGGTAATTTACCCATATCTTGTGTTCCTTTTTCAGGGTGAAGAGGGCAAATGAGTTGTATCCTTTCATTCACTATCATTAAGATGTCTACTTTATTTTTATGGCTTTTATTTGGATCTAAACAAGTTTGCTTGTTGCTCTCCTTGCATTTATACATCAGTTGGCAATCCACTGTGATAACAGAATGGGCAAGTTTGTGTGCTATTTTGCCCAGTGGAGGATTATTTTTAAAAGCACACTCTCCTAATAGAAAAAAATTGAACAAGCTCAAGTGGTAGACTTGTCTTTCAAGAAGGTAAATCATCAGGAAGCTGTTTTGTGGCATGCTGAGCCATCATTCCCCAATGTCATATTTTTCCTCAAAGAGCTATTATAACACTATTTTTTGAGGTTCTTTAGCTAATGAGCATATTGTATTGGTGGCAGTGAAGGAACTGCAAACTTTGTCTCAATTGTATCTGTCAGTTCCACATTGAAAGGAAGCCATCTAACAAGCTAAAGACAAAATCCTTCTGGTGTCCATACAGGATGGACACCTGCATGTAAACTGAGAAAAAGAAATTGAACTTTAAAAGTTTTTTGCTGGATTTTTGCTGCCATGCCCAATAATTATATGAAAGAAGAAAATTCAGAAGCCATAATGGTTAAAAATAAATGTTAGTCACTCATCAATCAAAGCTAATTGTTCAAAAGCATTTATGCCCATTTTCTGAACTATTGAGTTTTTTTTTAATACTTGCCAGTTCCTAAATGTAAAAAGAATACATAGCAACCAATCCATGTGAACTGAGCATTGTTATCAATTTCCATCTTTCCATCAGTTTACAGTAGTATTGAATTCCTAGCATGGGAGTTGGGGTAGGGAGACAGTTTTATGCTAAAGCAGGAACTGCAAACCTATCTCTCTAGGGTGAAGCAGGGAGGTGAATGGATGAACGAGCCCAGTAGGGAAGCTGGTGACCAGGAGGGCACACGCCTCCCCCATTCATCTGACAGATCAGTGCTGCTGAGCCCCAGCCTAGCAGGGCCAGTTGGGATGCCAGCCCATAGACACTTGAGGCCTTGCGAGAGAGGTGGAAATCTCTGTATTTATGAAAATTTTCCCGATTTTGTAAATGTTGGCAACTGAGTTAAAGGTTTTCAAACTCCTAGTAGGCCCAAGAATACACAGGTGCAGGCCAGATGCAGCCCTCAGGCGTGTAGTTTGTGAGCTGCGTACTAGAGCAGGAGAGGGAGCAGGAAGAGGCATGTGGTAGCTGGGCAAGGCTCTCAGAGGTGATCTGCATTCCACAGTTTGTCATCCACTAGGATGAAACACAGGGAAGCAAAGATACATTTTGATCAGGTCAAAACTGGTCAAAATAGGCACAGACCTTCGTTTAATTTTATATATAAGTATTATACATGCAAACACACATACACTATATACGCACATATAGTTTTAAATATTTAATATTTTGAAATTTAATATATATTTACACATATACATACATATGTATAAGCATATATGTTTACATTCATTGAAATGATCTATTCGTATGTACAATATCACTCTCAGTATCTTGCACATAGAAAGAAGCCATTAAATGTCTGTTCAAAGTATACTTATTGAGCGCTTACATAGTCACATAGTCTAAAAACTGTTCTAGAACTCTGACATGAGTTAGTGAACAAAGCAAGCAAAGATTTCAGTCCTTGTTAGGGTAGAGTTACACTGGTGTAAGTCAGATAATCAATAATGAATATAACCAATAGGTACATTTTATTTTGTTGTAGGAGGTAGGAAGTTCTACAAAAAGAAAAACAAGGCAGGGTAAAAGGGACTGGGGCTTATCGATTTCAAAATTAAATTGGGTAAATATTTCTATTCTAAAAAATAAAATGGATGAATTATTATATTAGTCTATTGGTGAAGCAGGATAGGAGGCATCCATCAAATCTATGAATAATTCCAGAAGTTTGTTTTAGTAATTATGTCTGATTCTTTCTCCAAACATATTTTTTTTTGCCAAGGAGTATTTAAAATTGTAAGGTGGATTTCTAATTTCACATAATTATTATTTGGTACTCATTTACCTGCTAGTCATTTGTTTATTCATGCAACTATTCTTTCATGAGCACATGCTATATGCAAAGCCCAAGTCAGGTGTCGTACACAGAAAGGAGCCAAGACATGCACAGTAAGATAAGATTTTGGTAACACAATCTCAGGAACAAAAACTTCTGTATAGAAATGTTGGCTTTTTGTTCTTCCCAACACCTCAAGAATAGTTCTATCTTCAAGGAGACCATAACCACGTCTATCCACCTGCAGAGAAGTGGAAACCTCCTGTGTAATTCACACCATCGCTATTGCTTCCCTTCTCTAGTAAGGCATAATACCATGCTAAGAGTTAAATCAACGTGGGCTCCCAGTGTGATCTCAGGAAATAATCTCTGTGATTCTCCCTCATAATGATAAAATTGAATTTTCAAGTATGCTTTATACTCTCTCTGGAATGATAAGAGAGTACGTGATGTTAGCAACAGGGCAGTGAACAGACCACTGGTTTTGGAAACTAGTAATTATGCCTAATTCTTTCTCCAAAAATATTTTTTTGCCAACTATCTATCTAAAATTGTAAAGTAGATTACTAATTTCACGTAATTATTTTTATTATTTTGGTACTCATATACATGCTGCCTCTGATCAGTTGTAAGAATTAGTCCTCTCAACTACAAAATGAGGTAGAGACTTATATCACATTTCACAAAATTCTCATAAGAATCAAACAAGTTACTATATAGAAGATCCCCCCTTCTGTAAACTATAAAATACTAATAGTAAAAAAAGCTAACACCAAGCTCTTGCAACATCAAGTTTGGTTCCATTCTATGTATGTTAACTCACCTAATGCTCACAACAGTTTATGAGATAGGTGGTATTCTTTTCATCATATTCTAGATGAGAAAACTCAGACACAGAAAGTTTAGTGAGTTGCCTAAGATCACATAACAATCCAGTGACACAGTCAAGAATCTGCCCAATGAAATACTGAGCTATACAGACAATGAACTCTTGCCACTAAAAAGAGAATGGACAGAATTAAAGGGGATTATGCTAAGTTAATTAAGTCTAAAGGATAAAAACAAATAAATACGGATGATTTCACTTATGTGGATTATAGAGGAACAAAATAAAGGAACTGACAAAACTAAGCAAAAACAAACCTTAGAAATATGACTGGAGAATTGAAACTACTAGAGGGGAAGGGAGGATTGGAATAGGAGAAAAGTAGAAGGTAGGCATAATATAAGACAAAGGGATATAGATGGGTGGGTGGAATGTGCTAATGCACATCTGAGAATATATGAAACTATTCCTATGAATCAGTTCTAAGATATAGCCCTCCCAATTACAAAATAAGGTAATTAGTGATGTAAACCAGTGTTATCTCAAAAAATAACATAAAGAAAATCTAAGACTCTAGCAAATACTACTAGAAATAATAAATGAATACAGTGATATTACAGGATATAAAATCAATGAACAAAAATATTTTGTGTTTCTATATACAGTGAGTTAGAATAAAGAGAAATTAAGAAAACAATTCCATCTGTAATTTCACTAAGATGAAATTCCTGAGAATAAATTTAACATAGAAAGCAAAGCTATAAGACACTGTCAAAGGAAATAAAAGACACTGAAATTTAAGGTAGCCATTGGAACCTTGGAGATGGAAAGCAATTTATAAATTTTATTGCAATACTTATCAAAACTCCAATGACATTATTCAAGGAACTAGAAGAAAAAAAGTCTAAAATTTGTTTGGAATCACAAAAGATTCCAAATAGTCAAAGCAGTCCTAGGAGAAAAGAAGAAAAATGGAGGTATCATACTCCCTAATTTTGAATTATATTACACAATGATAGTAATCAAAACAGTGTGGCATTAGAAGAAAAACAAACCAATGGAAAAAATGAAGAGCCCATAAATAAACCACACATATGTGGAAAATTAATATTTCTCCATATAATAGAAAAAGAAAAGCTTGTTTATAAAATGATGTTGGGAAACTTGGAAAGCCACGTGTAAATTTAAAAAAAAAAAGGGGGCCTCCCTGGTGGCGCAGTGGGTTAAGCAACGCACTATGAAGCAAACCGTAGCCACTGCAGCATGGGTTCGATCTCTGCTGCCGGCCAGGGGGGGGACCCACATGGTGCAGCAGACCTCTCCTGCTGTGCCCGCTGCTCCCCTCAGCAGTGTACTTCCGTTGATCTGCCTGTTCTGCTCCCCGCTCTGTCTGTGGTGAATCCTCTCATCCCCCACACCTCTGGCCTGTACCCCAGTGCTTGTATGCATAAATAAATAAATCTAAAAAAAAAATTAAAAAAATTTAAAAAAAGGCTGCATCTATCCCTGAAGGCATTTGTTTCTATCTGGTACAAACCCACAAGAATCAGGTGAACTATGTAAGTGAGGATATTTGTGCTATTAAACCAATGTAGTTTAACTATTTCATTGAAAATCTTAGTAAGTCTTCATCTACTTTTCCATTCTTGAAACTTCATTTTATATCCAACTCTTATCCTCAAAAAAGAATCTCTAAATTCTCAACAGATCAATAGCTTCTGAGGACCCTCACATAAATCACAAAGAAATATTTTCTTCTATCTAAACCTGAGTCCTTAATCAAAGTAATTACATTACCCTTTTCAAGTATTGTTTTGATTTGCCCCAAATATTCTGAATTAACGTTGAGTACTGTGATTACCTTAGATGAGAAGCAAAAAAAAAGAATTGATCATACCTACTGTCTACTCCTGTTTCAAATTACTCGATCCCTCAAGTCAAGGAAGAGTAATAGGGAATGCTGCTTTAATCTAATATTTCAGAATATTTAATATTCAAAGAAGGAATCCCTATCACCAAAAGGCAACTGCTCTGACTTCACTTTACTAAATACAAGAAAAGGTGAAAATGGAAAAGTACTTGATATTGACCTTTGCCAATAGTATGTCCATCTGAAAAACTTTAGGCCTACATTTCCTTTTTATCTTGATTCCTACCTTTCACTATTTGCAAGTTGTGTGCTCTATAATAGTACAAAGGGCTGCATCCTTTCTTTGGTAGCACATAGAAAATGATGAAGTCTGTCATCGCAGGTAATATCCTGATTATTTCTGAAATCAGATATACAAGAAATCTTTAAAAGCAAGCTAATAAGCTTGTTATTTCATCTTAAAAATTGACATGATTTAAAATGACTAATTATGATGCTAATTATGAAGAGACTAATAGATTCGTCTCTTCATGGTTTATTGCTTAGTCTGTCATTTTTCATTTGCATTTGCTTCACCAAGCTGAATATGCTGTTTCCTTTGTATAGCCTTATTGCTGGGACTGACTTCCAGTTATTAAATAACCCTATAATTGCAAGAATATCTTAATGACTACAAACTAGAAAGAGCTGTTAATCAGAATTTAAAAAGTGCTGTAAAAGAACAGGGAGAGGTTGATCAAAGGTATAAACTTTCAGCTGAATAAGGTGTGAAGATCTAGTATATAATCAACTATAGTTGATTACATTTAATTGTATAAATGAAATTTGCTAAGAGAATAAAACTGATGTGTTCTTACCCCAAAAAATGTGGGGGTTAAATATGAAGTGATTGGTGTTTTAATTACCTGGGGCAGGGAGAGTTTTTTTACAACATATAGCAAAAAAGAAAGTGTGCTTATAGAAAGGTTGAATAGCTGAGTGAAAAATAAAACTGTAAATGGAAGAAAATACTAGCAATTAATGAACATTGTCTGCAAAACATTAGAATTAAAGAACCTAATACAAGTGTGGGTAAACACTTGAATAGATATTGCAAAGACAGAATATCCAAATGATAATAAATGAAAAGGTACTCAATCTCATTAATTATCAGAGAAATATAAAGTAAAACTATAATGAGATATGACTAGAAATATACAAGAATGACTAAAATAACAAGGGTAATAAGTGTTGGTGAAAAGGAAGTCAAAGAAATGCTCATATACTATTGATGAGAATGTTAATTGGTTGGAAAACTGGCAACATCTATTAAATCTGAACATAAGTATCCCTTACCATTAACAGAAATGTGTACCTCTATTCACCAAAGACAGTGGTAGAATGTTTGTAGGAAATCTTTTCATGATGGCCCCAAACTGGAAACTACCAAAATGCCCCAGAAAAATAAGCAAACTGTGTTATATTCTATGCAATAAATACTACACAGCCATAAGAAGTAACACTGTGTATAATACACAGAATAAAAGGTGTGTAAGTGTTATAACTTCATGAACATAGTGGTGAATAAAACATACCAGATACACAAGAGCATGATTCCAGTTACAAAAAGCCTATGGTCTATGATCCCATATACTATATGAACGAAGGTAAGCCTGGCAAGATGGTTACTCTTGGAAGTGAGAAAATGGGCACATGAGAGGACATCTATGTCCTGGTAATACGTTGACTTTTCACCTGTGTGTCTCCTACAAAAGGGGTTCATTTTCTGGGTGAAACTAATAAGTTGTATACTCTAACAAGATTGCTTCTCTATATTTATACCACTCTTCAAAAAAGTAACAAAGAATAATTGGGCATGAAGTACTTGCACTTTCATGAAAATATTTCTAGTTCACAGAAACCATTGTGCTTTTTAATAGATGAAACATACATTTGTTTTTTTTAATTCTCTGTTATCAAGGAAATATATTCTTTAAAATAGTTTCTTCTACTACCTAAACAAAAGAAACAAGCACCAAAAATTTAGACTATTTTTCTTGAAGAGGTACTATAATTCCTTATTAAATAATATAAACCAATAATTTGCACCAATAATTTTAATGTTTTGGCATAGCTGATGCTTTATGTTTAGTAAATGCTTTCTACTTTTACACATGGTATCTCTCCCCTGAGCCTCATATCTTACTTATAGTCAGTATTATTCTTGTTATTCCTATTTTGTGGGTAAGGAAAAAGAAGCAAAGAGAGGCTCAATGTATCCATGATCACAAAAATAACATCCCAGATTAAATCTTGACAGAGGATTCATTAATTATGCCACTGTTCAGCAAATAGTCTTGTTCTAATCCCTCTGTACTCCTAATAATCTGCCTATAGTAACATTATCCCCCTCATAAAATTAGTTTTGTTCTCCTCCATCCAGCATCAGCTGAAAGTTCTTTTAGTGCAACATAGCATAAAAGATTAATTGGATATTTTTTCGTTTAAAAATGTTTTTATGATTGATGTCAACTTCTTTGTTTTTAATCTGCTAAAACCTGTCTGAAGCTCTTTGATGTGCTTAATACAAGTCACTTATGGTTGCTTATCTTTGTTCCCAGGTAATTAAAACAGCACTGTGAAACCTAAATCACCTCTCACTTGGGCTTGGTGCATTCATCTTGAGAGCCAGAGAGGTAAGAAATAGCAGCATGATAGCTGTAGCTCTATATACCACAAAGTAATAATTTTTGACTTTTCTGTTTGATAAAACTTGAAAGTACAAGAACCCAAACTTATGTTCAGGGCCTGCTCCAAATATTCACAAGGGACTGTGGTGTGATGAGTCCTCCTATTGCTGCATCTCCCTAGCCCACACCTCTATCCTCTTCCACTTTTAAGAACTCAAGTAACTGGGTTGAGCACAGCTGGATAGGCTAGGATAATTTCCCCATCTCAAGGTCTATACCTTTATGTACACCTCAAAGTTTCATGTGCAATGTAAGAAAACAAATTTCAGGGATTAGGAAGTAGACAAATTTGGAAAGCCATTATTCTGCCTCCTATGCAAGTCTTAGATGCCCCTGACTGACAGTAATTCCCTCTATTGAAGAGAATATGCTTACCAAAGGATTTCAGATGATTATAATTTGCTAACTGATTAAATAATTTTACAGACTTAAATTGGAAGGTGTTCTTTAAATCATTCATCTGTTCTGTTCCCATCTACTACTAATAGAGTCTATGTGGAGAGATTAGAGGAATAAATAAGTATTTATGACTGATTTATGTCCACCCTCCAATTCAAATGTTGAAGCTGTTAACCCCTCATAAGATGGTATTTGGAGTTGGAGCCTTTGAGAGGCAATTAGGTTTAGATGAAGTCATGATAGGATTACTGTTCTTGTACAGAGACCTTACTACCTATTTCCACCAAGTGAGGACAGAGAAATGGTGCCTGTCTGCAAGCCAAGAAGAGGGGTCTCATCAGAACTCTGCCTTGTCAGTCAGCACCCTGCTTTCAGACTTTCAGTCTCCAAAACCAGGAGAAATAAATTTCTTTTGTTTGAGCTATGAAGTTTATAATAATGTTTTTAATGGCAGCCCACCTGATTAAGAGAGTCAGCAAAAGTTATAAGCAAAAAAGAATTATCTTCCCTATTTGTAGTTGAAAGAAATGTAGTTTCATAATTGAGTTGGCAAAACTTCTTCAAAAAGCAGTAAACTTTAGATTGAAATGTTCTTATTTAATCACTGATTTTATCAGCTAACAGCAGTAATCTTACCCAAGTATATTGAAATTTTCTAAACTATAATTGTAATGATTTGATACCAAAATATTATTTGTACTAATAAGTTCCTCTATGATTATAGATAAGATCTCTATCAACTAACTGCAATAATGTCAGAGTAATTTCTGCATGTGAAACTTAAAACTATACAAAATTTGAACCAATCATTAAGCTATAACATGCATTTCCAATGCTCCAGTGCAGAGAAAGCAATTGTCACAATTTAGATGCAAAAAAAGCCATTGAGAATTGTTAATGAACTGATATATATATGTTTCAGATTTTGAAATTTTAAAATATTGCCTATATATTTGCTTTTTAAGATTAGATAAACTGTGTAGCATAGTAGCAGCATAAAAAGAGATTAAACGCTAAGATAAAGATACAAATTTTAATGGGCAGTCACAATATGGTATGATATTAAGGACACAGAAAGATCCTTTTGGTAGATAATTTCCAAAGATAGTTACCATAAATTTCTTTTCTCCCTCTACAAACATACCACTCCTTTAACTGAGATGTAGAGTTTATTTTTTTTTTCTCCTCTCAAATCTAGACAAATCTGAAACTACTTTGACTTAAAGAATATAGAACTAATATTTTGGTACATCTGACCCCAGACCTTGAGACGACTGAGAGCTTTTACTTCCTTCCTCTAAGAATGCTCTCTCTTGGAGTTCATCACCAATCAGTGAGGAAGTCCAAGCAGCTGCATTCAGAGACCACATAGAGGGGAACGAGGGCCCCTGGCCAAACGCTCCAAGTGAACTCACATCTGGCAGCCAAAAACTACATCCAGCCATATGTCTGAGTCCATTTGGACCTACATGTTATCCTAGTACCCCAGCTAGCGTTCCATGAAGCAAAAGAATTTCACATTCAACCGGATTAGGGAAACTGGATAATAAGAGCAAGGTAAGAAGGAAGGTGAGTGCTGTAATGTCAAATAAATAACCAGGGGAGACTTCTTGAGAATGTAACAAATTCTCATATTGCTATCTGAAGGAAGAGTGACCCAGACAGAGCACATGGCCATGATCAGGCTCTAATGCATGAATGCCTGGTATGTTTGCAAAAAAAAAAAATTAATATTATTGCAACAGGTAATAAAGGGGAAGAGGTAGGAAAAGAGGCCTAAAAGGTAACATAAGTCAATAATTGTGGGTCTGTAGCAGGTTGACTAGTGTCCCCCCAAAATATATTCCCTGAAAAAAGGGTCAGAAAAAAAGACAAAAACTAGTAGGAAAATTATATATCCAAGACCTACAGGGAAGGAGTGGGGGAAGAAGGATCACAACAAGAGAGGGAAGGGCACAAGGGACTGTGGTAATGGTCTACCGGTGATGTGGTGGTGATAGATTAATGGGGACTATGCCTGAGGGGCGAAATCAAATATTGCACAAAATGAACATGTAAGAATATAAAAGTTAGAAAAATTATACACACACAAAGAACGTATATATATATATATATTCCCATATCCTAACCTCTAGACACTGTAAATGTGACATTGTTTGTAAAAAGAGTCTTTACCAATGTTAATAAGTTTTTATCTCAAGATGAGATCACCCTGGATTATCGGGTAAGCTTAAATATAGTAAGAAGTGTTCTTGTAAGATAAAGGAAAACAAGGCATGTGAAGATGGAGACAGAGATTAGACTGATGCAGTTAGAAGCCAAGGAACAAATAAAGCCACAAGAAGCTGGAAGAAATGAGAGAGGAATTCCTCCTGGAGCTTTCATAGAGAGAATCCTAACACCTTAATTTCATACTTCTTGCCTTCTTTTAAGCTGCCAATCTTGTGGTACCTTGTTACAGTAGCCCTCAGAACTTAACACAATCTTTCTAAGACAGCAGAAGGATGTTACTTTAAGTGGACAGAAATGGGAGCAGAGTTAGAGGAGAGAAGCAACATGATCTAATTTATAGTTTTAAAAGGTGTTGGACAACTAGTCTGAAAAGAAATTATAAGGGCCCAAAAGAAGAAGTTAAACTGGTTGGGAGTCTAATATAAGCAAGAGAAAAAGATAACACAAGCCAGTATTGTGACAATGTTGGGAGCAAGGAGTGGCTCAATTCTGGAAATATTTTCCAGGTAGAGAGAACAGAATTTCTTGATAGATTGAACCTAAAGTATGAATCAAAGTAGAGAGCCAAGGCTGACTACAAAATTTAGATGTAAGAAAATGAAAAAATGGAGTTGTTATTCACTGAAATGGGTAAGGTTAATGGTAGAACAGATTTAGAAGAAGAAATCCATTTGGGGCATATTGAATTTGAGGTTTCAACTAAATATCCAAGGAGAGATGACAGGCACACAGTTATATATAAAAATCTGAAATTCAAGAGAGAGTATAAGCTGGGGATATTAATTAGGGTATGTTAGCATACAGATGATCATCAAAACCATGAAATTTGGTGAGATAAATAAGAGAGTAAATATAAAGAAGAGAAGACTAAGAACAGAACTTAGAGTGTTAGTATAAGGAAGAAGGGGGAAGAAATAAGCAAAGGAAACCAAGGAATAACTGAAAATATAGGAACAAATTTTTAAAAACTGTAAGTAAGTGAAGGAAGTAGGTCAAAGACAAAGGACTGATTAACCCATGTCAAATACATCATTAGGACAAGTAAGGTGAGGATTGTGAATTGTTCAGTGGATTTGGCAACAAGAAGTGACTTACCCAGCTGCAGTCCTGGTGATTAAGCCTGACTGAAGTGGGCTAAAGTATAATTAGAAGGAGGATCTGGAGACAGTAAGCCTGGAAAAGTCTTAGGAGAATTTATCACAAAAGAGAGCAAAGAAATGAGATGGCAGCTGACAAGGAGTAGTGAGGGACCTATTGTTTGAAGACCAAGAGGCTCAAAAGAAGGATTTCTGATATTAAAAGGATAATCAAGCATGTATACCTGCTAATGGAGCTGGGGGAGGGGGTGATCCGGGAGAGGTGGGAGCGTGGTCTGGGGGGGTGGGGAGATTGCAGAAGGAGAGGAGGGAGAATTACTGGAGGAACTACCAATGGAATGATATCTAGGGCAAGAGTTAAGGGATTGGCACAAAGTTCCCCTATAAGACAGATGGGAAGGCACAGGATGTGGATGCTGGTGAGCACATTAGCAGGGGGAGGGTAATCTGGGGCATTCTCTTCTGTTGACCTCAGTACGCTCTGGAGCAGGAAGTAATGTCACCAGCTGACAGTTAAGATGGATGATGAGATGATGGAGGCTAGATCATAGGGGAAGAAAGTAAGAAATAAATGTGCAGGAGAATGAGAGAGTAAATAACTGGGAAAGTATAGAAAGATTGCCCAGCAGCATTGAAGACACATTTGATGTTTCTGGTGATAAATTTAAGTTTGATACTGTGCAAGTGTTGGCATAGTTGAGTGTTTCTTCCAACCAAATCCAGATGCACAAAGGTAGGCACAGAATAGGCTGACTCTTAAATTTAACCAGGTGCCGGGTTTTGTAGAAAAGTTCTAAACAAGAAAGATGAAAGACAGTCCTGCTGTGCACAAGGGAGTGACATGATTGTTGACCCTGGAGTTTAGGCTGGTAGGGAAGAGAGAGAGGATATTAAGGGGCAAAGGCTAGGGAACTGTCGTGCAATTTATTGACAGAAGTCCAGGGGGTGGAAGGAGTCAAGGATTAGTAGAAGTAGCAGAGACAGTCAGCTAGAAATGAGAAGAAACCCAAAAGATACTAAAATGCTGGTCTTCAGTCATCTTACGAGAGAATTTTCAAGACAGACCAAAAACTTCCTTATCCATTATTTCTTACGCTAAAAATTCCTTATCTTAAACTTATTTGTTTATAGAAAATCAGGACAACTAGATTTTTTTTTCAAGCTCATTTCCAACTATCCCACCTCCAAAGGTGATTGCTCTATGATGTATATAGGCATGCCTCATCCCCAAATCAACAACTCTCTTCTTTAACCCTCCTTCAATTGTGTCATCCTTATTTTCATTCTCCTATTCTTCCTTATCACTCATCTCTCTTAAAATTCAAATATAATGTTTAAATCAAAATACAACATAAAAACCTCAACGATGCCAAGAAAAGTGAGAGGATTATCTTGTGATCTTTGTATATCATTTACTTTCCCCAGATCATGTCACTATTAGGTTCAGTGTTTTCAGGAAGTAGACGCCCACCTTTTATTTGAGTCAGAGCCAAGTGTAAAACATAGTCTCACTGAGCCATCTTGCACCTGGAGATATCTCTTGGGGGAGATACGCAAAAATAAACAGCAACCCCAGGCAACTAAGCCTCATTATATTTTTATTAACACAGTAACTCTTTTACCCAAGCAATAGCCCAAACTGGATAATTACCTCCCACGATGCTTTCTCCTAGGCTTTGGAGCTAAACACCAGGCTCTTTCTCAATTAGGGTTCTGAGCTTTGAGTCAAGTTCCTTATGTACTGTAATCCAGCTGCTACACAACTACCCAGATGTTGCATAAAGCTCTTCCTAAATATAGTTCTTTATGCACATTCAGAATCACCAGGAAAAAAATAACATTAGGATAAATTTTATTGATAAAAATCAGTATCTACCTCTTAAAAGTTCTTTTTAAAAAGTATAGAAATAAGTCAAATAAGCACAATTTTATTCTGTTAAATTTCAAACTACAGACCTGAGTAGGAGGAAAAAAATCATCAGTTAATAAAACCTCATCCAAGTTCATTAAGCAACACCTTTATCCAATAACATCTAATTACTGAATAAAAGTAATTTAATTATAAAATATAAGAATGAAATAGGTATGTTGCGGGGGCAGGGAGGAAATCTGCTTGTATTTTGCATTTAAATGTTTTAGTATTTAAATGGGAACCAAAAAAAGCAGAAATATTCTGAAGTAAAAACAGAACTGGAATTTTCATTTCCCATCCACATCATAAATGAGATCATTCCCAGCAGTGACTCCTTACACACCACTTTGAAATGAATATACTAGACTGAATCTGTGGCCCTGACCTGAAGCCCTGAAAATCTATCCTATACTGACTTCCAAATAACATGTACGTACACACATACACACACAATGGATTTACAGCTCTACCAGATCACATAACGGCTCAGTTTATAAAATTTATGAATAAACTACTGAAGCAGCATCAAACAGAGTGGCAGAAAATACTATTCCTTTTACATTACTTTGGAAATAAACATTAATTGGGAAGGGTAATAGCATGCTTTAACAACATCAAAAATAATATGTAAGAATTCAGAATCCTTTGGCACACATATCCATGTCCCCAGAAGGATTTAAATCTAAATCCAATTCTTTAAATCTGGTTCCAGAGGCCACTCAAGACCCCCATAGGGCTTCTGTCCAAGCATACAGTTCATGCTTTGAGCAAATTACCAGCCTCCTCTAGCTGTTCCTTATTGACCTTCCACTTGCAGGACATGTAGCATCAACACACTCTATTATATGCATTATTGTAGCACTTTCTTTCCTTAGGAAAGAGCACCAACTTGGAGAGAAATGAACAGATGGGGAGGTGGTCTGGGATAAAGGTGTATGGTACTGCTGTGCAAGTGAAAATAACAAAGGGAAGTCACAACTGAAAGGAAAACTAAAGCATAACTGGTCGTTTCGGCACAATGAGTAGGGGCAAGACTTCCACGGATGGGTGAACCATGGAGAGGAGTATGCCCACAGCCAATCTGCCTCCCTGGCCCTGGGTGAACCCTGGTCACTGGTGCCTGTTAGAACAGCTTGTCTCTGGGCTCCCCAGTAGTGGCCAGCCTGAAGCCACTGCCCTGAGCGCAGCTGGAGCTCCACATATCCTGTCATCATTCACACACAAAGTCCTCCAAAGTTTGAAAGAGAAGAAATATTAGCAGATATTTATACCACTTGCAGGATGTTTCCTTTGCCTTCAGAATAGTGTAGAAATAAAATATTCAGGATATGCTAAGGGGAGGGACTTGAGAGAATCTGAAGCAATGAGAAGAGCAATCTCCCATTACATGTCATAAGTTGAAGGAAGAGACCGGTGCAAGGACAAGAGAGAAAAAGAAAATAATTGTTAAGAGGAATAAAGTGAATAAAATGAAAGGGATGGAAGGTAGCTTTGGAAATTACTTCTTCAAATCTTTGGTTTCCTTCTGCATTTCCTGTCAGCTGTCTGGCTATCTACCAGGGAAAAGAAAAACCTCCTAATAATGTTCCTGTGGGAAATTGAATTGTAAGTATGAAAAATAACAATGGTCCACAAGCCAGAGAAGGAAATAGTAAAATTCCTAAATGACTAGAGCTGGAAAATCAAGAAGAATATAAACTGTTGTTTGTCTACTTTGCTCTGTAGTAATGCAGAAGACACATCCATCGGCCATGAAGTTCTAGAGATGAACTGATATTCAGTAGCATCACACTGTGGTGAAATTACACCTTTGGTTTTTTGCTAAATCACCAATACTGTGCATTCAGTGAATTGTGAAAGGTAAGATTTTGGGTGTTCCCATCCCAGACTAGACTGAACTCCAGCTCCTCTCTCTCTCTGTGACTCTGGTGAGGGATTCAAACACCTGAAGTTTAAATTTCCTCATCTAGAAAATAGGAACAATAAGGACACTTCTCTCATAAAGTTGAAGGGGTTAAGTGAGTCCATATACTTAATGTTTCTGAAATAGGGCCTGACACATGGTAAGTACACTCTATTTTAGCTAATATTATTATCAATATCATTACATCAAAAACAATTATGCTACTTCCAGATATCAGAGGAATATTTTGTACTTTATAATAAATTTTTATAAATTCTGGGAGAAATTCATTAGATATTTATGATATGACATCAAAGTTGAATGATTTTTTTATCCTTCAGTGCACACATATACATTTACTACATATTGGTTATTACATAGGTATATATTATAAATATATAAAATATGTGGCATATTTTAGTATATTTAATTATTCATAAGTTTTAATTTTGTACTGCTAATCTGTATATTCTAGTGGAGTTGACTAAAAAAAGAGAAATGCAACTGGGTTGAGAAAAGGTAATAAACTATAGTTATAGAGCTGAGGTTAATATAACTCTAGCTTCTTGCTAGTCTATTTTTAAAAATAGAGGACTCAAGACCAGTGGGAGCAAGCTTTGTCTGGCAAACATGAGGCAATCTCACAAGTGAAGGAATGAGTGAATGAGTATTGGTTGTCACAGCCTGTTTTCAGTCAATCCTTGTATTTGTTATTATTTCCTTCCTTTTTCAATTTCCTTTTCATATACTGGCACACATGTGTAAAGCCTTGATTTAATCACATGGCAAATACTATATAAGAAAAGCATGTATATCCACATGCCATCCACTTTGCTTTCATAATTTTCTCTAGTGCCTCCTTTGCCTCCAAAACCACCTCAGTTCTCATGGAATTTATACTGAGTAAGTTGAAGTAAAAGTATTTTCCTACCTAACAACCAGAACACTATACCTTCCCCACCCTGGAAGAGGGAGTGAAATAAATGTCATGTAGTAGTCACACTATCCATCTGTTTTCTTAGGACTTAAGTCACAACAGGTCTGAGAGCATGTCTTCTGAAATTGAGGGTGTCCAATAAATATGATTTGAAACAGTCTTGCTAAAAGGTCTAAGGCCCTCTCTGTTAACTATCCTCTTTCCAGGTTAGCACTGCTTAGATGATGCTTATTCCTCATTGTATTTCCACTTACTTCTGTTTCCCTGCCTTCTTCCAGACTACAGTCTGGGCCAGAAAGCACCTCAGTCTACCCTTTAAAGGTGTCTCCTCCCTTCTTCATCTTGCCTGCTATTAAACAGAGTTTTTTATAGTACCCAGACTATGTCAACCCTCTCAGATGAATTACTTTTTCTGAAAAAAGAAAAAAATAGGAAATAAAATGATTCATGATCTTGACCCTTGAGGCTGGAAAGTTATGTCTCATTGAATAAAAAGGTGGCATAAAATTTTAGAGAAACTATAGTTTATATTTCAGCTCTTAGCTGTCAACTTTCCAGTAGTTGGTGGAAATTATTGTGAAAAACCAAGAAAGGATTTGGCCATGTTGTATGGAAATAGCAATAAAAAACTATTCTGTATGTAAAAAAAAAATCAAAGAAAGCAAGTATTACTAGTCCAGCTACTAGTAGGATTCAGGCATTGGTTCATTTGTCCATTCAGGATCTAATAATCTCTTTGGGAAAATATTATTCCAAAACATTACTCTTAAGAACTCTTTTGTCATCTTATTTATGTGACTCAGACTTACTTACCATAGTGCCAAGAGACAAAACTGGTAAAGTGAAATATGTTAGATTAAATCAGAGTGTAGAAATAAGTTCAAATTATTTTAGCAGTTTCATTATCAAAATTCTTAAAGATTAATTAAATAGAAATAAAAGAAATCAAAAATACTAGCTTCTGTCACTTTTCCTACACTTTGCATTTATTTTTTTAAATGTCATACTTTGTCTCAATGGGAAAAAACAGTTGTATTTATTATTTACATTGCCATTTATTAAGTATCCACTTTATACAATGCGGTGATAAATAAAACATGACCTGAGTAGATTTTTTTAAACATTTAATTTGTTTATTTATTTTTGCATAGAAGAACTGGGGTACAGGTCAGAGGTGCGAGGTGGTAATGAGAGGATTCACTAGAGACAGGGTGGGGAGCAACAGACAGATCTACTGAAATACACTGCTGAGGGGAGCAGTGGGACAAGAAAGGAAAGGTCTGCTGGCCATTTGGGTTAGCTCCCTGCCAGGATGGAATTCAGACTTTTGCAGTAATAGTGCTGAGACTTAACCCCTAGGCCACCAGGGAAGCCCTGAGTTGATATTTTAGAAGGCAAACAAGTAAACAAAAGTGACAATAAAATACATAAAAGTATAATAATAGAAACTTTACAAAGTCAGAAGTAGCTCAAGGAAAGAGTGGATAATTCAATTCTCTCAGGAGAGTTAGTAGGTGACAATGAATAGAATATATCAGAGATACTAGAAAGAACATTCTAGAAAGAAAATGAACCATATGTGTAAAGACATGAACACAAGAATCAACATGAAGTATCTTAGGAACAGCAAGTCAAGCATCAAGACTGGACCACATGGGAAGAGAGTAGGTGAGGAGGCTGCAAAATATGCCAATGCTGCAAATGTAAAGGGTTTGATGTCCTGTTAAGAAGTAGAAGAAGCTCCCTGAGCATGCTACATGGGGCCCCAGACTTAGAAGGGCTCCATGGCTGCTGTTACCATCTTAAAATTTTAATTTTCAAACAAGAGGCCCTTCATTTTAATTTTGTCCCAGACTGCACAAACTATAACCCTCATGTTATGGAGTTTAAATAATAATTATTTCTAGAAAAAAAATAGAACCAAATCCTTCTTAAATTATTTGTCATCATCTGATTTTAACAAGTTGCATGAAATCAGTATGCATGAACACCAATAATCTCAAAAGAAAATTACTGAAAAAGAAATTCTGAAAGACTGTTCCTTACCAAATCTAACTGAGGAAACCTATTAATTGACTTATTTTGACCATTTCTGCTGATTCTTTTTTTTTTTTGAAGATTTATTTATTTATGCATACAAGAACTGGGATTCAGGCCAGAGGTGCAGGGGGTGAGAGGATTCACCAGAGACAGAATGGGGAACAGAATGGCAGATTAATTGAAGTACACTGCTGAGGGGAACAGAGAGGAAAGGAAAGAGAGGTCTGCTGTGCCATGTGGGTCCCCTTCCTGGCCAGGGATCAAACTCATGTTGCAGTGGCTGCAATACTATGCATCATAGTGCAGTGCTCAACCCCTTGCATCACCAGGGAGGCCCCATTTCTGCTGACTCTTGCTCACACTCAGACTTGAAAATATCCTACATTTCATTACAAAATTCTAAGTAATCTCTGGGGTTATTATTATAATTTTTTACAGCACATGTAAAAAATTTAGACAGCACATGTAAAATCATTTGGCATTCCCTTTCCAAGAATATGATGTTTTATTCCTAGTCTCCTAATTCAATCCCTTTCCACTTTAAGCAACAATATGTAAGGTTACAGGCTACCTTTTGCTCACATTTTAGTTGTACAAAGATTAGCATTATTACTCATCTATGGACTAATAAATTTATAATCTTGCTGAAATTATTATCTATCTTTAACATGAAAGTTCTTGGTCCAATAATGTTTAATTCATTTCCAGAAGTCATTTTGAAATTACTCCATTTCTATTATCTTCCTTTTATTCAACTCATTTTGTCCAACTCATTTCTTTTAATAAGAATATGTAATCTCTCAATATGTATTATTCTCAGTAGTTTTTCTACCAAAACCTTAGAAAGAATATGATTTAATCATTAATTTTTTATTTAAATACAAAATGTATGAAGTCCATAAATCTTAAACACACATATCAATAATTATAGTCACATGTTAATACATATATACACACAAATATATTAGCACATATGAACATAACCACTATCCAAATCAAGACAGAGAACATTTTTAACAACCTAGAAAGATGTTTTATATCCTTCTTAGTCAGTACTCTACAGGAGTTAACCATTAAATTGACTTCTGTCACCTTAGATAAATATTGTCTCTTTTTGAACTTCATAAAATTGATATTTGACTGTATTTCTCATCACTGTGTCTACCCAATTTATTCCTGTTGTTGTATGTAAGAGAAATTATACTTTTTATTATTATATGTATGGCACAATTTATCTACTCTACTGTTCATAAACATTGATTATTGAGCCTTACTGATGAGTAATTTTAAAATTACTCAAGTTTGAAAAGCTTTTGACCATTATTTCTTCAAACATTGCTTCCTGTCCAATCTCTCTTCCTCTCCTCTGGCATTCCAATTACATGCTTATTGATCTTTTGATGAAATCTGACATGTTTTTTTATACTCTGGCCTGTGAATTCCATTTTTCTTTATGTTTCAGTTGGGTATTTTCTCTGGACTCGCATTCAACTTCATTCTTTCTTCTTCTATACCCAATCTGCTATTAATCCTATCCAATATATTGGGATTCTGAAATTCATACTGCATAATAACATTTACCCTGTCTTTTGACACCCTAATTAATTTTAATTGTATATAAGACACTATATATAAGTATTGCAGAGACTGTTTTCTATCAGAGATGATTTACTTCTTGCTCTAATGAGACAGATGGGTATTTTAAAATATAGGTTTAATTGTTATTGAGACATAGCATATAAAACAGCAAATTTTTTAAAATAAATTTATTTATTTAATTATATTTGACATCATTTATTTTCCTCAGGGAGTTCCCACCACCATTTCACTTGAGCACCATCACCTCAGTCCCTTGTGCTCTTTCTGCCCTCATCCCTGTCTTTGCTCTCCCTTCCTTCCTCTCCCTGCCACCCACCCCCCCCCCCCCATGGTCCCTTTGGTTTATCTTTGACCTTTTGGTCTTGTTGAGTTTTTTGTTTGCTTTTGGTTGTAATTGCCCATTTCCTTGAGCTTATTCTTACCAGTTACAAATAGTGCTGCAATAAACATAGGACTACAGGTGCTCTAAAATGGCAAATTATTGACATTGAAAAGATACCTTATTATACTCACAAATTACAACAGAAGGGAACATGCCACACCATGAGAGGATGGGATGACATGAGAAATTTCCTGGTAGGTCAGGAGGTAGAGGGAGTGGGAAATCATAGACAAGAACCCATTTCTATTACCAAAAGTTGGTTTTATTCCTATAAGCAGAGAGTAGAAAAGAAGGAAATAAGAAAATCTCACTTACAGTCCCATTTACAATTGCATTCAAAAGAATTAAATACCTTTGTTGTTCTTTCCCTTTGTGCCTATGATCAAATTGGCACACACCTTCTCCAAAGATTTCAGCTTGCGGCTGGTCAGTAATTCTGATTTGGTGAATCTCCACCTCTGGAGACACCTTTTCCTGGTATCTTTAAAAGTCATGGTTGCAGAGTGGCTGCCTGACAGACATTCCTCAAGGAGAGAGAACAGTGCTGAGTCAGGAACAGGAGCTGCCCTTGACTTCTGCAAAAAGAAGCTTCCCAAAAATTTTAGTGGAAAACTTAACTTATGGAAACAGGAAGCTTAGAAAATCCTATCAAAGTGAAAACATAATTTGGTGTGTAATACACAAACAGCTAAAAGCGAAAGAACTATCTTTGACAGAAAGAAAAGAAAGAAGGGATGGAGGGAGAAAGCAGAGAAAAACTTGTTATTTCTTTTGGGGCCTAATCATCCTAATTTAGCCAAAAGAATAATCAGACCACAGGGGCTTATTATTAAGCCAACAGCTTGATTTTTTATTAAGGAACAATTAGGCTAGAGCTAATGTTCAAGATATATGCCAAATCTTTATTACTGTTAATAATTGAATTTTAAGTAACACTATCTCTGCCACTAACTAATCAAAATGAAAATAAATGCCCTGTTTCTCCCTCTCTCCAAAATGTGGGCATGGGGTAGAAAGACTAAGGTAACAGAAAGTATATCACTATAAATTTTGTTTGCTCTTACTGTTGAGAAATTATTTTGAAAATATTTTGTATCAAAAAATTCTCTTTAAACCAGAAACCATATTATTTTATTTTCAAATGAAAGTATAAAACTACTGATAGCAACCATTCATTCCTCTAGAGTTCATGTTTGGTAATACTAACAAAACCCTCAGAAAAAGAAAAATAAAGCCTCTCGATAAATTGCCACTCCTGTGAATACTCTAAGTACCCTCCTTTCGAAACTTTTTTTTAAATATACTTTCATTTGAGCCAAACTTGGAAAAACAATCACATTAATTCAAGGTTCAAAGAGAAAAAAATGGGCCAGTCCCTCTCTATTTCCCAGGGAAGTAGCCCCTCAATGCTGAGCTTTCGGCTGCCTTCCCTGCCTGTCCCCAGGAGCGCCTCATGGGCATGTGTCTTGAGCAAGAGCCCAGAATTCACCTCTGCAGCTGGAGGACAGACGCCTGGCTCAGGTTTCCACACAGCAGTCTTGCTGTGCGCTTTCAGTTCCCACATTTAAACTAAAAAAAAAAATCTCAGAAAACTTTAGTTGAAAAAATCTCTGGTCTTCTAGGGATTTGAAGCTCCTTATGAGAAGTGCCAGGTTCCCTGCCCCTTGGGTGGGGCTGTGTGGAGCTTATGGCCCAACCAGGGAAACAGAACTCAGGTGAGGGACACGCACAGGGTCCACTGGGAAGGAAACAAAGATCAGGTAGCTTCTATTCATTGCACCTTGTAATCAGTGACTGACATCTCCCCCAGCCTCCCTGTGGTACGGAATCAGGGCTTGGGGAGCAGGCCTCAAGTCTAAGGACACCCAGTCAGCTCTTTCTCAGTTCTTGTCTTCAGTGAGGAAAGAATCTGATGTTGAGACCAAAGTTACAGAAAAGCAAGAGATTTATTGATAGATAAGAAGAACAGAAAATCCCTCTGAATTGGTAGCCACTGATAGGGCAAGACTAGGGATTTGGCTGTTCGGTGTCTTGGTGTTGTGTCTCTTGCTGGTTGGCGGTACCCGTGAGCTCTCCTAGGCTAACACCTACTGAGTCTTCCCATGTCACCCAGCTTGCCTTCCAGTTTTGGCCCATTGCTACTGTTTATTGTGTTGGTGTTCTGAACATTCCATTCCAACTGATTTGGGGGGTAACCTCCCAGTCCATGATTGTTCTCCAATCAAACTGATAAATGGACTTAGGGTATATGGGTTTGGGGTACCCTCTTGGGTCCCACTGATTGTTAGGTTGATAAATGGGATTGGGGTACCCTGTTCCAAACTGACTACCTGTGCCCATTTCCTAGCTTCCTCATTCAGTACCTGTGGTTGGAGCAACTGCAGAATAGTATGGAATCAATCCTTCCTTCTTAGCTTATGCTCAGGTTAGGCTATACCCTCTCTCTCTGGAGTTCTAGGCTTCAACCCACAGACAGCTGCCCTGTACTCTCATTTACTCTCCCATTTTTACAGAATGGAGGATAGATCCATGAGATACAATCACAGGGCCAAAGGTTTAAAGAATTCACCCTCCTTAGCTTTACCTTAGCAAATAGTTATGATTGTAGAGCAGGAAGGAATTTTCTCACAGACTGAACTGGCTAAAACAAAGGGAAATTCAGTGACTTTTGTTTATAATTCCAGCTTCTGACTCCTAACCAGCTTCTTTCCCTTTTTTTGGGTAGTCTTTCCTCAGAGCATCACTGCCTCCTGGCCTTCCTGAGCCTCTGCCCCAAAGCAGGGAGCAGGTAGCCAAGGAAGCTCAGAATTGGCCAGGTTTTATGCAAAACTCAATGCATTCTCATGAGAATCTGCTCCTCTCAGTACCTCGTATACATAAAGGCCAGGGCCACCCTCCGTAGGAGATGCTAGCTGAGAAACCGTAGGGTTAGAGAAATCAGGTCTTTCCACCCTCCCACCACTGTGATGATGGACACCTGCGGTGCTGTGAGCATTCCAGGGTGGGCATGCGCAAGTGGGCGCACCTGAGTTTGACACAGGCTTAAATGGGCAGCGTCATGAGAACGCCAGGACCAACAGGACCGACCAACAGACCAAAGAGCAGCAGTGAAAGTGAGAGCAGCAGAGAGGGTGAGATGCACTGGGGGCTGGAAGGCCTGCCAGACTCCCGGCCCCCCGGCACCCATGCCTGCCATGTACCTGATGCCACCTCTGATGTACAAAGACAATAAAAAGCGTAAAAAGCCACTGAGGGCTCCAAGACTCTCCTTCCCTGACCCGTCTGTCCTGAACCTTGCTCCTGTGCCACCTTCCTGGCCACTACAGAAACACAGATCTCCTTGGAAGGGACCTTTAGGGTAAAGGTTGATGAGGTCTTTCCACCCGCCCACCACTGATGATGGACACCTGTGGTGCTGCGAGCATTCCAGGGTGGGCATGAGCAAGTGGGCGCACCTGTGTGGGACACGAGCATAAATGGGCGGCGTCATGAGGACGCCAGAACTGCGAGGACAGACCTAGAGAACCGACAGCAGCAGCAGCAGAGAGAGAAGAAAGCAGCCGAGAGGGTGAGATGCGCTGGGGGCTGGGTGGCCTACCAGCCTCCCAGCCCCCACCCCCGGCCCCCCTGCCTGCCATGTACCTGGCCAGCTCTACTAAATAAAGTATGAAAAGCCACCGAGGGCTCCAAGACTGTCCTTCCTTTACCCATCTGCCCAGAACCATCCCGAACCTTGCTCCTGTGCCGCCCGTTTCCTGCCGCTACAAACCCATATCCATCAACATCTTGTGAGAGCTACCTGTCCTCACCTACACAGCACTCTCTGCCTGAGAGGTAAGTGTCTTTCTGTTTCTCCAGCCTTCGGTGGTCAAATACAGGGTTGCACTGGGGCTAGTGGTTCTGCTCTCTGAGGGCAAGGAGAATTCTGTGTCCTTGTTAGTAGGCAGCTCAGATCTGGCAGGGTGAGCCCCTGTGTGTGGGCACCCGCCCAACTGGAGGTGGGCAGAAGTTTGTATTCCTTCATCTCTTCATCTGGCGTTTTGAATATATGCGGGTGTTTGTCCTTGAATTAAGTGCTGTCAACTCTGTGCTCTGCTTTTCCGTTTAACTTTTTAAATATTCCCAATTTTCTTTGCCTGAGATTCTCCCACTAGCTTTGCCCTCGGCTCAGGCCTTTCTTAGCAACTCGGCATCCCAGGAAATACCACTTCCTTAGAGCCCCCAACATTCCCTCAGCCTTGAGCTGAGCACCCCACACTTGCACACAGCTGACCAGAGTTGACCGAACTCAGGCAGTTTTGTTCATAGCTTTCAGCTGTTGCCGCAGCAGTGCGACACTGTGAGGAAAGCAACATTGCTGCTCCCAGGTACATAGGGCTCACCTGGAGTTCTTAGAATGAGGCGTTTTGGAAGTGCTCTGTTCTGACAGTGTACCCCAGAGGAGTCATATGTGCTGCTGGTGTTCTTGTATTGCTGGCATGCAGCTGGGCCGTAGGGGTGTAGGCCTGCTCTGTGCTGGGAGAGGCCGGTTGATGCACGCTTGGGCTGCCCCATGCTTCAGCGTCACTGAAGGAAGGCAGCCTCGTTCACCATGACTCTCCTCATGGAGTCTGACCTCCCTGGGCAACCCAGGCTGCAGATTCTCTGACCCATGAGGGCGGCTCAGAGAGCTTCTCGAAGAACAGCATGTGTGTGGTGGGTAGGGGAGGGCATTGTTCTGGACCTTTGCGAAAACATAGGATGTTTGAGGTCTGACCCTCCTATCTTCTTGCTCTACAACTTGCACTTCAGTGCTCTTGAGTCCTTGGGTAAAGCAGGGGGCAGGACACCCCCAGAGCTGCTCTACTGTGTTTTCAGGCAGCTTGGGGAGCCCTTCTCCTATTACTTACTAAAGAGTGAGCCGTGTGTGTCTGAAGAAAGCCTGCCTGCTCTGTTATACCATTTTTACTCTCAGGTTTTGGTGTGGACTCTTAGCTTATGACTGGAAAAACGGTGCCAGGCTTTTTTCACATCCCTAGATGTGGTCACTAAAATGGTGAGGCTGCAAATGTAGGTTTTGGAGTAACGTGATGGAAGAGGTAGAGGGGGAAGCTCCATTTCATCTGCTTTCTGTTCTCACCTTGCTGATAAATAAGCCTTAGGTTAAATGAAGGATCACTATAAGAATTTGTAATGGGCTTCCCAGAGGCTCTAGAATTTAATCTGACAAGAAGGGATGGGTTGCGTGGATTCTGGGACCAAGTAAGAGATGTTTCTTGTTGGTACAATGATTCTGTGACTGCAGGCACTAAAAAGCCCCCCAGCGGTGCAAAGACCTGCCTACATGCCCACAACCACCTTTGGTTCCACCCCGCCCCGCCCCGACACTGCAGGTGCAGTGGGCATCGACCCTTTGTCCTGTGTGCCCAGGTCTAATCATTGGAATCAGGCAGACGAGAAAATATGGCCAATTAGTGACAAGGACTGTTGTATCCAGGCTCGAAGTAAAAGTCCTTATGTATTTATGGGGAAGAGAATTGAACTGGGACGGAATCACTGAAGAGTTTAAAAGCCTTAGAAGTTGTTTAGATCCCCATTTTCTCCTCTTATCTAAAGATCCCTGTACGTGAGATAGATGAGAAGCTGGTGAGTATTTTTCTGGTATGATTAGCCCTGCCTGCCAGAAGCCTGGTTGTGAGCCTGAATCTCGGCTGCCACCTCAATCAGGCGGTGCCCTAGATGGAGGCCACCTCCTTGCCTTTATCCCAGGACTGGGAGTGCAGCTTGTGTTTATGTTCTGGACACTGACTTGGTTGTACCCGCACACATGGTTCTCTCAGAAAAGTCCGTCGTGCCTTCTGCCAATCTACTGATGCTAATTGTGCTTTGAGGGAAAGTCTTAAAACATCTCTGTGTGCTCAGTTCTGAAAATGTGATGGGTTCACATATAAATCAATGATTTGGGGGATTATGTGATGGGTTTATATATAAAGAGGTGTTTGGGGAATTATATGATGGGTTGATATATTAAGTAACTTTAATTTGAGTGTTATATTTATTTGCTGCACCTAAAATAAGTTCCAAAACTCCTATGACTGTAGTGAACTATAAGGACTTAATGACTTGTATAATGAACTAAACCACTATAAATTAGTAGCATATATGTCTTTCCATCATCTGACCAGCAGCTTCTAGATTAGATCACATGAGAGAGAGGTTAGGAAGGGGACAATGTGTTCTTTAAAATAGGCTCTAAGTCACAAGTTTGCATGCAAAAAATGCAATGCATTTTAATAATTACTGATATTTCTGCTGCAGGGCCTTTGTACTGGCCCTTTCCTTTCTCTGGAAAACTCTTGTATATATCCACATAGCTCATTTTCTTACTTCAGTCTATGCTTAATGTCATTTTGTCAGGTGAGACATTTTCTTTTCCTCCTTATATCCCCTTGTTCTTTCCTCCTTCCCTCTCCCTCTTAACCTCAGAACCCTCAATGTGATTAATGTCAGACAGTTTTTGCAAGTATTTTACTTTGTCAAAATATCCATTATGTAAGTAATCCAGTTTTTAGTCATCCTGACATGCTTTACGATACATAATTACCTCACACTCCCATAGCTTTGCTGTAAATGTTGCATTTCTTATTTCCTTATGGCTGAGCAGTATTCAGTAGCATGGACAGACCACATCTTGTTCCAGTCTTCTATCAATGGGCATTTAGACTGCTTTCATATCCCAGCTATTGCAAATAGTGCAATAAACATAGAGCGTGTAGATTTTTGTATTGATGCTTTCATGATTTTTGGATAGATGCTTAGAATGCAATTGCTGTGGTATATAGTATTTCCAGTTTAAATTTTTAAAGTTTTTAAGATGAATCCAAATCACTTTCCATAATGTCTATACCAGTTTACATTCTCACCCACAGTTTAATATGGTTACTCCTGCACTTATTGTTTGTGGTCATTTTAATATGTGCCATTCATGGGCGTGAAATGATATCTCATTGTGGTTTTAACCTGCAGTCCTCTTAACAGCAATTGATAAGACATTCCTTTCATATGTCTTAGCCTTCTGGATATACTCTTTGGTGAACTGTCTGTTCTATCTGTGACCTATTTATGGCATTGGTTGTTTTTCAATGTTAAATTGTATATGCACTTTATATATCTTAGCTATATATATATATCCAAGTTATATTGTTCTATATTGTTCTATATTCTTCCAGTCAGTAGGATGTTTTCTTAATCTTATATATTTTTCTGCTGTATAATAGCTTTTTAACTTGAAAATTCCCAATTGTTTATTTTTGCTTTTCTTTCCCTTGCCATAGAGATCAAGTCTCTGTAAACATCCTTATCAGTGATGTCATACAGTGTATTACCAATGTTTTTTTTTCTATACATTTTATTGTATCTTAATATACTTGAGATTTATTTTGTTCATGAAGTTGGAAGAGTTATCCAATTTCATTCTTTTATGTGTGGTCTTCCAGTTTTAAAGCATTCAGCATATATTAAAGAGACTTTCACCAGTATATGGTCATGGTTGCTGTATCATAGGTCAGGTACTGATATGTATCGGGATTTACTTCTGGACTTTTTATTCTGTCCCATTGATACATGTATATACATTTGTGTTGGTACCATATAGTTTTAAATAATATTGCTTTATAGTAAAGTTTGAACTTAGATAATGACACCTCCATTTCTTTTTATCACAATTGCTTTTGCTATTCAAAGTCTTTTATAGTTTCATATAAATGTCAATATTTTTTGTTCAATTTACATATCATTTTAGGCAGTGTAATCATCTTTATTATAAACTTGATTTTTGAATGCAGAATTGGTCAACTTTCCAAAAGACTATTTACTTTCATGTATTTTTAGGTAAAACATGTGCCACTGCAAGTTAGTTAATGTAGGAACCATAGATAGAAATTAGCAGAAATCTAGACACTTGCAAGCTTAGACACAAGCCACATAGACCATTGTGTTCTAAGTAGGCAATTTTCAGTATCTTTAGTTTAATTATACCATATGACAAAGCATATTACATGGCAAAACTATAACAACCCAAATGCTAATCTAGATGGCCCATTTCATTGGTCTAATCAGGAAGCCACAATCCAAATGTGGTGCTAGAAACAGTCTGTTTTATCTTGATCAACAACTAACACTTTGCTCATCAGCATATGCAACACATTTTCCTACAAGTGAAAATACTGAGCTGTTAACTAGCATGGGGAAGATTAGGTATTGTATTCCTTGATAAAACTTTACAAATGTGAATTGAGTAATTTTAGAGGCATTCTCCACTCCTTTAAAGAAATCAGATAAAAGAATCCATGGAAGATGGGATAAAGAACTAGCTCCTTTATCCTTAGGAATAAAACTTGAATACCCTTGTATCCAACTGTGAACTCTAGAATATTCTTGATAATTTTCTCAGTGGTCTGTGTCTTTTGTGACTTATCAACAAAGAGGTGATCACTGAGAATGGCAGCATCCTGCCTCTGGAATCCAGACATTAGTCTTGGATTAACTCTCACTGAGTGGGAATGGCAGAGCACCTTACAAAGGTCTGAGAACTGGAACTCTCACAGGCCTATAGGAAAGGCTGTGTGAAGTGTTACACTGACCCCTAAGTATTTTCCCCAACCTTATCAATTAATTCAGAGAGCATGAGAATATAATTTAGTGTGACATTATATAAATAACACTATTAAAAATACTTTATACTTTAGAAGTACTTGTCATATGCCAGCCACTGCTCTGTGCCAGGGGATGCAATTTTTTTCTCAAAAGCTAATAGTAAACATTTTTGGCTTTGTGAGCCAAGAGACAAAATCGAAGATATTATGTAGGTGCTTATCAACATTTAACCATTTTCAAATGCAATCATTTAAATTCTTAGCATGTCATTAAAAAAAAGCAATAGTTTGGCTAGATTATGTCTACCAACCATAGTTTGCCAATCCCTGTTGTAAATCGTGTACATATATTAGCTCGTTTCATCTTTTTAGTAACCTAAGAAGTAGTTACTGTTGTATTCCCGTTTGAATGATAAAGAAATTGAGGCAAAATTACTTTTTACATGCTACATAGTATAAAGACTACAGTGTAATTGAATGAAGATTATGTGCAATCTTTCTTTTTAAACCTATATTTACCACTTTCCTGTGCATATAAAAAGACACTTGATTAGAATATCTTTGGAGTCAAATAATCATTCTGACATCAAAACACCGGGTCACTGGGAACTGTGCAAAGTTATTAGAGTGAAGCCTGTTTTCTACCTTTTATAAGCTCTCCCAGCCTTCCAATCTCCTTTAACTTCCTCATTTTCTCAGCTGTATAAAGAACCAAGGCTAGACATTTGGTGACAATCAAGCCACAGAAAGCAAAGAATATAAAAGCCCTTCTTTCCTTTAGAGCTGACAGGCAGGAACTCTGTTCACTCTGTAAAATAATGAAGCTTTTATCAAGGGTCTCCCAGTGCAAATAACAATGCCACATTTATGTTTCCACATGGCACATTACAGTCGTTCATCTTTCCATAGCCAGATCATTAGTACAGAACAGCAAGTTGAAGCTAAGTCATATGTCAGTTTGTTTTTAAGACCTTGCTGATAACATCGGCCCAATATTTGGGCTAGCTGGTGACTTGCACTTACGCATGGAAGAGAAGATTAAGCTTTGCTCTCTCTAAACGGAAACATCAGAGACAGAAAATACAAAGATTGTTTTGGGTCCCAAACCTCTGGCACCAATGACAGGTTCTCACTGACCAACATCCTGAAAGAAGTAGATGCTTTTCTGGCTAACAGTCCAATGATTTTCTGATATGGGTGTCATTTTTCCTGACTCTTTAATCAGTGGCAAAATCAAATGGAAATAGCTTTGTGATGTGTAGTCTCAAATGAGATGGCCCTTGACTGAGTAATCATCACTGTGGGAACATTTCAAAACATTAAGGACTTGAAACTTTCCAGTACTCTGAGAAACTCTTATTTGACAAAGCAAGCAAGGAGGGTACTGGTTAAATTACAGACAGTATTCTGGATATAGTAGGGAATTATTGCATATTCCAAATGATGATTTCAAATTATAAATCATTTCAGTTAATACCTAGAACAAGTATGACTTGAGTGCCTCCTTAGGCAAAAAGCACAAGGTGTAATGTAGTACAAAAGAATAACATACTCCCCGTCCAAAGATATAAATCATGCTTCCTTTTAATGTGCAGCTAATACTCAGGGTTAACAAAATGAAAACTTACACAGTATATGTGAGTGTTAGAATCATAATATGCTAGTATTTAAATCAGAAACTGATGAATCTACTATAATAGATGTCTAATAGATTTTGTATGGAATGTTTGCTACATTATTAAAGTTAAAGCAAGGATCCCCATAACAAGTTGTTTTGATTTTATATATATATATAAAATCTTCTTTATATATATATAAAATCTTCTTTATATATATATAAAATCTTCTTTATATATATATATAAAATCTTTATATATATATAAAATCTTCTTTATATATATATATAAAATCTTCTAGTACCTTAAATACTTGAGACCTGGAAATTGTGACTGTTACCCTGAAAAAAGCCATGTTTGTATTCTGAGTCATCTGATTCCCTGAGTTGGGGGGTGGGGAGGACAGATGGGGGGAGACTCTAGTGCTCTGAGCTGACACATCTGCACATGCTCATGGTTGCTGGGGAGGAGGCTGTGAGTTTCCTCACTGAGCACCCTGAGGGGACACAGAGAACCCAGTCCTGTTTATTCTGTAGAGTAGCCGGCAGACCCACAGCAGACTGAACTAGTTGATGGGAAATCCCTACCTTCATCGTCGCTGCCTGTGAAACTTGTACAGTGCCTGACAAAATGGGAACCTGAACTCCCACATTTACACACGCAGTTGCATTAAACATGAGTCTCTCAAATACAGTATTAATAAAGCTATAACATAATAAATATGCTTTTTTCATTTGGTAGAATATAAGAACTCAAGTGAGATTTTCAAAGCACCCCAAATAAATTATTTTAATACCCTTTAACAGTAAACACTTATTACTTACTCTGTCCCAGACTCTGCCAAGCTTTCTCATGTCATCTGCTTTCATTCCAAAAGTCGTAAATAACAGAGCAGGAATTAGAACCCAGGTTTTCTGAAGCAAACACAGGCTAGGTGCCACACTGACTCCGTGACCTTACTTGGAAATCTCTCTCAGGGCTATTGAGTAGACATTATGCAATTTGTTTTGTAAGAGGAACCAATTAGTAAAGCTGAGAATAAGAGCAGTTGGTTTTTAATTTCTTGAGGAGAGATTTTGTGAAATGAAAAGCTCTACCTGGAGCACAATGGGACTTTTCACTTAGGCAGTGAATATAAGCAACCTTGGTGAGGACAGTCCAAAGTGACTGTTTGCTTAAGAAGGAGCCAGAAGCCAAAGTTCACGATAACGCCCTTCTAACGGAACCAAACAGAACCACCCAGCTTAACTAGGAAGAACCTGCGTCAAATTGAATACAAACATTTACCTAGATGTACTTGAAGAGAAACCTGAGACTCCTTCCGTGTGTGGATTACTAACCTGCTCCAAAGAGCTGAGGATCACATTTCAGATGTAAAGACTGCAATAATACGGTATTAACTAGAGTGGCAATTAGGTGTTCTAATTCAGTACCAAATATAAATGTATAAAATATGTAGAAAGTATATCTAGATACAGGGCAGCAAGAATTGTTTGCATGTGCCCCATGTTCATGTGAGGAGCAGTAACAAACAATGATTGTAGTATGTAACATAGTTTTGTAAGTGTGCTGGACAGAAAGGCCTGGTCAGAAAGCCTGAAGACCCTTAAATGGATGAACTAGCATTTAACAGAAATAGGAGGTGATCTGGGCCAGCCACAGCCCCCAGAGGTCGTAGCTCCCTGACCAGCTCCAACTTCTGTGAGTTAGTCAAGGTACACTCTGTGTTACACATCCTGCAAGATAACAAACCCTGAACCTACTTAGACTATCTGACAAGTCAGCTCCATATTTTCAGGGCCCAGTGAAAAGTGAAAATGCGGGTTTTCTTGTTCAAAGAAAACAATTTTTCCTTTTTCTGAGATATTTCTTTCTGTTGGGGGCTTATTTATAGATCAATAGAGCCACATAACTCTGGTACTACCAAAAATGAACTAGTGCCACCTGCTGCAAAAATGCATCATGACTTTTCCAACAACCCAATGTTTTTCTCCCTGTAACATATTGCTCCCTTGAGCAGGATTGTAGATACTCTCTGAGCCAGGGTGGGTGTTCAGTACAGTGGGATTCCACCATCCTTTCCACTTAGCTCCTGGGATTTGCTCAGTTGCTTCCAAACTATCTTTGCACCTGCACACAACCCCATGGTGGGGGCAGAGGTCGTCAGTAGTCCCTGAGTAAAGGCAGCGGAGTGGGAAGCCAAGAATCTGCCCCAGGAAAACAGAAGCATGGCAAGAAGAGACCATGTGATGCAGGCTCTAAGCCAGCTAGCACATTGTCTATGGCTCCATGAAGCTTTACTTATAAGCATGAATTCCAGGATAAAGTTATTACAGATTTCAAGATGGTGACCACAAAACATTAAACCCCAAGTGGGGAGCCCCAGTGAGCACAGAGCTGGGGCCACCTCATAGGTCATGCCATACCCACTGCTCGTCCTGAGTACCTGGCTGAACCCTGAGGTTTTCTTGGAGCACCTCCTTGCTTAAGGTTAGCAATGACATTAATTGGTCATGTGACACTATTCTATCCAAATAACAAGAAACACTGTCCTAGAAGAAAATCCTGAAAGCAGAAATGTTAGCCAAGGCCCTGAGCTGCCAAGAGGAGCTCTCCTAATATTTAGCAGTAGATAAAAAGAGTTCAAGGATCTAAAATCTTTTTCCTCAGGTTCAAGAATTTCTAACCTTTAGAATGAACTTGTAGTAGAAAAACTGAGGTTTTTGCTGTTGTTGATAAGCTAAAAGGAAAATAGTTAATGAGAGAGCCCTAATGAGTATATGTACAGAAGCCACCAGCTCATGAAAATGCAAACAAATTATCTCATTAACTGGACCAAAAAAATAAAAACAAAAAAATGGCCAGAAACCATTCTGGAAACACAGAAAATAAGATCTTACTTAGGAGGGAAAATAGAAAAGAAAAAGCGAAGCACTATGACAGCCTTGAACTCTGAGCTAGGAATAGAATAAAATCTAGATAAGCTTAGAACAGTTATGGGTCTTGATTTTCCAAAACAGAGTTTACATGTCATCCTCAATGGATTATAAATCTCAAAAAAACTTAGAACTATTTGACCCAGAAATTATATAACTGGGGCATTAGGCTAAGTGCTTTTTATTATCTATTTATAATCTATCTTATCTATTATACTATCTAATTGTCAGAATCTCCCACCACTGACTGCATTTTGCAGGTGGAGAAACCAGGCTCAGGAGGGCAGCAGCCTTGCCCAGAGGCACAGTTACAGGCCCCTCCTGCTGCTCTTACTCCACACTTCCTCATTCTCTTCCTTGTTTCCCCTCAAGGGGTGCAGAAAGTATTTGTTAAAGCCCCATGTCATGATTTTTTATTTGGAAATTGTAAATCACTATCTCAAAAGAACTCCAGCAACCAGCTAATGAAAAGCAGCTAACAGAAACAAAAGAAATCTTAGAGTTCCTCTTTTCTATCTTCTGCTAGTAATCATTTTTTCAAGCCTGTCTATGTTCCTGTGTCCTATTTGTAAAACAAAAACAATAATAAAATCTTTAATATTGTTATAAGAGCTAAAATTGATAATGTACGCAGATTTCTTAGTGCATCCCTCCATAAAGTTTACCACCACTCAGAGAGACAGATGGTCTCTTTCCTTAGTGAGTCTCAAAGTAAGAAAAGGCAAATTATATGAAGGTGGTCAGAGAACTGCAAATTTAGGGCTTAATGATAATTAAACTTGTGTTTTACAAATATCAAGAAGCATACCTGCTGTGCTTTTTCTTCCTATCTGTGTTTTCCTAATTTTCTGAATTTTTTTTTGTTAAGTTCCTTATATCCCACATAGGGTGAACTTATTAGTCAAACAGGGGAATCTAGTGAAAGAACTAATTCTCAATGTCTTAGAATCCAAACATTGCCAATTTAGCTGTTCTTTATTTCTGAAATGTTTTCATACTAACACTGATCACTTAAATAATGTTGAAGGTAGATAATAGTAACATAATAAAACACTTAGGAAGTGACATGTTTTGAGTGTCTATTACTTCTGATGTAATTCAGTTGTAACTTTATCATTTTGCTTTCAATAATGGTATATTTAGAAACTGACCCACAAAACTCCTAAACACTAACTCAAGCATAGCACCTGATGCAGGAGCAGTTAAGGAAAAGATTGCCATTCTTACCAGTTCCTAACACAAAAAGCTAGAAGCAGACAAGGGGAGAAGAAAAAGAAAAAAATCATGTTTAGGGCCTCCCTGGTGGTGTAGTGGGTTAAGCAAACCGCAGCCACTGCAGCACCAGTTTGATTCCTGCTACTGGCCAGGGAGGGGACCCACATGGCACAGCAGACTTTTCCTGCCTCACCCGCTGCTCCCCTCAGCAGTGTGTTTCTGTCAGTCTGCCTGTTCTGCTCTCTGCTCTGTCTCTGGTGAAGCCTCTCAACGCTCTGGACTCTGGCCTGTACCCCAGCTCTTGTATGTATAAATAAATAAATCTTTAAAAAACAAATCATATCTCTCCCTCTGTCCAAATAGAGATGGGAGTAGGGAAGGTTCCAGTTATCTACTGCTGCAAAATAAGCCACCCCCAAATGAGGTGTGTTTCCACTCATAGTTCTGAAAATCAGCTAGGCCCATTTAGATAGATCTTTTAATTCCATAAGCAGTTAGCAGGAGCTGCAATCATCTAGTGCCTTGTTTAGACTCTCATGCCTCAGCTGGCAATCACAGGTCTGGCTCCCCAGCGGAGACCGCTAGAAGACAGGGCTCCGCTAGGATTATGAAATGATGCGTCTCCCTCTGTCTGTATAGAAGCTCAGGGCTTCTCCCTCTCCATGCAGTCTCTACATGATGAATCGACTTGCCAAATTTCTTACAAGACAGTTCACGGCCTCCAAAAGCACAAAATAAAAATTTTCAGGCCTCTTTCAATTTATGCTGTGATCTGGCACAGCATCCTTCCTCCTAATTAGCCTGAATTAAATGACCAGCTCAGATTCAGTATGCAAGGGGGTAGCATAAGGCATGGTGTGTTGAGCGGCATCTTTGGAGATCCAAGATTCCCTTGGAAATAAGGAGGAGATATTCTTTAAGTCAGATTTGAAATTAGAGTTTCACATTTGAGATTGAACTAGTTTGAGTTTTTAAATAACCAGATTAATGGGAAATTATGGATTCTAAATAAAATGTTCTAAGTAGGAAAGGAATATTTACTATAACAATTTAGGAGGCATTTGAAAGAATATGAAATATATATTTCATATATATACATACACATTCAATTTAAAGCTGTACACCAATTCTCTCAGACTATGTAAATATTAATGAGTGTGACTTATTAGGTAGGGTTAATTAGTGTTCTAGCAACTGGCATATCAAAATTGAAGTAAATACTTAGAGGTGTTTTCTTCATCTGAGACTGTTTACTCTTGCATTAAAGAATGAACATCTTAATTTCTATGTGAACAGTGCAATCTGACAACTGTTTTACATTTACTTCATTTTTGTCATACATTTTAGTTTAAAACTCAGTATGTGACTCCCTCCAGTTTTCCATAAATCTTTGCAATTTTTCCAAATGTGGAAATTATGGAAAAATAGTGTTCTCTGGTACACACCCACATCCTGCTCAATTTTGAACAGATTAAGAAACAATTGTTTGGAATTCATAATATCTGTTAAATATTTTCCTACAACTAAACAATATACTGGATCACATTTTTAAAGTGTTTATAGTGGTAAAATATTCTTTACAGTTTAAAAAGAGAGAAAAAACACTTCAGGCATAATATTGCATCCTGCCTAGAACCACGTTAGGGGTACACATTATTGCCTCTACATTGCAGGAAAGGAAACCAAGTCCTAGTGAAATTAAGCAGTTGGTTGTAGGTCCAATGCTTGAACCTAGGTATTTAGACTAAAATTTTAGTTTTTCTAATTTAATGACCTACTAGTATTTTCCCTCCTAAGAGTCAAATCTTTCTAAACAGATCTAGTTTGAAAGAAAATCAATATAACAACAGGAGAAGAACACTGGCCCTAATTTATCCATAAGGGCCATTTTGCTTTTGTTATGGAAAGATATCTAGTTTAACCTTTAGCAACAAGATTTAAATTATGCCTTCTCCCAGGCTCAGCACGTAAAGCAACTGAATAAGGCATAACTAATTAAGATTGTTTTGAGGACATATTTTAACAGGAACAAAATATATAAAACTTGGAAGAAGGGATTCATTATTGGAGGGAAAATAACTTTTACTATGTTGACCTCCTTGTTTTAATGTGAAGTAGATCCATCTGAATTATTCCAATAAAACTTTAGTTTAGGACTGATTAACTCTTTCTGATAGAAATGTGGACTACCAAATTCCTTTAATTATTTATTGATCTTTGGGTAACAAGAACTGTCCTTATTGGAAGGAAACAAAGATTATTCAACTCCTTTTCTCAATAAGTTTTCCTCCAGGGAAAGATAAATTATGCAATAAATAATTATATGAATAAAGGAAAAGATGTGATGTTATGTTGTGTGCTTTGAGACATTAACTTTGAACTTTTGCTGTTTTGCATCTTTTCAAATTGGGCAAAATATCTTTAGTATGCATTTTATTGCACTTTATTAAGTGTTTAAAATAGTTCTGTGTGTGTGTGTCTCAACATTAGACTCGATCTCAATTCAAGCACTAAATTTGCTAGTCCTTCTCATAAAGGTTTGCTTCTTTTCCACAAAGGTTTTCCGTCACTGCAACAGAAATGTCCTCTCCTTTACAGGAGCCTTACGTAGAAACACCTCAAATCTGCCCTCTGCATTATCTCCTTATCCATCCAGGTGTAATAATTTCTCCCACAAAAACTGTTTTGATTGACCAAATGCTATTGTAAGAATGTTAGATTTTAAATATTGAAGAATAAATAGAAGCACAAACATAGTGCTATAATTTTTCTAGATAAAATTGATGTTGACATTTATGTACCAGTAAGGATATGTGCTAGACTTTAAAAGGAGTGAAAGAAACCAATAGTAGTAATAACAATAAAAATATATACAGCCCTCTGGTCCAATTTTTGGACCACTCTCTCCACGTAAATATCAGGTCTTTCTATAAATCATGTTTGTTGTACTAGCTCAATATTTACTGACTGCTTATGATTTACAGCACAGTTCCTGAAGATGAGATAGCACAGCTGCCCCTGAGTGTGCCTCTTTCCACCTTTGGAAACTTACACCTCCAATCCCAGGAAGGTAGACAGTCGCTAGCCAACCCAGCATGGATCTCGCCCACTCACTGGATAAGGTGACTCTGAAGCAAGTCACACAGGAGAGAAAAAGTTGTCAATGAATGAAAATAGATCCCTGTCTTAAAGAAGAGACTTAGAGTAAAGTCAGAGAGTTAACCAACGGAGATGTAGCATGTAAGGACAGTCAGTGGCAGTCAGCTGTGAAGAGGAGGTTAAGACTTCCCTTTTCCTTTCCCTACGTCAGGGAAGCAGATGAGGCCCATGATTGTGACCTGTAAAAGCTTCACTTTTTAACTCTTTCACACTTGAGATTGACAGTCTCTTTTTATTGTTTCCACCACACACACACCCTGGGGGGTGCCCAGCCTGTGCAGACTGAAGATGAATAATTGAGATTCAGGTCTAGCTCTAAGAGAGAAATAACCTCCCCTTCTCTTCTTAGGTGCTTTCTTTCTTTGGTCCTTCTTTCCATACTCCCTGATATCATAAAACCAGGGAATTATAGGGCAGAGCTAGAAAAAATGGCCCAGAGTATGCTGGGCCTAGTACAGCTAAGCATCCCATAGGCCAGTCTGGAGCTTCTTCTGGAAAGAAATTGTTCTCCCAGTCGCTGAGAACCTGGCAGAAGACTCCTGTGTTCTATGAAATGACACTTCATTTATCCATGCTCTTTGAGGATTGCCTTAGTTAAGAAAACTGTCTTAACTCCTTCCAAGGACAGTAACTCAGCCCTACTCAAGAAAATGCTGAAGTTAGGCTACCCTAGCTCCACAGCTCCTTGTGGGGTAAGTGATGGGGGGGTGGGGGGTGGCTTTCAAGGGAGCTGCATTATAGTTCAGTTCAGCTTTTCCTTCCACGCATTTGTACTTCTTGTTCACTCCTTTGACAATGCAAAAGATTCCTTAATGAATATTCTCATTTTTTAAAAGGTAAAATCTATTGTTAGTTTGCAAGTTGCAAAAATAGATATAGGCTAGGTTTCACCTACAGTTTGCCAACCTTTTTCTGTGACCATGTTTGTAAATTATTAGCTCTGGGAGCCTCAGTATAAGCTTAGTCATGTGATGCTCATTTCCAAAACTAAAACATTTCAACTAAAATTGCTGACATTTAAGTCTTTGGTGACCAAATCAGTAATGTCACCAACTCAGAAATGATTACGCAAAACCATTCAAGAAGAAAAACACTCCCACTCTCCATGCTGAATTTATTCATGAAATAAAGACTTTGTTTTGTCGGTGCAAGGGCCAAACATCCTTGAAGTGACATATAAAAAAGTCATGTGGCAAAAACATTCTCAAAAATTAGAGGTGAAGGTTTGAAACTGTGATATAGAGTGGTTTTTCTAATTTCCTCACTTTGAGTTTCATGGGCTTCGACAGCAGTCTTTAGAAAGAAGGCACATATCCCATTCATTTGTAATTTACATTGAGAAGAAGCTACATGGCAATGACTCACTGAGCCTGTTCGTCAGGAGACCTAGTGTCCACTCAGGGGCTGCTGCGACCCAGGACAGCTCTACCACTGCCCCGTTCTTCAACCACTTTGGCCATGAAATTGGACAGTCCACCCCCAAGCGCTCCACTTTCCATCCTGAGATGTAGAAAAGCCAGCAACAGGGATTGCCACCTTAAGGACTGAGTACTTGAGAATATCTGTGTAGTAAATCGTGAGCGAATGATAAATGAGGCTCAGGAAAGATACCCAAATGGAAGTTTCCTCCCTTTGATTTTGCTCTTTACCCCCTGCTCAGGCCTCAGTGAACTATGGACGGGAAATTTTTCTTAATGGCTTTTTTTTTTTCTTTGAAGATTTATTTATTTATGCATACAAGAGCTGGGGTACAGGCCAGAGCCGCGGGAGGTAAGAGGATTCACCAGACAGAGCGGGGAGCAGAACAGGCAGACTGACCGAAACACACTGCTGAGGGGAGCAGTGGGTGAGGCAGGAGAGGTCTGCTGCGCTATGTGGGTTCCCTCCCCGTCCGGCCACAGGAATCGAACTCGTGCTGCAGTGGCTGTGATTTGCTTCATAGTGTGTTGCTTAATCTGCTGCGCCACCAGGGAGGCCCCCCTTAATGGCTTTTGGTCATGACTACCTAGTCAAGGTCGAGTACATGTGAAAATAGACTTTATTTTCAGTTTTCAAATTCTAGTTAACTTCAAATTAAATTGCTGATTTTTTTTTTCTTAGACTACAGGAGTCAAAAGAATTATATTTTAAATTACTATTAGAATTTCCCAGAGGAGGTATCCAGAATAGTAATGTGACGTGCTTTCCTTTTTTGCCCTTCCCTCTTATAGGTGTAATCTTTTTAGAGGAATTCATTGTTAATTCTATAATGATATCTAAAGGAAAGTCAGAGTAAGTCTGATTTTTTTCTAGCCATAAGCACTCTCAGAGCTAGAAATAACTTTGGGAAACCATTGCCACAAAGTCTATGGTTAAACTAAAAATAACATGATACAATTTGAAGGGGGTGGATGACTGTAGTTCAGACGAGAGTTTGTCTTTTATTGCAGGTTTTCAAGCAGAGGTCATAACGAGCTCAGCCATTGTGGTTTCCAACAAGTCTCCTCTAACTTTGCAGTAGTTCCTGAGCATGATCCTCTTCCTCATTTGACTTCCTGTCCACCTAAAGCTCCCTCAGCTTTGCTTTTTTCTGGGGGTACCTGAGCAGGCACCTTCATTAGTAATAGTGACTACCCTTGCCTGTCACCAAGGCCCAGGAGCTCCCACAGCTAGCTCAGAGCTGAGAGCTAGGGGGATTATTCTATTTTCCAGCTAAATTGTCAATGTGAAAATACTGGAGTCCCTGGAGTCCCTGAACAAATAGCACTTTAGCCTGTGTGGGTCACATGTCAACCTTACAACTTGGTGTTGTTGGGTTTGTTGGTTTGTGTTTTGTTTTTTTTTTTTACCACTTACAAATCCATTTTTACCACTTTACAAATCAACTATTTCCTCATTACTTCATCCAAACTTATTAAAGAGACAGAGAGCTACATAATGGCACTTGATACTGCTCTATAACACTTTCTCTTGAGAATGTCAAACATGACTTGAGCAACTATTCTTTATGAGAATGAGGACAAAATAGAAAATGGTGATTATTGTCTAGTCACGCAATGTATAAAGTTAACATATTTCTTTTTAAGGTGAATACAGGAGAAAATTCAGTTACAGAGTAACCAGAAGGTTGAACAGAAGTCAGAGACTTCTGGGTTCCAAGCTGTCTTGCTTCCACATCCTCAAGAGAGCAGAATATTCTCACTGTGGAAAGATACTACACACAGTCCCATATCTTTTTTCTTAGTAAAAGTACTAATTTTGTCTGATATGAAAAAAGTATGTCCAAGCTTTCTCTCTCCCTCTCCCTCTCCCTCTCCCTCCCCCTCCCCTCCCCTTCCCCTCCCCTCCCCCTCCCCCTCC